>CASHTG010000018.1:1800000-2110000 GCA_949357655.1 Parascedosporium putredinis
ACTTGTCTTTGCCCAACGAAACTCAGCGTGAACCTCTTCCTAGACCCAGTAAGAACCGGATGGAGATCTCTATAAAGCAGCAGCAGCAGCAGCAGTGGCAGCAGTGGCAGCAGTAGTAATCGGAACTAGAAACCGCCCTTGGTGGAGGAAAGAAAAAAGAAAGGAGGAAAAGAAGGAAGAAAGGGAAGAAAAAGAAGCAGAAAGTAGAGAAATGGGCGGACTATGAGTATGCGGAGCAAGAGCGGCAGCTATGCTTATCAGTCTTGGGGTAGCCGAGGCGGCCAAACGAAACAATGGGGCCCTGGACGGTGGGGGAGGAGGAGAAGGAAGAGTCAAAGAAGCGGCGGCGAAGAAAGAGACGGTATCGGCCACGTCAAGCGACGGCGGTGCCCAACGGGAGAGTCGCTGCCGGGACAAGCCAAAGACTGCGCTGTGATGCCTGAAGCAGTGCGGCAAGGGATGCGTCGGTGGATCAGAGGTGCTCAGCAACGTTGTACAGATGCCGGTTGATCCCAGGTTTGTGACATGGCATTCGCTCCGTGGTTCCAGCGAGGTTTTCTAGACGTGGTCGAGAATCGCGGTCAAAGAATCCTCTCCGCCCCTCCTTGACATGAGCTTTCTTTTCCTCCGCCCCCCTTCTGCCCTCCACTCTCCGCCGTCGGGGCTTAGTGGCCATTGACACTGGGAGGGGAGAGGGGAGGGGGCAATATTGCTCCTCTCTTTTAGCGCAACAATGAAATGGCACCTTTTCTCGTTCTGTCCTACGGTGGGCACTTGATTAGAAATGGGGTCCTTGGGGAGAGAAATTCCTCTCCGCTACACGAAAGGGAGGGGCGATTGGCCGACTCGGCCGGTAAGCTTGAGTACCCGAGATGTACAACTGTGGTGCTCCCCTGTATCATGTAGGGAAACCCGAGCGAGTCTGCTGCCTGCCCTCCCACCGCACTGGCTTGGATTCGGAACCTCGCCCGCCCAGAACGAAACTCAGGGAGAAGTCACTTGAAGGGACATTGAAGCCTTGGGGGAACGGTGGGACATGGCTGGCCATTTAGAGTTAGCCGACTAGGTATTGTGTCGCCGGGCTCACTGGCTTGTTCCACGGTCTTCTAATGTGGTCGTGCTCGCAACCTCAATATCACCCAAATTCTGTTCATCAGGTTGAAGATTCCGGCACTTCATAGATTGATCCAGGGGCCTTCCACCTAGGACACACGCCGATGTCTGGAAATGTCAGGTCTAAGCGGTACCCTTGCTTGCAAGGAGGCAAACCGACACCGTTAGGACTGGGTACAGCAGGAGGGGCTGTTTTGACATAGCGCTGTCCGTGGGATGATGTGGGGTTCTAGCCATTTTCACCTTCTAGTGGGATTAGTCACCGGTCTAGACAGTCGCTGAGCACCCGCAGTGAGCGCATCCAGCAGCTGGCGACGTCACGGCTGCAGACGGTCTCAGCGAATGCCTCAGTCGTGCTGTTGGGGATCGATTTTCGCCATCTATAGATCTAGATGCACCTCGGCCCTACCTTTATTGGACCATCCACCACCCACGAATTGATGATCACTCTCCAAAGCGTCGAGAAACGTCGAGCTCCCAACATTTGAGTCTTGCCTTTGGTGCTCTTCTCGCGGCCAATTCGTTGAATGCACGTAACCGCGGCCTCCCCTGCAGCACCACTGCACTTTTCCCACCAAAACTCACTTCACGGATGCGCCCCAGCCCACTCTCCTTGTCGATCTTAACAGCCTTGTCCAATGCGGATCCCTTATCGAGATCCCCTCCCTCCCCGACCATCATCCCCAAGACCGCCACTTCTCTTCCCGCTGCCGTCGCCGCCCTTTTGCAATTTCTGACTACGCCACCCCCCATGGCCTCCCGGACTCTACCGTCGTGCTCTCGGGCGCGGGGCTCTCCGTCGCGAGCGGTCTGGCCGACTACCGTGGCGTCAACGGCACATACCGCGTGAATAAATCGTACCGGCCCATCTACCACAACGAGTTTTTGGCTAGCCATCCTCGCGGCAACGGTACTGGGCGAGGAGCTTCCTGGGCTGGTCCTCACTTCACAAAGCAGCACCTAACGCAGGCCATCACGCTGTACGAGATCTTGGCCTGCTCGGCTTGGTGAAGAACGTGATTACGCAAAATGTTGATTCATTTCATTCTACGGCGCATCCTAGCATCTCAACGGTAGAGCTTCACGGCTACCTCCGCTCCACGGTCTGCACGACCTGCCGCGAAGAGTTTCCCGCGACGTCTTTCAGCACGAGCTTGCCAGGCTCAATCCCGCCTGGGATGATTTTATGAAGGAGGCCGTAGCCTCAGGGGCACTAAATACAGAGGTCCCCCACAATGCGAGGATAAAGGGACTCAGGACTAACCCAGATGGTGACGTGGACCTGGCCGACGCACCATACACAACGTTCCGCTACCCTCCCTGCCCGAGCTGTTTGGCCGAAGCACCTAGGTTGTTTAGGAGGGACGAGCTCCTCGTAGAGACGGACGATGATGGCGCTTGGAAGGCCGGCAGCACGGCTGGTATCCTAAAACCGGCGGTCATCATGTTTGGAGAGAGTATTCCCCGAGGGTCAAGATGGTAGCGGAGGATGCTATCGACAAAGCCGGACGGTTGCTTGTCCTGGGCACGTCCCTTGCTACTGGATCGGCCTGGATGCTGGCTCGACGAGCAAAGCAGCGAGGTATGCCCATGGCCGTCGTGAACATTGGTGGCATCAGAGGCGAGGACTACTTCTTTTCAGACGTAAACCACGACCAGTCGGGGGCGGAGGGGTGCGGATCGAGTTCGCTACGGATACCATACTCCCCGAAGTCGTGAATCAGTTAAAGCAGCAGGCCAGGCACCAAGCTGGTATT
Source organism: Parascedosporium putredinis (assembly GCA_949357655.1). Lineage (NCBI taxonomy): Eukaryota > Fungi > Ascomycota > Sordariomycetes > Microascales > Microascaceae > Parascedosporium > Parascedosporium putredinis. Next base: position 1,802,871 of record CASHTG010000018.1, read on the forward strand.
CGCGAAGGGGAAACATTGGACCTGAAGAATTCCGCTGTATTTAAAAACATGCTGTCGTAGTTGAGAGTCGCTCACTATGGTGGGCGGCTTCTGTAAGTTTATGAGGTGTTGTTGATAGTATACATGCATTAGACGCCAATAAACTAGAAATCTAGAGGCTAATAGAATGACGATCTGCTGCTTTGGCTAGGTTTCGTCGAGGTCCGTGTGGGCGTGGGTGTCGGTGAAGAGGAAGAATCAGGTTGGGTTTGGATCGCCGGAGCATCTACCTGAGTAGTCTCTGCTGCCTTTGCCTTTCTTGACTTCTTCTGCTTCGGCGCCTCTTGGAGGCCATCCTTCGTCTCGATATCACGCAATACTATCATCGGTCCATTAGCACATCTGCAGAGGGCCCAAGGGAGGGTTGGTATGGTGGTGGGGGTTTTCTTACAATCTCCCCAAGCCTTTTCCTCCGCAGAATTCCCGGATCCAAGCTCCTTGGCCACGTCGACCTTCTCTCCCTTTTGCAGCCTATCGACGATATCCCGCAAAACCCCAATTTTGGTGTCGGCTTGCCGGACAAAGTTAGCGTGGGCAGTCCTTACGGCGATGGTGTTGATGGACATGGACCCGATGAGGAGGAAGATGACGATGAAAAAGGTCGCCGGGTTCCACTCCTTGACTTCTTCTTGCCTTTTCGGAACGACGCTCTATTCTCCTTGCGAAAGGGCTTCGGGACCAGGGATGACCAGAACGAGGCGTCTGCTACTGTCGGAAGAGAGCTGTTGCACCGGACCTGGGTGAAGGGGAGGGCTTTCGGTAGCATCATAGTGCTCCGAAAGGCCATTGGCCGAGCCAAGATCTTTGTGCGGCTATCCTCGTCATTCTCTATGGTTTGCTCTTGCGCGCGACGTAAGTACTCGAACGCAGTTTTGGAGGTTGAACCCTTTGACATTCGCCAAAAGTTCGACCACTGCGAAATACCCTTTCTAGCTCCACCCTGGATCATTGGCGTCAAATGCCGAACATGGGCTTCAAATTCTTTCGTTGCCCCTGACAACCACCGAGGTTTAACCGACCCAAAGTCCACAAATGACTGGACTTTGTATGGTTTGTGCACTGTAAGCCTGAAAATGCACATACCCAATCCAACGATTGGTAACAAGTAATCACGACTTCAATATCATAACCCTTTCCTACCTAATAATAAGTGCTTCGTGATAGCATTTCGCATTGTTTCCTCTTTCTTTGAGGCTCTTCATATAATCTTTTTTTCCATCGTATAAATAACAACATATCAGCACGCCTGACGATATGTTTATGAGCCTACTAATACCCCCACAATGACCTCTATCAACTCGAAGATCGACGCCGTAAAGGCGGCGGTATCGACAACAAACACTTGCACATCGGCAACCACGGTCATATTACGCGACCTCCTTGTACCCGAAACGAATCCATCCTCAATCTCCGCCCCTCCTGCCACGAAAGCGACCGCAAAACGCGTGACATCGAGCTCAAGGACGCGAACTAAGGCCGAGCCTCCCAAGGCCGAAGCGCAAACCAGTACCAAACATGCTCAATTATCGGCAAAGGAAAAAGAGGCCTTGGCCACGCATGTAATCAATGCTGCGTTAAAGGCGATGAATGAAGCGTCAAAAGCAGCGCCGCCCCCCAAACTCCCTCGAAGAGACCAGAGGCGACGCCTACCGCCCGACGAGCTGGCGGCGGCAACCTGCGGAGATCTCTATCGATGCCTCTTTCCCCCTACAGCCCCGAACCTTGAACAGGACCGCGACCAATATCGAACCGCCGCCGAGTAAATCCCCGAGATGCGTGGCGCCTCCCGTGAGCTCCGCGTGCCTGGCTCTCGTCGAGTGCGCGAGGGTAGCCTTCCAGTGCTTGAGAAGCTTGAACCCTCCAGATGCTCCCTCGCAGAAGAACATGCAACTGGAAATGGGCATCTCGGCCTTTGTCGGAAAGCTGCTTTCCTTGGGGCTCCAGGAGCACGCGCTAAAGGAGCTGCGGATCTTGAAGAAGCGGCTCGAGGAGCGCGCGGTGGCCGGAAATAACTCCAAGGGGGCCAAGGCGACCGGAAGCACGGAAGCTCCTATCAGCGGCGCTCGCGTGTTGTCGGATCTCTTGGACTTCAAGGAGTCTACCGTGACGGCTTTGACGCGGAGCTTAGTTATATCGACCCAGCTTTACGTCCTCCGACTCATGATGCTTACCAAGAAGCCCGAGCAAATCGAGGCTGCTACTCCTTTTCTTCGCGACTCTAATAAAACATCCCCTCTCAATCTCCTCCTCGGCTCCCTCCGCGACGACCCCAAAGATGCCCCCAAGACGGCGCGCCAAATCGAATCTCTCGCGAGCATCGTGCTCTCCCTCACACCAAGCTCTTCTAGTCGCGACGACATTGAGGCTATGGAACAGCGTCTTAGCCCCTCTCCACCGTGTACATTTGAGCTCCAAATTGCGGCGTTGAAGATCAAGATGCATTTTTGGAGGATATCGAAGCATGTGGGAGACGTGGATCGGGACATTCTTACCCCGTTTTCCCGCTACTTGGCCGCCCTTGGCCGGCGTCTGAAACCTGTCTCGGCCGACGTCCATGAGCTTTCTCAGACGGCTTTTCTCGACTTGCAGGCCATGACCAAGGAACAGGGTCTTACCTGGTCTGAGACCTCCAAGTCGCCCGCTGCTGCCGTGTATCAAAGCCTAGCGTCCTCCGCCTTCAACTTAAAACGACCGGCGGAAGCGCGAGACTGGGCCCAAAAGCTGTATGGCCTCCTCGATATCGAAAAGGATTCGGCGGCACGCCGCTGTTCTGTAGCGGCGCATCTCCTGGCGGCATCTTTGAAATGCAAACTTGACGAGCCGAAGCTCACAGCCCTCCTGGCGGAAACTATCGATGGGATGCAGGGCACGCTACGGGGCGAGAGTGCCGAGTTGGATCAGCTTCTCGTTGACTTGGCCCTGGCTCGCAGATCCGCCGTAGGTCTCCTCATGAGTGCCTCGGACCCAAAGTCAAAACTCTCTCCCGCGCTCACTGAGCTGCTTCAGTCGTTCATAATACAGTATCCCCGGTTTACGATGCGGTGGCTAGGCAAGGCGCCGGCACACGAAGGTGGCGTCAACACAAAGGAATTTCTCCGGTTTGAATCTCGGCGACAGGCCGTGCAGGGAACACTTGGGCAGATGCTTGATTCTGCTCTCGTAATTACCAAAACCCTACTCGGCTCTAGTACTGTCGACTGGACCAAACCAGACGGTGTCTTGCAGGATTGCCTTGGGCTCCTCGAACGAATGGGCGACTTAAAAGGCCCCCTCGGCGGCGGTAGCAGTGGCAACTCTTACTACGTCAAGATCTCCAACCTCTACTACATGAAGTACGCCCTGCTCCGACAATCTGCGGACAACGCCGATGACCTCACTCCTTTGCGCTCTCTCCGCCGCTCCCTTGACGCCATCCGCAATCGCAGCCCGAAGGAACAGGAAGCCGGCCAATTCGTCACTAAGCTGGAGCGATTTGCCGACATATGTACCAAGTTTAGGCGAATCGACGAGGCCAGAGAATCCCTCAAGTCGATATGCACCGCCATGGTAGAGGAGGGCGTCCTATCCCAGGTGGCAACCCTCCTCAACGAACAGCCTCCTTCCATGGCGTGGCCAGCGAACGACAAGAGCACTCTCTTCTCCCGAACCCTGCGCTCCATTGCCAAGTTGGATAAAACGTGGAACGACTGGACCTTTTTCATGCCAGAGGTTGAGCGCGCTGCCGTTCTCGAGCACATTGTGCACTTCATCACCTCGGGCGAGAACTCAAAGATCAAGGAGCCCCTTAAACTAACCGATGCCCCCGTCGACACGCTACTTCGTATATACTCGTTGGAAAAATTCCCTGTCCGCAGACTGAGGACACTTATTCACCTATACTCGATGCATATTGCCAACCCCGACCACTCTTCGTCACTGCGGGGCCAAATCGACGTAGCCATGCAAGCCGCGTCAGGCAAATCCCTTGGTGAAGACGCAAAGCTAGTCCGTTACCTACCTCATTTCGCAGCCTACCTTTCGTCCGTCTCCTCCTTGATTCACTGGGCACCCAACAGCCCCGATCTCGCTGCGGCCATCACTTCCTGGCACAAGGTCATCAGCAGCTCAGCTTCAAGGGCGGAGATCTTGAACCACGTCGACGACCCCGTGCTGCTCATGACACACTTGAGAGCGTTGGCCGACTTGGCGAGCATGAAGGGCGAAAGCGCACTGGCTGTATCCGTCCTGGAGCTGCTGGCGGACATGGCGAGAAAGCTGGAGGATTCCGCCCTGGATGAGGTGGTTGCTAACTCGAGCTTGCTCGCGAACCAGTACGCAAGCCTGGGCTATGTCGACAAGGCCGAGGCCATCATCGACGCTACCAGGGCGATTGCCGGGCAGGTAGACAAAGTTTCCGGGTCGACCATTGCGGATTTCCACCTTGCCGTTGCGGACTACTGCATTACTACCGGCAGGTTCGACAAGGCGTAAGTCGTCATCCTGTCCAACTACCCTGCAGCGCCCACTTTTTATTAACCTGTGAGACTTGTTTTTAGGGAAACATGCCTTGCTGAGGCCAAAGAAGCGTTTGCATCGCTTGCCACGAAACACGCCGCCAAATCGCGAATGTCCTCCCTCATGGCTATGGCCAACCTCCTCTACTCCATTATTGCGTTGGAGAAGGGGAAACCCAGCCAGCGCTCGCCTACGCCAAGGATAGTGTCAAGATCATGTTCCACGACTGGAACAAGTACGAGAAGAAGGACAAAACACCTGCGCCCTCGGCAGCCCAGATAGCTAGCTTCGCCGATAGCCTCGGACCTGGTGTCAGTAATCTCGACAGCGTCATGGTTGCCCGAGTGGTTCAAGGCTCCGAGTTTTGGGCACTCGCCTCGCCCTTGATCCGCGCGCTTCTTCGACTCTCGGCTCTGTACGCGCACATGGGCATGTTCCAGGATACGCTCTACTACGCCGAGCAGGCATATAAAGTCGCCGAGAACTCTGGATCGGCCCTCTACGTCGCCCGCTCGGCGGTTTGGACAGGCTCCGTCTGGATCAAGGGCGGCAGGCCAGAGAAGGGTATCGAGTACGTGGCAAACGCCCGAGCCTTTGTCACCGAGAACCCTCACACATCGCAATCTGTGGCTTTGGCCTGCCAGCTGAGCGAACTATACCGCCTCATGGGCGACTCAGCATCCGAGGAGGAAATGCTGCAGCTGGCGGAATCAAACGTAAAGCATGCGGGCAGGGCCCCAGGCAGGCCCGCGTTGGATGACGATATCGCAAAGGATATGGAGAAGCTGAGTCTTGCGGACAAGAAGCCCAAGGTTGCGCGAAGCACCAGGGCCAAAGCACCCGCACCGGCCAAGAAGCCGGTCACGACAGTGGCGAAGAGGGTACCGGCGGCGAGGGGCAGGAAAGAAGCCGCGCCAAAGCCGGTCCCGGTTGAGGATGACGCACGCACGTCGCTCATGAAGGCATCTATCCTTCTTTACCGCGCGCTGGGCCATATTCATCAGAAGGACTGGGCCTCGGCCTCCAGCGTTCTCGAGGGTATCAAGGGGCAACTCAAGGGGCTCGAGGACGTGTCCCGTGAACAGATGATCAGAGCTGCGTGCTTGGTTGGCCAGAGTCTAGACGACATGATCCACGATCCAGTCTTCTCCGTAGTCCAGGAGTCGACCATCTCATATCCTTCAGTGTCGCTCGTGAAGCGAGCTGACGATAAAGCATCCCCGGCAAAGCCTGCTCCCGTCCGCAAGGGTGCCAAGGCGCGATCGGCGGTTAGCTTTGTGGACGCGCTGAAGGAGGCGCAAGAATACCTCATCAACGCAAACGCTACGGCCGTCATCCGCGGCGACGGCGGGTCCCTCCACCGAATCTCGTCGCTCCTGCAAAGCACCGTTATCTTCTTGTCCGCGACCAAGTCTGACTTCATAGGCCACCCCGGTTACGCCACTTGCGCGGTCGAGCTCGCCCGAAACATCACGTGGAGGCGAGAGCGAAAGGCTCTCCAGGTCGTGGGCTCGGCGGCCAAGATGGAGTGGCCGGTGGCCCTCGCGAGCACGGGAGACGGTAATCGCTCGAGCCTCGGTGCTACTACTGATATCTCGAGGTTCCAGAAAGACTACATCGATATCATCCCGAGCAGCTGGACCGTGGTCTCGATCTCGCCTAGCGACAACAGGGAGGACTTGTGCATCACTAGACTTCAGGCGGGCCACACCCCGTTCGTCCTGCGGCTGCCCTTGGAACGAGCCAACTCACGAGATGCGGATAACGAAGTGTTTAGTTTCCAGCACGGCATGGAGGAACTGCGCGAGCTCATCCGGCTCGCGAACAAGAACTCGCACGACGCGCGGGACATGACCATCAAGGGCGCCAAGGCGGCGTGGTGGGAAGAGCGGGAGATGCTCGACGAGCGCTTCAAGCTGCTTCTGGACAACATTGAGTCTGTCTGGCTAGGCGGGTTCAAGGGCGTATTCTCCCAGCACACGCGGAGGCCTGACCTCCTCGCGAGGTTCCAAAAGTCCTTCCAGAATATGCTCGATAAGCACCTACCCTCGCGGCGTCAAGTTCGAGGAAAGCGCTCTGCCAAGACGCCCAAGATTACCTTTGATCCCCGAATCCTAGAGCTGTTTGTCGGGCTGGGCGGCCCGATAGACGACGATCTCGACTACGAGGAGGCGCTGACGGATCTCTTGTACTTTACGATTGACATTCTCCAGTTCCACGGCGAGCAAAATGCTTACGATGAAATCGACTTCGACTCTATGGTCGTCGATACGGTTGACGCGCTCGCGGCGTATCACCAAGGTGTCCACGCTGCGGACGACAAGGATGGAAGCAATGCGCACACCATTCTCGTGCTCGACAAGTCTCTGCACGCTTTTCCCTGGGAGTCGCTGCCCTGCATGCAGGGTACGGCAGTGTCGCGCGTACCGTCCTTGGCATGTCTCAGGCGGTTGATCATCGAACAACAGCCCGGAAAACCAGTCACCATGAACTTTAACTCGGACGGTGGTGCGGGTGACGGAAGCGCAACGCGGCCGGGCCACCACGTCTCTCCTTCTTCGGGAACGTACATTCTCAACCCCGGCGGTGATCTGACCAATACGCTCGCAGCGTTCCAGAAGCCGCTCGAGGGCCTCGGGGCGTCTTGGACCGGGGTGGTGGGCAGGACGCCCACGGAGGACGAGTTTGAGCGGGCGTTGACGGAATCGGACCTCATGCTCTACTTTGGACACGGCAGCGGCGCGCAGTACATCCGGGGTAAGACGATTCGGCGCATGGACAAGTGCAGGGCCGCGGTGCTGCTCATGGGCTGTAGCTCGGCGAGCCTGGAAGCGGCTGGGGAGTTTGAGTGCTACGGCACCGTGTGGAACTACATGCTCTCGGGGGCGCCGGCGGTGGTGGGCGCGCTGTGGGATGTGACGGACCGCGAGGCTGACCGCTTCGCGGGCAAGGTGTTTGAGGAATGGGGCCTCATGGAGGCGGGGACGTTCAAGGAGGGCGAGGGCGACAAGAGCGGTAGGAGTAAGGGCAAGGGCAAGGGCAAGGCGAAGGAGGCGGGCGAGGGTTCGAGCGAGGAGCGCGGCGGGTTCAAGGAAGGCTGCTCGCTCGTGGAGGCCGTGGGGCGGGCGAGGGACGCTTGTCGTTTCAAGTACCTGACCTCGGCGGCGATGTGTGTGTACGGCATTCCCGTCTACATCAACCGGGACGGACGGGGAGCTTAGGACTCGACCGATGGTTGTTTGCGTTTTCTTTTCTCCTTTGGGGTTTTTTTTTTCACTGCGGGCCGCATAATTGCATGCATGGACAAAGGGGAAGGATGATGGGCTTGGTGTTGATTCTCATTATACTGATCATACAAACAGGGCATGGATTCGGAAGAGGGATGGGAGTTTCTTGCCTTCTTCGTTTCCCTGGCGTTCTCCTAGAGACTAGATGCGGGAAACATGTTTGATCTTTTTTGTTTTTTGTCTTGTTTGTCCTTTGCTGGATACCCCCTGCGCCTGGGTTTGGGCGCATTCTGCATGCATCAGCTAGCTGTTGAATCGACTGCTTCATGACTGTTAAACTCTAAGCTATAGTCCTCCCATTTGCCTCTCTGGTGTGACTGGAAGTTGTGCAACGTGAAACAAACGAGCCTTGAGAGCTAGGTTGTGTTGCGGGCTCGCCGCTCCTTGGGCCGCAGGGCCAAGCCCTGCCCCTTTTCCGCGGTAAGCACGTAGAGCTGTTCGTGGTAGTAATTCCATGCGCCAATTGCAAGATCAAACGAGAAACCCTCGTTGCTCAGATATACGAGACGCGTAGGAGAAGCTTAGGCGAGCTTCAAATGCGCACGAAGCCCTCGAGCACCAACGCCCCCACGGATCTTGAAGCAAACCCACAAGGAAGCAAGATCAACCCCATATAGGATAGATATTCGACTCATGCTATCTTGGCCAACTACACATTTCTTGAGACTTATTTTATATGTCTTTGTGCACGATTTCTCGAAAGGATCGATATCTGCGGTGCATGAGCTGCACGGGCGATCCCCGATCACCATTTCGGAGAAAAGAAAAACAGAGGTGTTAGGAGGGGGATCTCGTTCTGAGCGCGCCGGGAGTTGGCGGGAAGGCGGGCAAGGGGAGATTCGGTTTCAAGTAATAGGAAGAGAAGACGAGATATCGTCTCATGCTCCTTCTGGAAACTGGTTGGTTTTGGTAATGTGCGCCTTTTCCGATCGTCGACGCGGTTGCATGCCGGCCTGGTACGCACGTAAGGTGGCCGGGGTTTCCGAATCACCCTGGTGGGTGGGCTGGGGGTCGATAGAGGAGCATGGGCGGATTTCATGGTCTTCGCCAACTTGTGTCTGATCGCGATCAGATGGGATATGAGAGAGAATGTCATGTGCGTTTGGTATTGTTGACGCCGATTTTTTCAGCTTTCTGTTTGCTGTTGTTTCATGAAGCATTCCATCTTTTGTATATCCTAAGTTACATTGGCACAACGAAATAGAAACGATGAAGAGGAGTACCAAACCAAACACCATTTCGCTTTGGTAACCCAACTGTGCTATCTTTGAACTTGACCTTAATCAGAGATCACCGTAGGCTCAAGCCTGCTTGAACAATAGCACGGAGGTCGAGGTGATGTTGCCACGCATCGCGGCTATGTCGGAGAACTCCATCTTCGTTTACGACGGAGGAGTGCCTGGTTCTTCTCACGCAGGGGGTGAAAGTGGACACTAGATCCAGGTTTTGCCCGCCGTTCGTTGACGTTTCCTCGCTTCCGCCAACCCTGTTCCCATGTAAAGCTATCGCGTTTTATATCGATCAACGCGCGCCTGCCAAGGCTGTCATCCAGGCTCTAGTCGAGTCGTGAGGAACGAGTCGAGGCGCCCCGATATTTACCTCTCTCGGATGCGGGCCTGCTTTCTTGGGACTTCGTTTCCTTTTTCCATCTTCTCTTGTCTACTTGTATAAACGTGGCACTCCGATGTCACGACATCCAAGCTGGGATTCAACGTGGTCCCCATCGTTGCCAACGTCACGCCGCACAGCAGATGCCAAAACATCAATCAAGACGTTTCCGATACTCGGCGGCAATCAAAGGGTGGTCCCCGCCCTGCATGATGCGCAGAGAGTTTTGAATGCGGGATGGAAAGGCCGCGTGTGGTACGCAAGTACGCACACTCCAACCCGTTGCCTGCGCGTGTGCGCTCACGCCCACCCCTCTTCTCTTCGATACTCAAGATCTGCCTGCAGGTCCTCCCCCCCGCCTCTTTCCCCCGTCCTAGCCTACTACCAACCATCCAGGCCCTCCAAGTCGTGTCGAACAGAAAGTCTACCTACTCAGGGCAAGCCTCTACTTTTCATCAAGATGTATACCTGCTCCCCTCTGAAAGCGGGAGGCGGACAGAAACTTCCCACCACCCGGCGAGGACGCCGAGACGAGACCTATACTTAGACGTTGGCATGTCGGCCGACAAGCGCAAGATGCCGTCCCGCATCAAACTGAGCGACAGCTCCCAGACTAGGAGAGACAGCTGCGTGAGCGCATGGCCGAGCTATGCGCCCGCCGTACTCCCTCGCTATCCCGCGCGGTAGCAAAACGGTAAAGTCGGCATCATGCCCCATGTAGCTTTTCTCGCGCTTGCTCGCAGATAGACATCGGAGAGAGAGATGATGAGATCTATCCTTTTCTTCTTTCCTCAAAGGAATCTTTCAATCATCCCTAACCTTCCGTTCGGGGTTATGGTTCTACGGAGGTTAAACTGGAAACTTAAGAACAAGCAATGCCTAATCGGGGTAAAGGTGCTAGGTCCTTGTGCCCCAGCACACCAAGAAATGATATTTTATGTCTCGGCGGGTGCAAGTTTATAGTAGCCAATATCACTAAAAGCGATAGTTTCTTGGTGAGAAGCGCAGATCGAGACTTAGCCGCATATTATTCCCCGACGCCTCAAAAGTTGACAGTCGACGAGCAAGGCCGCTCGTTGGTCGAGACAATGTATGTATCTTTTGAACATATCGCTGGTGCTTCTAGATGCGACACGCTAGTATAAAGTAGGTTGGTCCTTGGGAGGGGGAAAGGGAAAAGGCAGGCTACCCGTGTAGATTAGTTTTCTGTTCCGGGTTCCAGTTATTTTCCTGGGTCTGGCAAGGGGAGAAGGGGTGGGGGGGAAGCAGGTGCGGGTAAGTGGAAGCCATTCCGTTCCATGTTGACGTTCCGTGTCAAAGGGGCGGGTGAGATGCCAATGTGTATAAGTGATCCTGCTTCTATGGCTGATCTTTCTCCCTTCCCACCCCCACCCGCTTGTCATGATTTAGCCGTGGTTTTGCGAAAAGAGGAAACTTCCCTTTGTGAATTCTACCCCCGCCCCTCCTTGCCAGCCCTATATGAGAGGTCGTCGATCATGGCAATGGCCAGGGGGAATAGATTTGCATAGCTAGTTCTACGAGTATTTGATAAGGGGTGGGTGGATGTAGAGGTCATCCCTACCTGCTCCGTCCAACGACTAGATGAGGCGTCTTTTGACCACAGGCGCCACTCAAGATGGATCATCAAGAGTGTAATGGCGGCTGGCGGCCTCTTGTGCGGCAGGATCTGGGGGAGATGGGGAACGGGACGACAATCAAAGTTCTCTCGAACAGCATCCGGGATGGGAGGCGAGCAGTGCCGTTTAGGCGATCTTTTATACAGAGAGGAAGAACCGTACAGAGGGGACGAGCAAGAACCACTGAAACTAGTTATAGAACGGAAGGGCCAGCCGCTCGTGGGGAGCGGGTATTCCGGTCGGCCGGGGTTGAAAGACGGGATGGAGTAGACAGACAGGAAAACTTGATTGGAGGGCGGATTCGTGATGCGCTGCTTCTTGTGCTGCGTGCACTATCCTCTTGCCTATCCAGAGTTTACATGACGCACACCTGCAGGGCAATCAATCATCAGCTTGTCTTATAGCCTTTGGCCATCAGCGTTATCGCCCACGTCGTTCTCGTCGAGGAAACGAGCTAAACGCGCCGAGAACCCCCAAGTTGGTTATTTCCTGAATGCACCCAGTTTTGAAGGCTGTTAGAATGGTTTGGGGCTCATCGTCCACCAATATTCATGCTCGCATTCTCCCGCCTCACCACCCTGAGAGGTGTCGTCGTTCGAGCAAATTCTGATAGCCCACCCCTCCTCGACTTGACTCAGGAACGTTGCTCGACAATAGGTGTTGGGGTTATTGTTTAATTTCCATTGGCTGCACAGTTTGCTCCACCTTCTTCTCCACTCAGAGGCGATTGTGAGCAGCAGCTGAACGATGGGCTATTATTTTGCCCCCTTTCGTTGCTCCCAGACTGAAGAATGATCCATCGATGTGGATATTTTGCCCTTGGCTTGGAGTGCGGGAGTGGGTCCAGTCCGAAGGAATATTGTCATATAGTCGTTAGCCAAGGTCCGAGTCCTCCGCTGGTATCCGTGTACAATTGAGAGAGAAGCTTGCTGGGGAAGGAAGTTCGTTTTTCCCTCTTTCTGCGCCCTGCTAGTCCTCAATTCGTCCATGTGCATGAGCTAATCCGACCTGGGGGTCCTCCCTTTCACCATCCCGAGCGATCCCCGATGGTGCGTGGTCGACGAGAAATTTTTGGGGGAGGGATGGATGGGACATGGATGCATAACTAAACCAGTCCCAAAGAGGTTTGGAACGGAGGGATCGAAGCCCTGGAGCTGGCATGGTTCAGTGCCACCGAGTGGCCCTTCCACAGGCGTCGATGCAACATGTACCACGTGGATATCCCAGACAATTGCCCCAGACGGCTGGAGGAGGCTGGTTGGTTGCATCCTGAACGAAGAGGATTCGTTGATTATTAGTGGCATCCTGACAGGAGGCTCGCGCCCGCTGGATCGCGTTTGTGAGGGAGATGAGGTTGGCGTGAGATCCGGAGGCGAGTGCTACTCTTTCACCATGAATAGATCCATGGGTTTTATGGGGACTGCCCTAGCATAGCTGAGAGTTTCCAAGATCCCTTGATGCGGAGATAGATTTACGACCAGAACGTGTCCTTGACCTCTCATATCCCGAACAATATGGATCCAAAGAAATCACTATTGCTTTCAGAACTGAAAAGGCGTGGAGATCTGGCCCTGCTTAGCAGCAGCCCAACTCCAACTTAACAGGCCCTACCTATGAATGAAAAAAGAAAAGAAAAAAAGAAAGAAAAAAAGGGTATCCTGGGGCGTAGCCGTTACGAGTTTGATCCATCCTTCGCATCCATCAATGGGGATGTCGAGATCTGGCGTTCCAGGTTCCCGGGGAAAATCATGCTTCCCCAGATTCCCACTGCTGGAGGGGGACGGGGTAGGTAGGGGACGTGCCGCGCTGTTGGAGATGGGTTGAAATGAGAGATGGACCTAGTTGAATGCTGGGACACGCGATCTAGGGGCGAGACTATTGGGAAGGTGTGCATGGGACCCAGCACGGCAGATGCAATGGTCCCACTTGTTTCTCGTTGTTCGTGGATGGTGATTGTTGCGCGATATGGGATCCCCAGATGGGTTGCAAAAGCAATGAGCCCTCCACTCCATGAAGCATATCTTGGTAAATCAGCTTGGCGATTGCAAACCGGCCAATACTGGAAAATTCCCTGGTTTGGGTCGACAAGACGTCGAGTTCCTTGTGTGAACGAAGCCTCCTTGTGGCGGCTCTTGGCCGCTCTTGATAACCCGATCTCATGAACCTAGTCTGAAACCCTTTGACTGCTGATTCAGATATTTATCACTCTCAGAAGGATTCTTTCTTAAACCCACTGATGACTAGTACGCGCCATGTTCACCATTGGTGTTGGTTAAATTCTCCGCCCGAGTCCAAGACCCCTCGCTTCGCCGCCTAGACCGAGCCCTCTTCAAATCCTCCCCACGTTGCTGAGGTGGCCGACTAGAGGGCGAGACGTGCCAGCATTGGCGAGGTATACAAAGCAAGGCGATGCTACCTTTCTTGAACCCCTTCCCCCTGAGGTGAAGCCAGCTCGCCGAGTCTCTGGCCTCTCACTTCTAGGCCGACCCTCCCATGAAGAAGAAGAGAAGACATAGGAGGAGGGGGTGTACGGAAGGATAGGTGAGGGTGTAACGCTCGTATTCTTAGCCCCCTCTAGCCTACCCCAGAGTTAGATTGCTGTCACTTCCGCCTTCTCCGTTTCATAAATGGTTCTAGATGCTGATTTCTCGACTGGCATGGTTGGCTGCTTGGCCACCTTCCACATTTCAACACGTTCTGACTAGGATCCTACAGCACATCAAGCACGCTTGTCGTGCACACTTGATAATCATCTGGCTGCTTGCCCATTAGCCCAAGACCGACCGAGCGCTGGCAAGAAAACAATCCGACATGCTATCTATGGATTAGTGTTTTTTAAGGTGCCGCTGATGGGCAGCAAGGTACGCACGCCCGGTTGCGATCCAACTATGCGGACTTGGCCAAACGTGCCTAATCGGCCCTGAGTGCAATTTAACGAGGATTTGATCGTCTTCTACTTTCACGGCGGTCGATTAACACAAGTTTTTGCGTGGAGAACAAAAAGGTCTGTCTCCCCCTCGCTGGCTGACATATTGACCCCCTCTCGGAGGCACAACAGATTTCGCCGTTTACACATTGAGGGGGTTGATCTGGATATGCGGATATACGCTTCAGTGTGCTATCGGCCAGTGACGCACGTGGACGCGACCACAAGGCGGCAGGCTAATCTATTTCTTGCCCTTCCGGGAAGGATGCGAAAGTGTGAAAGGGGGTCAGCGGCCTCTTGATCTGAATACCGGGCCAGCGAAGCTGTGCCCTTTCGATTCCCCTTTAGGCGAGCCTTTTCCCATTGCTCGCTCTTGTAAGACAGCTGTCATAAAGAGGGAGCCGGGGAGAAGAAGGGGGAAGGAGGGCCTTTTGAGAAACAAGAGATGCAGCCAACAAAGGGCTTGCCCGGGGGCCAAATCGCTCGCATGGCATTCCTGATTGCGCATTCACACTCGTTGCGTTGATGGAGATGGAGTGAATGATGTCTTCACATACCCTAGGATAGGCCTGCATCACCTCTCGGTCGTGGACTTTGGCTTGACAAGCCAACCCCACATCATACCCCAGCCACAAACGACTCACTCCCATTCCCCACACCCGCACCCACATCATTCAATGTAGTCCTTCTGTCGATGTCATGTTCATTTTGAACTCTCCAAGCTCCGAAAGGGGGAGATCTTGTTTGGTATCGGTGGAGCATGAGCTCTGTATTGAAACTCGCTCAAAATTCAATTCTCTTTTCTGTGGAAATCAAGATAGGCGCGCTTGTGTTGATGGTCCCCAGTTTGGCGCATGGATCGACGAATGCTTCTGCTCTCAAGCCTAGACCGTAACTCTATGCAAACTTTAGGGGACCAAGGAAAGAGCCCCGAAAAACTGAAAAACTAAAACCGCAGCTTGTTTCGCCTACTCACCCCCTCCGACCTAGGGGGTTCTTCGTGGAGTTTCTTTTTCGATGTGGATCGAAATTCTGGTCCAAGTCAGAGTCTCTGGAGAGGGGCGCTAGCCCAAATAGTAAAACTTGAGGAGTAGAGGCAGAAGGGGCATGAATTTGGCATGTATGGATACAGAGAGACGATAATATGGCTGAAAGGCAATATCTCCAAGGTTCGTTTGAGCGTCGTCGCCAGAGCCAACCCTCTGACGAAGCCAGTCGGGCCTTTGACGAAAATCTCCGCCAGCGTCTGTTGGCCCCGGCCGTGATTGGTCCTGGCTCTATGCAATCGCATTTATACGTTTGGTGTGGGCGGGTATGATGGGGAGGGAGAAATAAACGTTATCAAAGAACCGCTCTCCGTTCCATGGTTCTCTGTCTGAAGGGATCGCCTTCGAGAAGAGGGATAGAAGATTGGGTGACTGCGTCTCTTTTGCAGTGGTAAAGTAATCCACCTAAAGTCAATCAAGACATCAGGGCCGAGTTTTCCCCATTCGACGAAATCTCGATGCATCGAATTGGTTGGAGATTAGTCGGGAGAAGCGGGCACTAGAAAATCCTTATTATTTTGTTTTCTTTCTCTCTCTTTCTTTATGTTGATGTCATGTTCGCCAACTCTCCGAGCTCCGAAAGGGTGGGCTCGCCTTGCTAGGCCCTGAGATTTGTCCATGTGTGAGCCTTTGTGTGAATCGTTGCCCCGAGAAAAGCCAAGCTTGACAGCTCCTGTCAGATATGACGAGCTTGATAAAGAGGACTGCAAGCACAGTACACAGACGCATCTAGTATTATCTGCGGGATCATGATTCTGGATGATCGCACGCACTAGGGTGTTCAAAGGACGCACACACTTGCAGCCAAATCACAATCACGTCCTTTGCACGCGCACACCCACCAATCCCTAGATGCAACCGATTCCTTCTCGTCAAAATGCTGTCGAAAAGAACAATATGGGTTAATAGCCCGGGTAGAGACGTCAAAGCAGGCTGGCTCGCAGGGGGGCGTTGGAATTTGTTTTTTCTTCTCTTTGTGGAGGGGCGTGGCCAATGTGGGAATATTCCAACCCTGGTCTTTTCCCAAGCCCGGGGACTGCCGGCTAAACCGTGGCTTCTCATTGCACCACACGCCGAACCCCCGAGTCCACCACGACTCCACGCTCCACGCTTTCGCAGGCAGACCCACCTGCCAAGACACACCAAGTGGGAGCTTTTTTCGGAGTCTGGGCGCGCGGGCTTGCAACACAGCTCTCAGCACAGCGCATTGTCATCAAGTGCTCCCAGTGTGAAAGCGCAGGCAAGTTGGCAAGTAGGCAGCCTGAGCCCACACACCCTAGAATATTATGACACTAGACCTGGGTTTATCTAGTGCCTCCTTTCCTGACTCGAAGGCAAAAAATCGAAGGAGCACGAGGTAATTCGCCCACGGCGTTGTGGGCTGTCTTGTCTTCGCAAGAGGTGAAGCTCTCCTGCGGCTGGATGTGCGTGACCACCTTGGGAGAGTATTTTCTTCTCTCCCTCGGAGTGCCCGTCGGGCATGGGCCTAGCAACCGCCTGCAAAATTGTCCAGAAACGTCCACGACCGTCGAGGTATCATGGGCCTGGGAAATTCGCATCAACACCAGCCCAGGATCCTTCCGGAGAGGGATCTTCATCAATCATCTCCAGTGACCTTCGCGCTTTGCTGACCAGCACGAGGAAAGCAGGCAACATCAAGCCTAGAATACTACGACCAAGAGAAGCCAAGCAACCAAGGCTTGCCCGTGTGTACAAGTGAGCGAGAGTGCGCGTGGTCGGAAGCCCGAGCTAAAAATACAATCATTTCTCTTTCCCTGCTCGCATCCGATCCGCAAGTTCACGATTCTAGTTCGGTGGCCGACATGATTCTGGCCACCATCCCTTGCTTGCTTACAGGCAATGGTTGGGTATGCCGGGGAGGAGCGCATCCACCCCACCGGTGCTACTGCAACCTGCCAAGACTTGTGTTAGTCGCCTTCTGAGCGATCCTGGAACAAGGACGCACGCCGCCTGGCCCTAACCAACAAAAGAGAGGGGGTTTCCTTCTTTCCCTTCTCTCTTGCTGGATGGAGCTATGAGGGGATTGGAGGTTGGGAGGACACCATCAGAGAGGAAGCGCGGCCCAATACGGAGTTTGTTGGAATTTGTGGGGACACCATTTGAGTCTCATCTCCCCACCATCCACTTGCGGAGTCAGTCAGGACTAAGCACTAACCGCAAAGACCGAGGCTGTCGCCAACCTATAAGATTGGTTCCATTGGGCTCTTTTCGTCAGAGACGTGCCTCGCCAGGCGTTTCCGTGGGTTACAATGAGAGCTCCATGGAAGGAACAACTACCTGTCTGTCTCGCCTCTCTCTCAACCACTAGCGTATCCCTGAGAAGGACGAGAGGGATGCGGGTGGCGTTTATGCTGTTGTCGTCGTGATCCCAACTCCTGTTTTGATGTGGTGCTGGCTCCCCGCCCCCGCAAAGCCGATGCAGAATCAATTGATTGCCCGCCCTCTGGAGCTGGAGCTCTCTTCCGCATTGCCTCTTGGGCGACGGAAGAAGAAAAAGCAAATATGAGATTCCCTTTTCTGTGAAGAATGGATTGGGGGTTTTTGCGTGTTGGGGTGTAATTAAACGAGTCTATCGTTTGGAACCATGCTGAGAGTGGAAGAATAAAAGCTCAAGCTCTAGTTAGCTCCTCCAGCTTGCCTATCCACAACAAGACATCGATCGACGTTTTCTCGACTCCAGTTTGGCGAAGAGTATTTTCTGGAGCCGATGCAGGGCCAACTAATAATTGACAAGCATATTTATTAGCGATACTATGGAAAGGGGCAGGGGAGTTTCGATTGAGTATGGATTGAGTACGGATTAGACAGCAATGATAGATTCATGGTGAATATACCCCTCTTCCGCATTGCCAGTTGACGGGAGGGGTGAGTGCCTCCGCCTGTCGACTGAGCGGAAGATTGATTGATTATTGTTCGTTTCCCATAATATCTGGCTCTGGAATTGATCCAGTATAGTTCATGATTTTTGCCCACCTCAGACCCGCCTAGCAGCCAATGGCGAAGCTCATAATTGCAAGCCCCTCGCTAGGAAGCCAATGAAGCCAATATGGTTTGACCGGGCGAGCATGGGCTCGTCTGCTTGTTAACCGTTTATCCTCCATGTCAAGACCTGTGACTTTTGTTGTTGGAGGGGCGCATAGTCGCCCGCTGTTGACCTATTGATCCTTCAAAATCTTAATCCCCCAGACTCCCATCCCCCATTCCCCATTCGTGGCCCCCGCCCTGTCTCCTCTTTTGCTGCGTCCCTTTGTCTCTCTCTCTGTCTCGGTCGCCCTCACTCCCTCTCCCTCTGACTCTTTGTTGTCGAATTGATCGTCGAGTGGGAGGAGGAGCGCGTGCACGAGAGCCCTTGCGTCTCTGTGTCTTCTTCTCTTGGTTGATTTCCGTTCTTTCCTTCTGGTTGGGTGAGTCCGCACAGACAGGAGCAATTGAGCACTGGACTTCACTACGTTGACTCCCTGTCGCTGCTCCTCACACGGAACTGTTCTCGGAAGGTACTCGGGTACCCTCCAATCACTCCCCACTGTCACGTACCTTCCGTCAACTGCATGGGTACGTGGAGGGTACGGCTAGTGAAAGAATCCGGGGCCAATTCTTCGCTGCATTCGCAGCAGATGGTGGAGTGGGGCCGGTACTAAAGAGTACTGGGAAGCGGAACTCACTGTACTTGCTCCCTTCTTGGACGGACCAGGACTGCTTGTGCACAGTGTTGCTTAGTGCACAAAAGAAATGCGGGCTTGGCGAACGGGGATTTCTCGAGGCAAGTCTGGAGAAGGAGGACTCCACTTCTTTGTTCGCCGCTGCTCTGTTGCTCTGTTGCTCCATTGCCCCAACATTACGAAGTTGCGAAGTACTGCCTGCATACCTTGCATACCTGGGCGAACATCAGTGATGGCCAAGTATATTATGTATGATATTACTCTGCGGATACTTGTACATGTCCATCCATCCATGTAAACCGTGAGTGGTGTCGTCCATGTACATGGGGAGCTTGGCCCTCTTTTTCTTTTACAACCACACTTTCCTGGGGTCCCCATATCCCACCGACCGACCGGTTGCGTAACTTTCTGTTCTGGCGTCCTCGCAAAGACGTCGCAACTTCTTCCCCCTCGATTTTCCCTTCTCTTCCCTTCAACTCAACCTTTTTCCAGCACACGCAAACGCAACAGAAGCCCCATCGCGAATCGTCTGCGTCTCTCTCGCGCACTTGCTTCCCTCTCTGCTCCGAGGAGCTCGATACTATACCCCAGCGGGCTTCTTGACCAACCTCTGTCCCTACGCCTTGGGGAAACCAGCACTTTTGGAACCCAGGCCGAGCCGGCAGCCTCTTTTCTGATGGTGGTCGAATCCACAATCGCTGCTCCGCCATCAACTTGACTCCTAACGAGACGACAGCGCTCCAACGTGGATCAAGTCTCCACAATCTCCACCTCCACATCCAAGTCCAAACCTCAACCGGCGAGTGCGGGGACCCTCGCCAACCCTTTCTTAGTTTTCTCTCTGCTTCGTAATAATTTTCCCCCCTTTCCCACCTGCCTGGAAGACTTCTCTCTACTCTCACACACGCACACGCACACGCACCTTTCCCCCTGTCCACGCCCATACGCAAACAGATCAACGACTGCTTGGTGCCATCTCACAAGGCTGGCCTCATATTCCAACCGGAATCGAGCAGACGCCCTATCCGTTCGATACCCTTCGCCGCTTCGAAGGTCGACTGCTGGCTCTTTCACTTGGCCCATTCGGCTCCGGCGATTCTCGTCGTTGGCCGATGTAAGTGAAAGGAAAAAGCTCTTGACGTGTCAGCAGTCTATCCACCACTTGGTCGCTTGCTCGCGACATGAAATCCCCGCTGGACCCCTCAGCTCTGGATTCTGCTATGCACGATTCTACTAACTCCCTCCTCTCCCCTTCCACCGCCAACGCCATGTCCGAAAATCCCTTTTCCCTGGACGCCGCCAACGACTCCCTGGACGCGACCTCGCCTACTCACCACATGATGGATGCCCCGCAGTTTGGTGACTTCAACTTCGCCCACTATGACCTCCAAGACACCACCGGCATGGTATCCTTGGAGGACGCCAGCTTCGAGGACCACGGCTCCGATCAGTTCTCCCCCGGATTCCAAACACCTCGAGAACGACCACGATCCCGCCCCTCTGGCATGTCCTTCTCCGCTGCTGCCGCTGACTCTGCCGCTGGCCGATCTAGCGTGAACCTAGAAGACGACGAGGACGACAACATGCATGATCGAGGCTCTCCAGGGGCGCACTCCCTCGAAGAGTCGGTTGCTGACGAGTTTGGTCTTCCCATCACCGGAAGACACGAGCTCGCCGATGCCGCTTCCAGGTCCAAGGACGACAAGGGTGATACCGTCCCCGCTTGGAGCGAACTCAAGACCAAGGCTGGAAAGGAGCGCAAGAGGCTCCCTCTTGCCTGCATCGCCTGCCGCAGGAAGAAGATTCGGTGCTCTGGTGAGAAGCCTGCGTGTAAGCACTGCCTCCGCTCGCGGATACCCTGTGTCTACAAGGTCACCACCCGCAAGGCCGCCCCCAGGACGGATTACATGGCGATGCTTGATAAGAGGCTCAAGCGCATGGAGGAGAGGATCATCCGCATCGTCCCCAAACCCGAACAAGAAACCGTCTCCTCTGCCGTCACTCGCGCGATAGTAAAGCCCGCCATTCCCGGATCCTTACCCGCTGCCAAGAACCCATCCGCGAAGAAGCGCGGTGCCGATGAAGCGTTCGGCCCTGATCTTGATAAGTGGTCCCGGAACGCCAACAAGCCCAAGGCAGATGGCTCTACCGGGTCCGCCAAGCCCACCCCCTTGCAAATGCAAGAGACCGAAGAGAACAAGCTCTATGTGGAGGGAGTAGAGGCGCTCCCCCAAGGACATCCAAGAGCATCTCGCCGAGGTATTTTTCGAAAACATATATGGTCAGGCCTATCATATCCTCCATAAACCGAGTTATATGAGAAAGCTAAGGTATGTTGTAGTGCCGAATTTGGAAGACTTCGAAATCGAATGGGGTAGCTAACTCCGGATTCCCTTGTAGAGCCGGCACCCTTCCCCCGTCCTCGTCCTTTCCGTGTGTGCCATCTCCGCCCGTTTCTCTACCCATCCTAAGCTCAACACCACACCCAACTTCCTTCGAGGCGAGGAGTGGGCCTCTCGCGCGAGAGACATCTGCGTCGAGCGCTACGAGTGGCCCAACATCACCATCCTCACCTGCCTCATGATCCTCGGCCTCCACGAGTTCGGCACCTGTCACGGTGGTCGCAGCTGGGCCCTGGGCGGCCAGGCGATCAGAATGGCCTTTGCCCTCCAGCTTCACAAGGACCTCGAGCACGACCCTCTGCGTTTCGGTGGCCAGTCGGAGCTCAGCTTTGTCGACCGCGAGATCCGACGTCGAACCATGTGGGCGTGTTTCCTCATGGACCGGCTCAACTCGTCAGGAACGGATCGACCCATGTTTGTTAGGGAAGAGACGCTCCAAATCCCCCTCCCCGTCAAAGAGCAGTACTTCCAGCTTGATATGCCTGCTGCGACCGAAACCCTCTCCGGCGAGGTCGTGCACCCAATGGGTGGCACCGAAGATACGTTGGGGGACCCCAAGAAGAATCTCGGCGTGGCCGCCTACATGGTCCGTACCATCGCCCTGTGGGGTAGGATCATCAACTATCTCAACCAAGGAGGAAAGGACCAGGATCCCCGCTCCTTCTGGAACCCCGATTCAGAGTATGCCCAGCTCACGCAACAGGCGGACGACATGCTCGAAATCCTGCCCGAGTCGCTCAAGTACTCGCCCGACAACCTGCAGCTCCACAGCACCGAAAACATGGCCAACCAGTTCCTTTTCCTCCACATCGCCATCCAACAGAATATCCTCTTCATGAACCGTGTGGCCGTGGCATCACCCCGGCTACCGGCAAGGCCGAGGTACCCAAGGCTTTCGTCACCAAGGCTGGAACAAAAACCTTTGCCGCCGCTAACCGCATCTCTGAGTTGCTAAAGGACGCGGAGTCGTACTTTGTCACGGCACCTTTGTAGGTTACTGTGCCTTTTCGTCCAGCACGATCCACATTCTCGGCATCTTCTCCGGGAACCCCGGGATGGAGGCCACCTCCAAGAGGAACCTGGCCACCAATGTGAAATTCCTTTCCAAGATGAAGAGGTACTGGGGCATGTTCCACTGGATGTCGGAGAACCTTCGTGAGCAGTACAGGACGTATGCGGACGCGGCCCGCCAAGGCAGCAACACGAGCGACAACTCGACGGCATCTCCCATCTTCCAATACGGCGACTGGTTTGACCGATATCCGCACGGCGTGTCGCAGTGCGACTTTGTCGATCCCGCTTCGTACAAGAAGCGAGACAAGGGCGAGGAAGCCGTCCTGGAACAGAAGCCCGAACTCCACACAGTCGAAGAGTTCTTCACCAAGCTCTCTCCTGCCCAGGGCTCGGAAGCGGGCTCGAACGGCGGAAAGGGTGGCCCCGCGAAGAAGAAGGCGCTGGCGAAGAAGGGCTCTGTGAGCGGCCCACGGACCGAGCAACAGCAACAGCAGCAGCAACAGCAGCACGCCGAGGCCTTTATGAATGAGCTCCAGAACCGTGCGGCGGCTTCCGATCCTCTTGGTGCCCGCCTGCAGCACCAGCGCAGCTTCTCTGGAGCTCTCGGCGGACAGACAAGCGGCCCTGCCGGATTCAACCCCTCAACATCCCGCCTTCCCAAGCCTCGGGCTACCATGCCCTTTCTCCTGTCAGCCCTGCGATGAGCGGATACGGGCATCCCGGATCCCACAACACCGCGCCATTTTACGCTCCCGACCTGCTCTCTATGGGTCTTTCGCAACAGGCGGTCAACAGTATGATCCAGCCCCTCGACCGACAAATGGTGTTTGGCGCGTACTCGATGGAACCTAGCCTGGGCAACGGCGGCGCCTCGATGCTGGATGGAGTAGACTGGGAGCGACTGGCTCGGCATGCGCGTGGACTACCCGAGGTCACCCGCCCGCCGCCGCATCCCGGGCAGGCTGAACCTGAATGGCGGACTCGGCGGCGCCGCTGCGGCCCGGCAGGGAATCGAAACAATGGCTGGGTTCGGGCAAGAAGCGTCTTCGGCGTGGTTTATGCCGTTTAATATGGAGCCTCCCGAGCTCGGACACGACCTCGGCATGGCCGTGAGCAACCTCGATACGTTGACGAGCATGTTTGGTGGCGGGGTGGCATGTCTGCGCCGAGCCCTACGGGGATGAGTGGGCTTCGACACGGCCAGTAAAGTGAGCCAAAAACGAGAGAGCAGACTCGAAAAAGGATGTTTGCTCTCTGCCTGGGACCCCCTTGGCTTGGGGTTGCGATTGCGGCAACGAATGGTTGTGCATGCGCAACAATGGAAAACGAAAACCCATCATAAACCCGGAAAAAACAGATGCTCTTTTCTTCTTTTGTCCTTTTGATCACAACGGAGCGGGCGTACGCTTTTCTACATGTACGAGTGTTTTTCCCATGGGCGCAATAAAGCACATACGAATGTCTTGCTCGAATGTCTTGCTGGTTTATCTTTTTATTTTTTTCTCTTCTTTTCTTTTTAATAGTTTTCATCGTTCCATGGTTTCTCGGATCGGCGATGGATGGGCGGGGGACAAGCATTTTCTCGGGACGGGACGGTGCCTCACACGCGTGTAAATTTGTCGATACCATTTGCTGCCATGAAGTGTACACTTATATATATATAAATCTACTCAGCTAGGAAAGAATACTCAAACTTGATGTTTAAAAAACAGCCCTTTCTTGCAACGGCGGTGATTTCTTGGTTCTGGTGCGAGATGTTGGTGGAAGGAGAGAGAGTCCGGCATTAATGGACCAGGTTTTCAGTGAAGCGTTGCAAAGATGAGACAGAAACGTGACATAAATCTAATTTTTTTCTTGCTTTTAGGAAACTTGGATAGCTTGGCTGGTGGTATCTTGTCTAAACTCGACGGCCGTTTTTGAGGGATTGGAAAGGGAGGAAGAATGCAGGACGATGAGCGAGAAGAGGAAAAAAACCAAAAGGGACTCCGTTGAGATCATATCGTTCCCTACACTACGCATCTCCCCCGACTTCTTGTGACTCCTCTTGCGCTTCTTCTTCTTCTTCTCCTTGTCCGCATCGTCGTCGCCATCACGGTCCGCCGCCGCCGCCGCCGCCCCGTCATTCCTCTTCCTCGGCACCCTAATCTCCTCCGCGTCAGCCTCGACGTTCTCGAGGGCCTCGAAGCCGAAGCTCGGCCCCGTCTCCTCGTACTCGCGGCCAAACACGTCGCGGCGCCACTTCTTAAGGCGGGCCTTTTTGCTGAGGGACTTCTTCTCCTTGCGCTTCTGCTCGGGGTCGCGGAAGCTGGCGTACTTTTTGATGCCGGCGAATTGGTTGAGGGCCTTGTCTGAGGGGGCGAGGAGGATGTCGCGGGCCGTCATGCCGAAGGCGCGGGGAGGTTTCGCGCCAGCGGAACTGGGGGCTGCTTTGCTGCTGCTGCCGGAAGCGGAGCGGGCGGAGCGGGCGGCGAGGTGGTCGGGGTCCTCGATGTCGAGCTTGGCGGAGACGAGGGCTTCGAGGCGGGTGCGCTCTTGCTTGGCGGCGCGTTTGGCGGCGACGCGGTCCTTTTGTGGTCTTTAGAGGTTTTGCGCTTTTGGAGGGCGGGGTGTCGTCGTCGTCGTTCTCCTCGACGTCGTCCTCGTCCTCGTCCGAGCCTGCGTCGGCCATTTCCTCATCGTCGTCGTCTTGCTGCTCCTCGACGTCGCTGAGGCTAAAGGCGGGAGCGGCGTCGTCTTCCTGGTAGTCCTTGACAAAGTCGGTAATATCGATATCGTCGTCCCACGTGGGCTTCTTGGGCTTCTTCTTCTTCTTCTTCTTCTTCTGCTCGCCGTCGTCGCCCGACTCGGCCTCGGAGCCGGAGCTGAGGCTCACGTCGTCCTTTTCATAGTAACTCTCGCCAAACCTCTTCTTCATCTCGTCCTCCCACCGGTCGTCGTCCCACGCGTCGTTGAGGATCTGGAGGAGCTGGTCGTCGCTGAGGTCCTGGCCACCGACGCCCGCGGCCTCCTTGATCCTCTCGAGCTTCGCCTGCGCCTCGTCCATCTTGAGCCTGCGCAGGCGGGCCTTTTCCTCCTTGCGCTCCCGCTTCTCCTCCTCCTTGCGCTCGCGCTCCGTCTCCCTCTGGCGCTGGCGGGCGCTCATCTTCTCGCGGCGCACCGACTTCTCGGCGGCCACATCTCGGGCGTACGAGCGCAGCACCTCGTTGGACTTGGTGGGGTCCTCGAACCGCATGTTGTACGCGGCTTCGATCTCGTCCGCCTTCTCCAGGTCCGAGTCCCCGTTCTCGTCCGACTCGAACGCCTTCCAGTTGGAACCGTCGGGGCCCACCCAGGCGCGCGCCGCCATGAAGTTGGATAGGTACAGCTCTGGGTCCCTTTCGGCGGCTTGGATGTCGGCCTCGGTGATGACGGCTGCGCTGGCCGACTTGCTCTTCTTCTTCTGCTTCTGCTTCTTCTTGTCGCCTTGTTTCGTCGCCCCCTCCTCATCCGAGACATCGTCTGACTTGGACTTGGATTTCGACTTGGTCTTGAGGAAGCCGTCCTCCTCATCGCCTGACGCGTCTCCGTTGGTGGCCGCGGCGTTGATCTCGGCGAGGATGGACTTTTTAGATCCGCCTGCTCCTCGACGTACGTCTTGGGCCTCTCAGCATCTTCGTCTTCGGGCTCCGAGTCGGATGCGCCGGTGGCTCCGGCCATATACCTCTCACGGTGGTAGTCCTTCAGGAAAATGGGCTTCTCCTTCTTCTTCTTCTCGCCACCGTCCTGCTCGGCCGTGTCACCTTCGGGGAAGAACTTGGCTGCCTTGTCGTAGATGCGGGGTCCTTGGACCGCAGAGCGTTTAGGGTCTCGGAGATTCGAGCGTCGAGGTCTTCGGTGGCAAGAAACGCATCTTCGTCCTCGCTCTCGTCGGTGGACTCGGACTCGGAACCAGAGGCATCGCGGCCTTCCCTTTTGAACTTTTCCTCGACTATTTATTCCAAGGTTAATTTTCTAGCCATAGTTTCGCTGGTTTGCCATATATTCACGAGTTTGCGGTAGGTGAGGAAGTGGGAACGACAGCAGACGAGGCAAAGCCCCGTTGCGGATTCCAAGAGGTAGACGAAAGAGAACAGAGCAACTGGGAGAGGAAAGGGAGAAAAAAAGGAAGCCCGTAGAAGGCGGAAAGAAAACAGAATCAACTTACGCCTATGCTTCTCTTCTCGCTTCTTGTTGTGCTCAAACCTCTTGGCGAAATCCTCGTTCACCTTGAAGTCGCCGTTGGCCTTGACAGCTGCCCCGCCATCGTCCGAGTCGGAGTCGTCGTCCTCGAAAAGCGCCTTCTTGGGAAATTTGGTGGCAGGAGCAGTGTCGGCGGGCTCGACTGCTAACCCAGGCAGCCGAGACTGTCTGTCGGGGTGCATTGGAATGTGTGAATTATCGCGATGTCTGCTCCAAATACCGAGTCTGTAGATGGTTTACTCTCTGCACCGCTACTGAGCTTCAATTTTTTTTTTTAGCCTTCAGATGTACGCTTCCTTCAGGCATTGGCGGGGGACGTGCCTGTCTTTTTTCCCTTGTCGGTCCTGCGCTTGAACTTTTTCTGCCGGACTGAGCGCGAGGCGGTATACGGGTAAACTATTAACCGAGTCCCCGCATGGCGGTACAGGCACTCTTTTGTGTCGCTCTTGTCTTGGTGACCCGAGTCACTGATGTGGGGGATGTTTGGTCGGCGCGGTGATGACGACGTGCTGGGAGTGCTAACTTGAAAGAGCCCAGGCCACCGTTTTACTTTTTCTAGTGGCCTGCTCTAGTGCGTTATGGAACAAACTGCACTCTTAGAGCGCTACAGGCCCCTAAGACAGCCACCTCGATAGGCTTTCTGGTAATAGTTGACCACGCTGAACGATTAACAGTTCAAAGAGCATTTAATTCGCATTGATCAAACAATTAATACTGGCTGTGTCGGATCCCAAGTTGGTTCACACCCTGGTCGCTGGCGCCTTCCCCCAAGCTTCGTCATCATTCCCGCCCGCCTATGTGCTCAACGGGGCCCAGACCAAACCACACCAGACCAAGACCAAGACCCAGAGACCTGCGAGACGAGACCCGCATCAAGAAAGCTCCCGCCACTCGCCGCCTCGGCCTTCATTGTTCCCTCCATCCCTTCCTCCCCCAAAACCCACCATTCTCTAGTCCCCCATCCTGCCCAACCACCGCCACCCTTCAAAAATAAATAGGCAACCGAATTCATCCTCGATTTACGCATCACGTCACCGACTTCTCACGCCCGCGAACCACTCCCCCAAAGCCTCCACGACAACCTCTCTTCTCGCTCCATCTACGGCCCTGCCCCCGGCTGTTCCGCATTCTTGTGCTTCCCGCCCGTCTGGACGTTGACCGTGACTTTACCAAGCTTTCAACTCTCCCACCCAACGACCCGACCCCGATCGCGAACCCCGAGATACCATGGCGGACCCCAATGCTCCCAAGCCTAGCAGCAGCGTAAAGCTGGTGCTCCTGGGCGAGGCCGCTGTCGGAAAGGTTAGATCGCCACGCCCCGGGCAGCACACAAGACGGACCCTTTCTTTCTTGTCGTTGCCCCTTGAGGTTCATGCGCAAGTTTGCTAATTTTCAACGTTGTAGTCCTCCCTCGTCCTCCGCTTTGTGAACAACGACTTCCAAGAGAACAAAGAGCCCACTATCGGCGGTATGTACCTCCCCCGTTCACGTTTTCCTTCATCTTTGCAAAGCACGCATCGCTCAATCCCCCGCCGATACGCACCCACGCCCCACGCACATGCATATATGCACACAATTTAATGCATCCTTAGACTAACGTCTCTTTCTTCTTGTTTCCTTAGCTGCCTTCCTCACACAAAAGTGCAACCTTCCCTCGAGGACGATCAAGTTCGAGATATGGGACACTGCTGGCCAGGAGCGCTTTGCCTCTCTCGCCCCCATGTACTACCGCAACGCCCAGGCCGCCCTCGTCGTTTACGATCTCACTAAGCCCGCCTCCCTCATCAAGGCCAAGCACTGGGTTGCCGAGCTTCAGCGCCAGGCTTCTCCCGGTATTGTCATCGCCCTTGTAGGTAACAAGCTCGATCTTGCCGACGACGAGGGCGATGCCGACGACAACGTCCGCAAGGTCTCCACCGAGGAGGCCAAGGCCTACGCTGACGAGGAGAGCCTCCTCTTCTTTGAGACCAGTGCCAAGACCGGCCACAACGTAGAGGACGTCTTCACCGCCATCGCCAACGCGATCCCCGAGACTAGCCTCAAGAGCTCTAGGGTGCCCGGTGCCAGCTCCGCCGCTCGGGGCGGGGATGAGCAACGGGTCAACCTCACCGGACCCAGGGATGCTGGCGCCAAGGAGGGCTGTGCTTGTTAAGTGATGAAGAACCTCTGACCGAGTTGGGGAGCCGGGGGAGGTCGATAGCGAAGAGCTAGTGCATGAGCCTTAGTGTGCATCTCGGGTTGGTTGGAACACCTGGGACGCCCGAGATCAGAGGCCCCGGGAGGGTAGTCGAACCTGGTGGCCGGGCGTTCCACCGGTTTCTTCTTTCTGTTTCTGTTTCCCTTTTCGTCACAGCGACCCATGTTGACGAGTTTGTATATGCCCTTGTATCCTTTTGCAGGGCGGCGTTTAGTCTTTTTGCTTTGTTGTCTCTTATTCCTTTTGTCTACCTGTCTCCTCTGAGTTCCTTTTGCTCCTTTCGGTCGATGCCTGGGAGTGGACGCAGGCAGCGTCTCCTTCCCGTCTTTGGGCTGGGGTTTTGCTGCGCCTGCGAAATGCTTGGGAGGATGTCCGAGATACGTTGGCCTTTGCCATCATTATGGAGGGTTAGGGTAATCCACACGTCTTTCTTGAAATGTATCTAAATAAACAATACCGTCACAAGATATTTCATATCCTCCCAGTAGCGACGAAGCGCCCCGGGCCACCAAAGTATGTGAGAAAGTCATGGCTATATGCACGACATGGTCGTTGACCTCGATCAAAGGTCGGGGAGACGAGGATATGGACAAATTCAGCGTTGATTAATGCCTAGAGTGTACCTTCTATAAAGACATAGATGATCTGGGATCATGGGGAAACCCAAGTTTTTACTACCGTCCAGGACAAAAAAGGCATCTTTGGTGCGAGACCTCCTAGTTCTCTTTATATTCCTAGCCTCTTCTTTCGGCCGATTCCTTCTATTGACAAGTTAGACGGACCAAGACGAAAAAAACATGTTTTTTCAACGGATCCAAGGGCAAAACAAAAACTCCAAATACCCTCCCTTGACCCCGTCTCCTCTATTCATGCTTCTTTTTGGTCGTTTAGCGGATGGAAACAGTCGACTATGCTTCTGGCCCATCGAGTTAGGGGCGCCCTTATCTCGCTTCTTTCTATCTGTTTCTTTTTCTGTTTCCCTCGTTGGGATAAAAGGTGGGAGTGGGGAGAGAGAAGATAATGAGGCGATTCACTCCCTCATGAATATGACAAGGTATGTGGATGGTGTTGGATATGGGTGGGAGAAAGGAGAGGGGGAGAGTAAAACAAGAGCAGGAGCGCCTTTCGCAAGAGCGTCGCTGTCGGATGGAGGAGGGTGGGGAGTCGTTGCTTTGGGGGAGGGGGCTCTCCCGACAGCCGCCCTCTCATCTCCATAAAGGCCAATTCGGCGATAGAAGCAGGAGAGCCCCCAGAAACGAGAAGAAGAGAGGTAGGTAGTAGCGCACAACACCTAACCCCACCTCCCCCTCCCTCTCCGCCTCCAGCCTCCTCATCCTCGCTTCGGGATCATCCCCCGAGACCACCTCCGCCCTCCGCCCTTTCCTCCGCCTCTTCCACTCCTCCTCGTCTCCGCCGCTGCCGCCCGCCCCGCCGTCGCCCCGGCTGCGCTTCGACCCCGCGAGCGACGCCATCCTCTGCGCCTCCTTGAGCAGCCGTTCACGGTCCCTAGCCTCCCGCTCGAGCGTGTGCGGGTCCTTGCCTCCTCCTCCTCCTCCCCGCCTTTGCCCGACGAGACCGACACGTGCGACTCGCGCCGCTCGAGCGGCGCTTCGTCCATCCTGTCGTGCTCGGGGCCGGTGGAGGGCCGCCGCTCGCGTCGGGCGTATGTTTCCGGCTGCTTCGGTGGCGTTCTTCCCGCCGCTCTTCGCGTCGCTTCTCCCGGTCCCGGCGGTCTTTCCGATCCCTATCCCGATCGCGGTCCTTGTCGCGGTCCTTGTCTTTGTCGCGGTCTCGGTCGCGGTCTCGATCACGGTCGCGGCCACGATCACGGTCCCTCTCTCTGTCTCGATCCCTATCCCTGTCCCGGTCCCGGTCACGATCGCGATCGCGGTCCTTATCTCGCTCCTCGCGATGGTGCCTGCTCTTGCGCTTCTCATCGTCCCTATGCTTCTCCTTGTCACGCCGCTTCTCCGGCTCACGGTCCCGCCTACTGCTCTTATGTCGCTGTTTCGCATCGTCAGGCGACCCGGATCTCGATCGCTCATGCAGGCCTTTCCCGTCGTCGGTCCTGGCCCGCGACTTGGATCCACTGGCGCCCTCTTCCTCCGCGGCATCCGCCCCATGCTTGCGGCTCCGGTGCTTACTCCGACGATGCTGTTCATCATCAGGTTGGTTTTCCGTGACTACGGACTCGGAACGATCTCGTCTGTGCCGACGAGAGCCCTTACGACGGCGCCTCCGGCTCTCGCTCCTCGTGCGGCTTCTACTTGGAATCGTCGACTTGGATCGATCCCTTGCACGTTCACCCCCGTCCGCAGCGCCCGGCCGTTTCTTCTCATACTCCTTCTCCCGATCACGGTCTCGGCCACGCGCCTTTTCCCGGTCACGGTCACGTCCGCGGTCACGCTCGCGATCCCGGCTACGATCGTGGTAGTGCTCGTGCTCAGATTGGGCCACGGAGGGGCTCCTAGACCTGGGGCGATTCTCCACGTCACTAGCGCCGGCCGGGCGATTACCACTGCCACCGCCATTAGGCTGGCCATGCTGCTGCTGCTGCTGCGACGGCGCCTTATCGTCGTCGACGAGCAGGCCCCGCGCACGCAGGTGGGGGACACTAGTATTAGGGAGACCCTGACGCATGGCCTTGGGCCCGGTGGGTGCGTTGAGGGGCACGTCGGGCTTGGCGATCGACATCACCTTGGTAAAACCCCGACCAGCTTGCGAGAACGCGTCTGCGGATACGGCACGGTCACTCTGCGCGGGATCTTGATGCTCGCCGCCATTGCCTACTTGCGCACCATCCGCCGCCGCCGTCTGGCCGGCGTCGTTCTTGACAACCTGCGAGGCGGAAGCCTCGTGGCCATCTGTACTGCCTTCCTTGGAGCGCACCTCACGACCGTACTCGTCGACGTTGGCCTGCGACCCGTCGTCGCCGACCGCGGGCGCGGCCGCCGCGCCGTCTTGATTACCATCTTGACTAAAACCAGGGGCGCCTACCGCGAAGGGTTGGTTCGGCTGCTGCTGGTGGGGGAACTGCTGGCCGTAGCCTTGGTTGCCGCCAACGTACCCCTGGTAGCGGCCACGACCGTAGCCGCCGTCATAGAAGCCACCACGACCACGGCCTCTTCCGCGGTACCCGTAGTTGCCTCTCCGGTAGTCATTGAATTGATGGCCACCAAAGCTACCTTGATTGAAACCTGCCTGCTGGTTCTGCTGCTGCTGAAATCCAGAGTTATAGTTGCCATAGTCACCCGGGCCCATGCCATGAGAGTTTGCATGATTGTAACTATCCTGGCCGAAATTCCACGACTGCTGTTCGTTCCAGTTCTCATTACCTCCATAGCCTCCTGCCATGCCCATGTTCATGCCGTTCATGCCGTTCATGCCCATGCCTTGATTGTAGCCACCGTTCATGTTCATGTACATGTTTTGCATCGCCAGAGGATCCATGTTCATTCCTAGCATCCGACACGACGAGGTTAGCATCAATGCAAGACGAGGGGCACCCGGAACGGGTGACTAGAAGAAAAGGGGAAGGCGCCGTAACGTACCCATCATCGGAAATCCACCAAACGAGCCATTCTGCATGGCCATCATCATTTGCATCTGATTGAAGTCGCCCCCAGCGAACGCCATGTTTGCAAAGCCGCCTCCATTTGCGGCATCGTAGCCCTGATTCCCGTACCCGCCCTGAGCTTGAGCTTGTGGGCCGTCGCCGCCTTCGTCTTGTTCACCGTCTTGCCCTTCGCCTTCACCCTCGTGGTCTTGGCCGTTGTGTTCAGATGGGTTGTTGTGAACGAGGTCTTTTGATTCGGAGGCTTCACGGATCACTACGGCAGTCTCGGTAGGGTTCTCGCCATCATTGGCACGGGCGCCGGCAGTCTATCAAACGTATCGAGTTAGCAGGCGCTCCAAAGGTACGCGAATAGTTTCTCTGAACTCGGAGGGGTTGTGCGTAACATACCTCATCGGCGGACGGGTTCGTGCCATCCTCACCAGGCGCGCCGCCGCCATTTTGGCCCTTGGCCTGATCAGGTGCAGCAGCAACCTCTGGTAGAATGGGCGCCGCCTGCACGTCCTCCCGGGAGCCTCCTCCTTCTCTTCAGGCGCCTTTTCGGCAGGAGCGGGAGGCTGATCCTTCACCAGCTCCTTGGCCTCTTTGAGTTTGAGGTTATCGCGCTTCTTCTCCTCGCTGCGAAGGAAGACGCGGACCGTCGTGCGCAGGGATTTGTGTATCTTGCAATCGTCGGCCGAGAGAGGAGAGTGCTCGCAGACGGGACACGAGGAAGGGAGGGTGGAGTGGCCTATCAATGCGGAAAAGAGAGACACGATTCGTTAGCATGCTGCCGTCACGAAATAGGTATCACGCAGCTAAGCCACGAATGGCCGCGGCAAGGGTGGAAGCTTGACCCATTCACGTACAGGTTTCGCAGATGGCCTGCTCGCAGCAAGGCAGGCGAAAGGCATTAATGGCGAGCTTGCTGCAATTCGCGCAGCGCAGCTTAATCGGTATGTCATCGGGGGCGAGGGAGCTGTTCGGGCAAGCAGGGTCTAGTTAGCTTTTCGAGGTCCATCGCAATGCCAGAGTTCCGCGCGTAGCTCATCGGCGGCCGGGAAGGAGTCAAGGAGGAGAAGAAAAAAAAAGACAAGGGAGCGCACCTGATGAGCTCTCTCTGAGCGTCGGAGATTGTCGCGGTCGTCATGTCGGGCGACACGGCTCAGTGGCCCCGGGGCCGTCTACATAGGACGATCCCTCTCTGGATGCCAAACCAAATTGGCGTTGTGCTCTCGTCGTCGTGGGAGGGGCCTTTCGTGTGATCGGCCAAGCTTCGAATCAAAGGCAAGCTTAGAGCGGCGGAGGTGGGCTGACTATGAAAAGTGTCGAACTCCTGCGAGAGGCGGAAAAGACGAAGAGAGACGCAACGGGGTATCGAGTAGGTTTCTGTTGCCAAGGGTTGGCCGTGTTGTGCCAGGGCCAAAGAAGAAGAAAAAAATGAATGAGATGGTCACGCTGGATGCACAAGTACAGGCATCTGGGGCGGGTTACAGTGAAAAAATCAGGGCGTTGTACCGGACGCGACCCGCTTCAACTGCCAGTGCTGCCAGTGCGCCTGGACACTAGGGACGTGGGAAGTCCGGCGCAGTCGCAGCCGAGGTCACGTGAACGGAACTAGCCAGAGCCTCCGCTTCAATTGTCGGTCCACAGAAGCGAGAAGCAAACCGCTCCCATTCAAGATGCAGTGGCGGGTGGCGAGTTTGGTATTGTTGGAATATTGAATCTTTCGTGCAAGAGATTATTCATTTACAGCGGGTAGTTTGGGTCTCTAATAAGTGAATTGCGAACTCTTCAGGAAATCATCAATTGGTGTAACATACTTGGCACAACAGAAGAGTTGGTTGCAAGTGCCAAGGTGACTTTTTTGAGATGCAGCATCAATGGTAGCTCAGTACACCAAGGTTCACCCTTTCAAGCAACGTCCGTAGCTATTGAATGACATCCCTTGCGGGCACCTCGCCGTGCCGAGAATACAATATGGAAGGAAATGGGAAAAGTACGAGAAGAGTTGTAAACTAGATCAAATAAACAATGACACTGCGGGACAGGATATCTACCATTATGAACAGCGGCTTTCATTTTCATCCGCCAACCGACATAATCTGGGGTGGAAAAATGCACAACATCAAATCCAGGCGCCGGGGGGACACATCCCTCCCTCGTCTTGTTCCCCCATCGTGCTTGCTACACCTTTTGCCTACTATCCTTTCTGCAAAATAATGTCCTCCCTTGCCAACCTGTAAAAACGCCAATGTGACAGGAAAACGGATCGCGAGCGGAAAGAGGAGAAAAAGAGAAAAAAAGGGGGGCGATTGGGAATAGAATGCCTATAGTTATGACTGAATACTGAAGTGGACGGGGGTCGCTCTTGGAACATATTACGGGTTTCATCCGATCCGAAGCACTAAGAAACGCAGGTTATGTCCGTCAAAATTGGGAGGTTGAGAAAAATGGCCCCACGGCAGGCTTTTACGCGAGGTGTCATGCGGTTCCGTTTGTGTAAGAAATGCTAACTCGCAGGTTTTGTCCATGGTGTAAAAGGGTTGTCATCTTGCATGTTTATGTGATCAGAACAATTGACACGGCTGGCCGGGCGTCGATTGATGGCTTGCACGTCGTTTATTTAGCGTGCTTCTTGAAGGCAAGGAGTTCTGCAAGACTGCCAAGGGGGCAGCCGTGCTTGAGGAAATCGTGCTGGAGTAGCTCGTCCGCGGAAGCGCGGCACTTGACCTCGACGCAAAGACACACCGAAAGGAAGGCCTTGAGCTCCTTGCTGATCCTCTCGGGCTTCTTCAACCTAGGAGTACCGTTGGTAGCGATAAGGTAGAGAGCCTTTAGAGGTTCCTCGTTCAGGTAAGGGGCTCGGACTCGATCATTTCGATGGCCATAATGCCGAGAGACCAGATATCGACCTTGGGGCCGTATTCCTTCTGCTTGACAACCTCGGGAGCCATCCAGTAAGGTGTGCCAACCATAGTGGCACGCTTAGACTTGGAGTCCGTCAGCTTGGCGCAGAAACCGAAATCAGCTACACACGGTTGTTAGTTAAAGGTCTGAAGAGGAGGGTATCGTTGAGCAGGAGTGGCAAGGCATATAGCACATACTAATCTTTACATTGCCACGGGCATCGAGAAGAACGTTGTCAGACTTGATATCGCGGTGAATAATCTTCTGGGAGTGAAGGTGCTGAAGTCCACGACATGTCTACAAGGGCATTCCGCGTTAGCATCAGCTCAAAAGTCCAAGGGGTAAGTAGATGCAAAAGGGGAAAGATATTCAACATACCTCGAGGCAGATGGTGGAGATCTGCTCTTCCGTAATCGTCGGGTTATTGTCAATGACATCGGTAAGGGCACCACCTTCCATGTACTCCATAACTACCCACAGCTCGGCGTTGTTGTTGCGGAGGAAGGCGTCCAAGAAGTTGACAATGTTCTTGTGCCTGCTGTCCTTCATCACCATGATTTCGTTCACAATAAGCTCCTTGCGGGGCTGGTGGGCGAGATCCATCTGCTTAATCGCAACCTGGGCCCTGGGTCCCTGTTGTCGCAAGACTTCGCGGGCAATGCCGGAGACGGCGCTCTCCTTCACCTTAGCAACGTATACGGAACCAGATGCGCCCTGGCCAATCTTCTTCTGCTTCGAGTACGACAGGTTGGGGTCGTCCTTGGACACTACCTCCTGAGCCTGGCCATGACTTCGGTCTCGGACATGGTCGACATGGGTCGGTCTTGCTTGCGCTCGGCGGCGGAGGGCTTAGCAGTGAGCAGCCTCGGCAGCCCTGACGGCATCAGACTGCTGCTGCGATGGCGAGGGCTTGGGGGCGACGTTGAGGGGCTTGACAGGCGCCGGTAGCCGCGAAGGGGAGGGTTGCCGGATGGGCCGTTGGGCCGGGTAGCGGACGCCGAGCTGCCGCCATTCTGGTACCTCGCGGGGCTGCTTTGGCCGGGGATGGGCGCTGCTGGGAGCTCGAGCTCATGTTGGACTGGCCCATGGGGGGCGGGGACCGGAGTTGTTGGGCGCCGGGGGCGGGACGCTGGGCACGGAGAGCCTGAGGAGGCCCCTTGGCGGGGACGGTAGGAGCGGCGCGGGTGGGGTTGTATCGATCGGGAGTAGAAGAGCCACCATAACCGCCAAGCTCCTGCTGGGCAATGGGTGTCTTGGTCTTGGGGAGGGAGGCGTTGTAAGCCTCCATGTCCCGACGGTTCTGCTCCTCAATCTCGCGTTGCCTCTGAGCCTCCATTTGCTTCATGCGCTGGTCATCGCGCAGGGAATCTTGCGGGACGTAGTTGGAAGCCATCCCTTGCATCTGAGACCTCTGCTGCTGCTGCTCAGTGGGGAAGGTCGGCGGGGGTACCGGGACCAGACTGGGAGGACATGGGGTT
Organism: Parascedosporium putredinis; assembly: GCA_949357655.1. Taxonomy (NCBI): domain Eukaryota; kingdom Fungi; phylum Ascomycota; class Sordariomycetes; order Microascales; family Microascaceae; genus Parascedosporium; species Parascedosporium putredinis. The sequence continues at coordinate 1,839,360 of CASHTG010000018.1, forward strand.
GTAGGCGGGGCGCTGCGGCTGCTGTTGCGGTTGCTGCGGCTGCTGCTGCATCTGACGAGGGGCGCGACACCTGCGCCGCCACCGGCGCTATAGCCGTAGTTCTTGGCCTGCTGGCTCTGGGGGCTAGATGTGAGACCAGGGTACTGGTTAGGGTTCTCCTGCCTCTTGGTGAGGTCGGAGTAAAGTCGAGCACCTCGAAAACGGCCTGGGGATTACGCTCGTAGTCTTCCTTGGTGATAGCAGAGGAGTTTAGCAGTTTAGACCACTCGGGGGAGGCCGACGAAGTCGCCGGTCTGGGGGTCGAAGCCGACATGGACCGCGTGGGAGAAGTTGGTCGGGTTGCTGACACCGCCCATACCGGGGCACGATCCGTAGACAAGATCGATCCATTCGTACAAATCATCATCGCCCTTGACCTTGATCTGCAAGGTTCGTACGGTGCCATCGTCATCGCCAGGGCTCGTCGAGCTACCGTTCGTGTTTCGCTTGATCTCGAAAATGGTACCGGCGGCCTCGACACGGCCGACATTGACGACATCCTTGAGGTACAAGGTATACGAAACCTTGCCGCCCTCTGCCTTGTGGAAATCGAGCGATTCTTTTCGCAGGATGAGATATTTCGCCTTCCAGGGCTGAATGAAGTTCTTGCTCTCCTTCACCTGGGCCCAGCCCTCCTTCTTCACCGCAACGCCGCCGAGGCCGTCTATGTTGTTAGCCAACTGGCGGGCGGCGAGGGGCAGGAAATGGTCGAGCCCGTGTATGTGGAAGTGGCCGTGCTTCGAATAGGGAAATGACCATGTTGGCCATGCTGCCCGGGAGGTTCGCATCGGGCGTGAGGTTAAGGCGGGGTCGGTCGGTCGGCGGGCGGGGGCAGGCCCTGGGTTCATGAAAGAGTTGGCCGAGTAGAGGCTGCTGCTATTGTTAGCCATTTCGGCGAAGGGCAGAAGCGTCGCTGGGCTGAGGAATAACCCTCGGTCAGGGGTTCAGGGGGCAATAATGAGGGGTATCTCTCGTGTGAGATGGGCTTGGAATTGACGGGGAGGAAAACGATAGGAATATGGGAAAACAGGCTTGCTAGGCCACAAGAGAGTATTTGGGGGAGAGAAATGCGCCTCTCAGCGACGAAAATGAAAACGCATAGGAAAATTGAGAAAAAAAGGTCACAAGACAAGTGTGTGGACGAGGGTTGGTTTGGAGAGGCAAGTTGTGCAGCAGCAAGGATTCCGACAGGCACTCGAACCCAAGTCGGTCAGGGTGACCCCACACCTACCTCACGGTCGCTAAACAAGATGAGGAGAGGAAATGACTTGGGGCACTGGTGGTAATCAGGGAACAAAGAAAGAGATGGGCAGGGACGGCTTCGTTGCAGAATGCAGAAATTAGCAGGAAAAGACTGTCGAGTCAAAAACATACCCATTGGAAGCCGCCATGTTGGTTTCTGGTGGCGGGGGAGGCGCCCGTCTCGAAGAGCGGAGGAAAGCAACAGTGCAACACACTCGCACCACCGAGAAGAAGAAGCCTAGATGTCTGCGCAGTCTTAGTAACAGGCGATCAGTGGTAGAGAAACCGCAACCCGCTCAAAAATCAAAGTCGAGTTGTGATGAGGGGAAAGGGGCAGTCGCGGCCAAGGTCGAACCAATGTTGGTGGCGAAAAGAGATAAAGGCAGGAGCGAACAACGAAAGCGATGGGGCGTCTCGGCATCGAGTCTGAGTTCAAGAGGAAGGTGCGTGGGGGAGGTGGGTTGGAAAGAACAAACCTTCTTGCTCGAACGTGTGCTGTCGAGGCTCGACACTAGACGGGCTGTTGCTCGCGAGCCTGAGAGCGTCCAAACGGGGGTTGGTCTGGGGGCGAAATGAAGCAAACGCGGGTGATCGCATGCGGATATTACCGCTGAATTGTGGACAGCAGAGCAAGCGGCGGGCGTTGGAATAAGTGGGTTCGATATCTCGGCCGATCGAAGCAAGAGCGATAAAAGGCGGTGGAGTCGTGGTCGCCAACGTCTGGAAGTTCGAAAATCGTGGTTTGCCTCGGAGGGAGGGGATGGAGGCTGCAGATTTGCCAGGTGGAAAATCACCTTTTGTCGACAAGCAAACGACCAAGTTTTGAGGATCTGGAGGTAAGCAAAGCGGGGTTCGAGGTTAGAGCACGGCGGCGGAAGGGGGTGGAAAAAGGTTGGGCGAATGTTTTTCGAGGACGGCCTTGGGCCGTTCGAGACTAGCGGATCGGGGTGCCAATGATGGTTTGGGGGAAGAGGGAGAGGAGTGGTGGTGTTGTTGTTTCCCAAAGGCCCAACCCGACAAACACTTGTCGCACGCCAAAAGGGCAAGATGACTCTGAGCGACGGGGGTTAAAAAGACGGCCACGTCCCAGTTTTTGACCAAGATTTACGATTAGGGAAAATTGCGAACGCCAGGCGCAAGGAGAGTGAAACGAACAAGAAGAAACGATCAAGGAGTCGCTTTGCGTCTTTCTAGGCGTCTTCCAGGCGGCACAGGATTTGGGAACGTTTGGGGGTTGCGGGGGCTCGGTGATACGCAAGGAGACCCAAGTCGGGGTACTGCTCTCAGACATCTAGACCCAAGCGGGTGTGCTACTTTGCCGTCCTGCTCGTTTCCAACTCTAGTGGTGTTGCCGCACGGGTAATGGATTGGTCTATGGATCAATTCAATCAAATAGACCGAAATCGAGTTGGGATCAACGGAACAGCAGTTTGATGGCGGTGGTTCCCCCCTTCGCAGCTGGCGATTGGGCCTAGAGAAGGGAGGAGAGGAGGGCCGGCGGCAAGGACTCCAGGGGCCAGCCCCCATTGAGGATGAGTGGGGTTGGCTCAGGCCTTGCGCCTATTGACGATCCCGCCTCGATGCCAGGATTGAATACGTCAAATTCTATTATCTATCACGATCAATTGATCTTCTTGAATGGATCCATGATTGATCCATTGCTATCCAGAGCAACAGCTCCACACTGTCCATCTTTAATCGGGTGGAAAAGGAACGACGACACGACACTGGAAAGTATTGCGATGCTCCGCTTTCGCGGTCGCATTCGATTACCCACGGGGCGCGGATGTGGACTCATCCAATGCTGGGAGTGGATATTGAAGGTCTGCACAAGCAGTAATTCCACGGCTTGGCGTTGGTATGGTGGGGTTGTGGAGCTCGGGGCTGGAACTGAGCCGACGAACCCTGATTCCTCAGGAGGAGCGGGAGCGACCAAGCCAGCAAGCCTGAAGACGGCAAGGCCAGGAGCCACTACTGGCTTGACTGGCTTGACTGGCACTGAGGTGGAGACGAGCGCAGTTGAGCCTTCAAATGAAGGCTGGTGATGTCGATTCCCCTCCCTATTCATGGTGCCGTCAACCCATCACCAATCCATCAATCCCCGTCGGATACCCAACTCTCGCCACACACCATCTCTTGCATGTGATTTGAGCCGAGCAAGGGGTCGCTATGGTCGATCTCTCCAAAAGGCTCATCTGCGGATGGAGTGGCAGAGTGGCACCTTTGGTCCTCACACACATCAAGGGTCATGCATTTGGTCTCAACGTACTTGGTAGAATGTCACCGCCAGTCTATTTGTGGGCTCTCTTGGCTTGGTGGTTCGGAGAAGAATATGATGTCTGGCCCAACAGACTGGGAGAATGGCAAATTGCCAGCGCCGCTTCAGAAGATGGGAAAGGGGCAAAGAGGGGCAAAGTCAGACGGTTGCAGTATGGCCCTCGCTCCCTGGCGCGTATCACTTTCGAACAGCAGCCCTCCATTTTTGGGAGTGATCGAATGCACCGCCCTCCCAACCAAAGGACACCGCTGGCCATTAACACGCAGTTCTTGCTGGGTTGACCGGTGACTGGTATTTGATGAATCTTGCTGGCAGCACCACCCACACAAGTTCGCCACGAGCTCGGACATGAGGCAAAGCACTCATCGTTTCCATGTAGCAGAGATATTCTCGCTAAAGCTCCCGTTTGGGAAGGTCGCCTCTGTCGGAGAAATGCGTTGCCTCCTCCAGACTTTTTCGAAGCACGCCCTTGGGGCAATATGTATTACCAACTCGAAAACCTCGACGCAAGATATGTGATGCCCCATGTCATATTGATAGGATTTTCGGGCTGATGGAATGCCGTACTCGCCTCCAAATCATGGCCAGGGCCAAATTCGTCTGCTGGGCAGCTACCTCGTACAACAGCTTCCACGGCAATCACCAAGCTTTCGCCTCCATCAGTCGCGACGCCATCCGTCAGCGCCGAGGCCGATCTCCCTTTTCAATGCCATTTTAAATAGGTACTGACTGGCCTCTGCAAGTAGGCAAGCGCTGCCGGTATTAAGGCATGCAGGAGGTGCAGGAAGCGCTGTCGTTCTCCAGTCTCCCCCATCCCGCACGATTTGTATTACGGCCCCGCGGTGCCTGGATTTTGTTAGGGCCGAAGCTGAAACACCCGAGTTGCTCCTTGATCCCTGAGTCCCGACTCTCCCGCATTTTGTTTCGCGCGTCGCCCTTCCATCCCATCTCGCCGCGTTTCAAATTCCATATAGCCGAGTTACCAAGACTTCTTTTTGTAGCAGTCCTCCACCCACGGTAAAGAACTTGCAAATACCTTCGAGAACAAGGTTCTCCGCCTCTGATCCCGAATTTGTAAGAGCGTGAAGGAGGGAGGGAAGAGGAAGGGAACTAGGAGAAAGAAAAAGAAAAAGAAAAAGAAAGAAAAAGGGGAAACCGGTTCCTCACCCACACCCTCCCAGCCATTTTCGCCATCCAAGAACCAAAGGGTCTTGGGTCTAGATCGTCTGGGGAGGCTCGAAAACTAGCTGACCTGCATCGGCCAAGAGCAAACCCCAGGATCTTAAATTCGGGGCGCTATAGCCCCCATCAACTCCAGCATGCACTCAATTCGTGAGCCTCGTCTCCTTTCCTAACTAGGATGTGGCTGACGAGAGCGAGGCACCGCGCGACGTCATGCGGTAAAGCTGGCTCGGTTTCATCCTCAAGAATGGCATCAACGGCCCAGTCAAGTAAACTATGCATAGTCTAACAGTCGAGCCGAAAGGTTCATAATTGCTTTTGGGGTGGATGGTTTCTATTTTCTCTCTTCCTTTATTAGTGTTCCTTTTCTTTTTTGCGGACCACATGTCCGAGCTCACGGATGCCCCTCGTGCGTTTCCGCTATTGCGACCAAGGTGATCCCTTGCTCCTCTGCGAGTAGCTGTAACCCTTCAGGCGCGTGTAGCCTCCATGGGCGCCTTTGGAGCCGTTTCATTTGACGTTGCTTTTCGCTCGTCGCCCCGCCTCATGCATAAATAGGCTCGCTCAACCTTGGCTTTGGGGCAGGGTCCCCTGTTGCTGATGGAAAGTCTGGCCAGCATCATTGGCTTCGTACCTCGTTGCGCCGTGCGACCCGGGCTCACGTCCTTGGCTCCCTCGGTGACGAACCCCGCCCCTTGCTGGCGCGAGTTTGGCGAGGAAATCAATCAGTGAATCCTTCACGCTGTTAACGCCGAGCACATAATCACCTCCATCCTTCGTTTGTTTGTCAGCAGGTCCCAATTTGCCCAAGATTGAGCAGGCTTAGAGATTACTCTCATTATGCACTAATCATTTTAGGTTGTGATTTGAAGGTCTGAGCGGCTCGTAAGTGACGAAGACACGCATTGATGCTCGGTCATACGAATCTAGATCCCATCTTCACTATTCATCCAGATATCACTCGTCGGTCCTATCGCGACACAAATGCAAAGAGAGAATATTCTAGGACTTCAAGGCGGTCACGGAAAAGGGAGAAACTTAGGCCAAATACCTGGCTGAGGGACCAAAGCTAGGATAAAGTATATACAAGTAAGAAGAAGGAATATCTGAAGCGGGCTTACACCTTTGCAAGCGAGTGAGCAAAGAGCGATGCCCGAAAAAAAAGTATGTACAAGGAAGCGATGCGATAGTTTGAATGGGAAGCCGAAGCCGTCATCCCAAAATCTTCCACATTCCACCTCTCTTACTCCAGGTTGATGATGCCGATTCTTTGAAAAACAAAAGAAGAAGAAGAAGAAGGAGAAGAAGAAGGACAAGGCAAAAGAGAGGAGGACCGCGGGAGCCGTATTGTCGAAAGAAGCTCTCATGAACTCTGCAGATTCTTACGGGTGCTTCGTATACGTGCTAGCAGCCCGCCGCCGCGCGTCGGCATCTATTTGGGGCACGGCCTCCAGGCGAGGCGGAACTGGACGGTGAGCTTGCCGGAGAGGTGGTCGACCTGTTTTCCTTTTTTAGCTTTCCAACTGGCCTTCACTTTCTGGAGCCAAGCCCGGCAATCGCCGCCGGCGCGACCGGGCTTCTGGAAGGGACATACAGCAATGAGGGCGCTCTCGGTAGTGGGGCTGATGGCGCACTGGGTGTTCATGTTGAGGATGGCGGTGCTGCCGTCGCAGGGGGACCACGAGAAGATGCCGGGATCGGCGTGGAGGTCGAAGTCGCCGCTGTAGTGGCCGTCGAGGCCGAGGTCGAAGTCGACCTTGTCGATGCCGCCGGACGAGGTCTGGCCGGTGAAGGAGAAGGTGTTTTTGCAGCTGCCGTGGGCGCCTTCGGGGATCTCGGCGTAGCCAATCATGTCGGTGGCCATGATGGAGAATCTGGAGAATTGCGTTAGTTGAGGGGTACCTTTTCCTTTTGTGTTAGGGAGGAGGGGGAGGCAAGAAGGGAAAGGAAACGGAAAAGGAAATCGTCTCGGGTCCTTACTGGAAGCCGCGCTCAAACTCGAGGTTCATGGTGAGCTTGCAGTTCTTGCGCCAGTCCGAGGCCTTGGTGCCAGGGCCGGTGAGGACCTCGTAGGCGGAAAAGGTGGCCTCGAAGAGCTCGCCGGTGGCATCGACCTGGACGTCGGCGGTGCCGGCGGGGCAGCCGGTGCCGAGCAGGAGATGCCGTTGATCTTGATGCTGGAGGGGCCCTCGGAGACTTGGGGCGCGTTCAGCTGGGGGCTGGGAGCGGCGGCGGCGACGCCGAGGAAGAGGGCAAGAGCAGAAGTGTAATGCATTGTGAAGGAATGGGTGGGGTGAAAGAAGAGCTGAGGAGATGGAGAGAAGGGGAGTATGAAGTGGATGTGAATGGAAGATTGGGCTGGATTGGTGTTGGTGATGAGGGTGAGGATGAGGATGAGGATGAGGAGAGTTGGGATAAGATTGATGGAGAGATCACGTCTCTTTATAGGTGTTCTTCGTCAACTTTGACGAGGCCGAGCCGGTCAAGACAATCCCGGTACAGGATATCTTCCTATCCCAGTCTTTCTTCTTTCTCTTCTTTCTCCTCTTTTCCTCTGTCTTGTCAAGCTATTCTTAGAACAGAACCTGGATCAAGTGTATTTTCTTTTCATCAAGCTCAAAAATGAGATGAATATACTCCGCGCCCCCTCTCTCTCACTCACTCACTCTCTCTATTGCTACACACCACCAGTGGACAAAGCTCCCCTCCCCCTCTTCGCTCGATATGAAGTTCGAGAGTGGGTGGAGTCCGCCGGTGGAGGAGAGATAATGAAGCCCCAAAATGGAAATCCCACGAAAAAGAATGCCCCTATACGTGATAATCTATATCAAAGAACGGTATAGGGTGGTGGTGGTGGTGGTAGTAGTGGGGGAACACTTATTCGGGAAACACGTGTGTAACTACGTGCAGACCAAGACCACAGTTCCGCAGGCCCACATGCGCGAGGTACCAAGTATCAACGGTGACCAAGGCGCAGACTATCAAGCAGGAAGGGGCCACGGACAAGCAAGGCCGGAGATGCCAGCAAGATCTCGTTCTGTCTATCACTCGTCGAGGCTGGGGTGTAGGTGGGAAGGGGGCGAGGTGTGCGAGAGATGGAGCGAGTTCCCTGGCTGTCCCGGGGGTGTGCCGCACGTAGGACACGGGAAGTAACCCAATATGTGGAGAGAAGGCGTGCGATTGGGAGAGTGGGAGGGTGGTGCGTCCGCGAGAGGGTCGACTAATCACACGTGGTGCTGAGCTCTGTCGGTTCAGTCGTCGTTGGGCGGAGGACGTGACCTTGCGATATTACGGTAGACGACGTGCAGGTATGCTGTGCTTCCAGGGAGTAGATGGCAATGAAGCATCCTTTGCCCGACTATCTCGTGACTGAGTGGTGATCTGCCCGATCTATGGCCTATGCAGTTGGATTTCGTTCAGGGCACGCACTGGCCGTTCCGTTGAGCGGGGTGCGATTTCCTATCCAGATGTCGAGGCCAGAGAGTAGAGAGCGAGGGGCGAATCGGATGCAGCTACATGTAGGGTGCGGTGGCAGCGAGCGAGGAGCGGCGAGCGTGGGAGGGGGAGAAGGAGGCGCGATGTTCTAGAAGTCCAAGCGGTCGATCACCCGACAGGCGATGCCGATTGACCAATGGTAGCGAGCAATGCTGGCCTGGATGGAGATGACGTCTGGGTGTAAGCCGCACTTTTATCCATATTGCACCACCCTAGATTTCGCAGTCCCTGTACATGGGCGCTCGGCGAGGGCTTGCTAATAGGGGTAGGAGGGTTAGGGAAGCACTTATGGGTTAATCAATAACATAAGGAGGTGCGGTAGGAGAGTAGTGAGGGCGATTGAACTCTCTCACCGTCGGAGCTGGACATTCTTCTTTTTAGCGACGGCGGCGAACTTGGGATGAAAAGTCTTGCCTCGTCATCCATCGCGAGGTGGTGTGCAGTCAACATCAGTGTTCGCCCACACTGCGCGAGGATGGGAATGAAAGCTTGGTACATGTATTCTGCGGTGGTTTGAAATGTGGCGAAAAAACTACGAGATCCACAGATCGGAGAGACGGCTTTCGAGGGACGGAACCGCCACCCGGTCACTGCACCACTGGCTCTCTTCACCAGAGTCGCACTGGTTTACTTCTAGTCAGAGGTTTACAATGTGGAGAGCTTTTGCAGCGAGAAACCCTTCAAGATGTTGCCTAGCTCACGGAATCATGGAGAGGAGTTCAGTTCGCACGGGCGTTTCTCCTCTCCCCAAGCGGAAAAGCAGGAATTTGGTGCAACGAGGGGTAGGATAGAGGAGGGGTTTGACAAAGTGAAGGATTCTAACCCAGCCGTGCCTGGATCGATTCCCCACCATCAATCACTTTCGACGCCATCCCAAGCAATTAGAAGGGCAGTCCGGATTAGGAAGGTGGATTTAACATTATTCCAAGAATAGACTGTCCTGACACCCACGATCAGGGGCCAAGGTTGGTGGAGGGACACACGTTTGGTCGATGCAGGTCAAAGAAACAAGAGATGAAGGTGGACCGATCAGGTGGCCAGGTTACATGCGAAAGGGGGAAAGGGAGGGGGCAAGGCGGGAGGGAGAAAGGGGAGGGGATGCAAGCCACGATGTCTTGTCGTAAGTAGGGCTGAGGTGAGGTTGACGGGGTAGTGAAAAGAACAACAAATAGTGAAGAGGGATGCCGAACCTGCGAGACGGGATGCAGGTACCTGGCGACAAGGCACACGCAAAATGTGGGAGGGCGGAAACTTTTGGCCCCATGCGAGAGGGAGATGGAAGATGGAAGAGGAGACGAGTGGCACACCACCCTTCCCCTTTGCTTTACTTCCTTACACCGATTGGAAGTGCGAAGAGGGAAAAAGAAAGGTTGCATTACTACCTGTAGCGACTGAGCATCGTTCATCTCAACCCGCCGTGGCCCACAGCCCATCTGACTGGGTTTCCTTTAGGACATCGCGCACCTGTTGGGCGAGCAAGCATTCGATGGTATATCCCGGTTTGTTTAGGAGGAAGCGGGGAACGCGATGATTACCCGACATTGGCCTCACTATCGGAGGCCCAGATGAAGCAAGACGGAGCAAGTTCAGAGGCCAATCGAATCGCCAAGCGAGCAAAACGTCGTCTATAGTGGAGCAACGTCGCATCGGAATGTGCCGGACAATAGCGCGCCACCAGATTTTGGTTGCTTGCTTTTGTCGTCTGAAGTCTTCTCCATATCAATCAGGATCGGATCGGGGACTTTTCTCCGATTTTTCTTATACTTTCTTGTTTTACTCACGTTTTATTCAATGAGCCTGATTCATCATCGATCGTTGGGAGTGGTAGGTACATATATGGAGGGAAAGACAAGAGCAAAAGGGTGGCGGCACAAACATGGACGGCATGAGCATTAGACTGCGGGATCCGGGGCTGAAGGAACAGCATAGTGTACTGCTGCACCGGTAAAACAGCGCCCACGCCGAAGGGGTTTCGCCCCAGGTGTTCTTGGTGCGCTTGTGAAATGTACCACCTTGATGTACAGTTCTGGTCCCGTCCGCATCTGGCATGTGGTAGGGGACGTGCCGCTTGCACCTCAAAAGGACAGGGAAAAAAATAAAAAAATAAAGACCATTAACACCCAGGAATGCATTTCTTAATGCTTTTGCAGTATCCATAGATCCAAATGCATCCGTGGGGTCCTGCGTAAATCTCCACGTATGCACTCATTCCTACATGTACATGCGGCCAACTTGCCTTTGCATCTCTCGCGTCGCGATATTGGAATTCGCCATCTGACTCTGCGCTGTGACATGCAGTAACGGACTTCCTCCGCGGCCAATTCCTTTGCGTAACGGCGCATGGAAGACGTGAAGGGGAGCTAGATTGCCACTTCAAGGCAGCGGGTGCCTGGAATGGTCATGTTCACGCTGGCTTGGGTGTCCGCCGCGAGGAAAACCCATCTATTCTCCGGTAGGCGTCCTGCTTCTTATTATTCCTCCTCGCTTAGGGTGAGTAAAATATACCGGTAAAATGGACTTGTACGGCGTAGGGTCTCGTTCCTCCTTTGGCCTCCACCCGCGCTGATTCTCCACTTAACTTGACAGATCTCAGATCTCGTCCTTTTGCTGCTCGTCTATTTTGCTCGTCTCCGAATGTTTCCATCGTCGCCATCCTCCCACTACTATTGGCTCCGTACATGTATCAAAGGCTGATGAATGTGGCTTTGCTATTTGCTTTCAGTGTTGTTGAAGCAAGGTCAGAAGACTCGAGTACGGGGCATCTTATGCTGATATTGCACATATTCACATTCCATCTATCCATGTGGCACAACACCTCTGGCTGCCTCCATCTAATCATAAGCGGCATGCCGGCGGGTCCGACTCCTCACTCCATCGCCCAAGCCTTGCCCCGCCATACATTCTTCCAAGGAAGAGGATATGGCAGGAATAAGAAGAATATATATGACAATTTCGGTCTTCAGACCTCATCATAATAAGACAATGGAAATTGGAATGGCGGCATCGTGATGTATGCTTTGTTTCTCGATGACGATGACCTGTTCTCGTCGACCACGACAGCCCTCGGTAATGCACTCGACAAAAGCCAAGCGCGCAGCTGCCTAGATGAAGGTCTGAGCAAACGTTGGATATCCTCACCTTTTGGCTTCTCGATGATATATGCACGAACTCGTATGCAGCCCCGCCCCCGGTTACCGGCATTCATCAAGGAAAAGGATTGACGCACCTCGAGACTGCTCAAGGGCCCTGCGTATTCAACACGGCTAGATATCCATTTGCGTCCGCCGCAGCACGCTAGCCCGTCGCGCTCGCTCCATATCGGGTCCCGGAACTCGCCGAGGCCTTTCCTTTGGGTAGGTTAATTTTTGTTCATATAATCTATTGATTGGAAGGGGGCGGATTCGAGGGGGGGACATGCACATGTACACTTGTATACGCAGTCTTATTCGTCTCCCTTTTTCCTTCGCACCCCAGCCACTCGTGACTCCACACCTTTTAGCCCGTGCAGATAGATGCACGCTGGACGAGCAGAGTACGCGATTGCTGCTTCGCTTCTCCTGAGTCGCTGAGCCGCTTGCACGTGAATTGCTGCCAATATACATATATCAAGAGATCAGCATTACCTGCAAGGCGGCCCAGGGAAGGAAGGTAAGAACTCGCGATGTTCAGGGGACCTTTGACAGGAGAACCGGGGGACGAGGTGTCGAGAGGCGAGAGGCGAGAGGTGAGGCAAACTGCCATTCTAATTATATACTTTTGCAGTCGTTTCTTCTCTTCAAGATTCCGAAGCGGTGAGACGTCCCTGTATCGATATTTGGCACATGTGGGAGGACGTAGTTGGCTCGCTTTCCGGTGTGTACATCTGCCCTGCACTTAGAATGTCATCCAGTCCAGTCCATACGAGCGATCTGGGGTTTGGGAGAATCTTGTTTCCTTGATCTTTTCTGTTTCTATTAGTCAATTCCAGCCTTAATTCTGAGGAAATAGAAGAATACTGACATCCACAAATAGTAACTTTTCTTGCTTACCTACTGATAGAACCCTTCTTCCAACGAGAAGAGCGGAGCCTCTTTTTCCAGGGTCCAACCACGCTCATCTCCAGTCAAGACTTTTAGGTTTGAGGCGCGTGGAGGAAAGGCTAATCCAGTTCAGCATCTGAAAACATCCATACATAGATCCATTGATCCAGTATCCAGACCCACAAGCCCGACATACATCACGTCTTACGGTGTACGATGAATCATCATGGGGGAACTACGTCAACTTCTTGAATTCATTGCTTGGGCAGTAGTTGGATGATGGTAGTAGATTTTAGGGTACTCTAATCGATGGATGAACTCTGTTCGCGGTTTTCAAGATACTATATGTACTCTTGGATGCTACGATTGCCCAACGCTTTGCATACTTACTTGCCCTCCGTATCCTATTCCTGACCTTGAATGTGGGCCTGCTTCAGATGAGCCTCAATGCTACTGTGCACATGTAAACTATCGATGTCGGGCAAGGACTAAAGACATGAGCCGCTCTTCTAAGAACTGGCTCCCTCAAACTGGGGCAGGGGTGACCGACCCCCGGCTGTTGCCATACACGGCCTCTGTTCCATAGCTCCAGTGGGGGATTGAGTCCCAATTCACAAACGTAGAGCTCAGTTAAGCAAAACCGTCACGTCTGTTATAATCTGTTAGAGTGCTGTTATCGTCCCACGTCTGGAGGACGCCCATGAGAGAGGTTCCACACTCGCCCACGGCGGCGTTCGTGAAGGGATAGACGAATAAGAGACTAGAGATGAGCTAGCCATTGCCCATATCCGCATCTTCAAGGGCCTCAGCCCATGTAAAAGTCCGGGGCTAGCGTCGTCGCGTCGCGAGTCGAAAGACGGATGCTTGTGAGGCCCGTTAACACATGCAAAATCCAATGGCTAGTGTCCAAAAACTCAAGCCTAACAGATGTAAATCCGTAGGAAGGACAAGGGAAAACAGGCACCTCGTTTTGCAAATGAGGAAAACCTCGAACCACATGGTATAAAGATGTTTCCCCAGACATCGTAGGCATCATAGATTCTTCTCGTCTGCCTATCCCAATTCCATCTCACAACAACCCAAACCGCATCGTTAGAACATCATCTTCATCCATGCAACACGCATCGTTCATCATGTCTGACGACTCCTCCTCGACTCTCGAGAGTCCGCAGAGCCTCTCCATTTATTGGACACCGCCGGAGACCCAATCTCCAGCCATGCCATCCCAGGCCTCGCCCTTGGACGGCCACAGCAGCGTCCACGGCGGCGAGCCGGGACATCTCGAAGCAGGCGGCAGCCCCAACTCATTCAATCATCCTCGCAATCATCAGAGACCAGCGGGAACATCCGATCCTCGTCAGAGTACGAGCTCACTCCCGGTAGTAGTCCAGCCAGCTACGAAGAGACTCACGGCGTCGGCATCCAGAATATGTCCGAGGAGGTCCTCCTCGAGATCCTGGGCTATCTCGACGACGGCGACCTCCACATCGTTCACCAGGTCAGCCGCCGTTTCAAGCGACTAGCCAACGACAGAGTCTTTCGTACGTACCCGGACCGACAGCACTATCTCATCCCGCGATGGGACTACTGGAACCTCAGCGAGGAAGCCCAGCGCACCGTCGCCCAGCTCCTCCGAAAGGACAAGTTCTGCGGCAACTGCGCCCTCACCCACCAGGACGGCCACTTTTCCGCTGCCAAGAAATGGCTCGGCACCCACCTCATGTGTTCCGACTGCAAGGTGTTCCACCCGCGTTTCCTCTTCAGCCCCGAGCAGCGCGCCGCGTCGTCGGCCAAGCGGATCTGCATCGGGCTCCAAGGCAAGATCAACGTGTGCCCCCACGAACACGTCTCGTGGGAGGACGTCGAAGAGGCCCGCTCCGGCCGCCACGACCCGCCCGAGGGCCGGATGCCCGTGCACCTAACCCACCACTACCGCAAGGAATGCGACCAGTGCACCGACGACGCACCCTCCAGCCCGGGACCCTCCACCGGGCCTCCGCCGTCATACAGGAGTGGCAGGGCAAGATGGACGTCGAGATCCAGCAAGCGTTCCCCCTCTTTGACCTCCGCGCCACCGCCGGCGAACTGACGCTTCCCCATTTCCAACGGTTCTGCCGCGCCTCGGTCAACCGCGAGACCTTTAGCGCGCTCGCCTGCCCTCACATGGGAAGCGTGGAAGGAACCAGGATGATGCACGCCTTCGACCCGCGGCGATGCAGCTGCTTCCGATGGCCCCTCGTACCCGACGCCACCCACCTCCACGATCCGGAGAAGCAAGGGGCCTTTATCTGCCAGCACAAAATGTGCTGCGTCTGCGAGCAGAAGCTCCCCGCACCCGGCGGGCCGCCCGCCCCGGCCTTTTGGCCAACCAGAAAACCGCCCACGTCTCCGGCTGCGGGCAGTACTGCTGCTTTACGCATTACTGCTGGTCACGGAATCAGGAAACCGGACTCGTCTCCGTTACGGGGATGAAGATCTCGGCGGGCTTCGTGGCGCCCTACTCGAAAAATGGGTGCAGTCGCTGGATCCGCGGTCGTACGGCCTGACCGAGGACGAGGAGGCCAAGCACGTTACCTGGTGCCCGGACCCGACGTGCGGCACCATGAAGAACTGGGGCGCACTGGCCCGCGCCTTCGACTTGTTTCTTTACGAAGAAAAGTTTTACCAGGATATTATTATGGTGGATGACGAGTAGGGCGCATGTTCTGCTGTCTAGGGGGAAAGGGGGAGGGAGAGCGGTAGAATGGCTTGATATGAAGTCTATCGGAACAGATTGGAGGTGGACTAATACGATTGGATCCATCAATGACTACGTTCGCCAAAGACCCCCGGAGTGCCGCGCGGGCACGTGCTGTCCTCGACGGACGGGCGAAGTCGGGACGTCTTCACCAACGGGAAAGTCCAGCTGAGACCAGCACCCGAAACATCCCGCCCGACACCAACTTTAACCCAACATCAGCACGACTTGTCTAAAACTTGCAACGACGAAAACGATATTGGAAATACTGTTCGAGGAATTTGGAAATATTAGGAAGAAAAAGAGTCCGCTACGAAATCATGATGGCGACTCCGCAGAGGCTTGAGTTTGTTCGCCGTCTTCAGACTGTCATGGCGACTGGCTATTCTAGCATGGGCGCATGGTAAGTGACTGACCCCGGCACACTCGTTGGCTGTATCGCAATCCGTCTCTTTCTTTCACTTCATTCCCTTTTCGCATCTCAGTCATCGGACTACTCTTCCCTCGTCCTCTGTCTTCCCTACTAATCATCTTCCAGGTGCCTTATCCATCCGACCTCCGTCATAGCCCTCAGCCTATCACCTGCCTACGCGGTCCAAAGCGCCACCACCGCCCTTCTCATGCGCTGCTTCGGCGCCCAAGCCATGACGGCAGGCCTCCTTCTCGGGACGTCCTCGCTCGACGAGCGCGGCTTCACCTGTTTCGGCCTAGCCATGATCCCCTACCTCTTTTTCAACGCGTGGTACTTGGCAGGCCCGGGGAGGAGTCTTCACCAACTGGCTGTACATGGACCTCGTAGGCAACTTATTCTTCGGAGCGGGTTCGGCCTATTGCGCCAAATTATTGAGGGAGCAGCGAGAAATTGACACGGCGAAGTCTCGGTAACGGAACGACGAGGCGAAGGGAAGTGTTTTGCAGCACTATTCAGATTAGGAACTTGGGTTGACGCAATTCACAATTGTATCTTTATCTGGGCAGGAAACAGCCGCACTGTGAACCTTGGTGTTACATTGGTTTTCTTTTTCTTTTGAAGGGTTAGAAGGAGGGCGAGGAGTATCAATAGTGGACGGATGGATCGCTTTCACACCCGGTAGTGTTTGTTGGAGAAAACCCAAATCAGTTTATTGTAATATTAGTTTGTTACTTCAATGTTCTGTATGAATACCCGCTGGGACCATTAGCTCTGAAGCCTGGCGGCGACCGGATTGTTCGAGTCTATCGTGCAGTGCGGTCTGAGGAAGCCTCGAGAAAGAAGCCACCGAAAATCAGGAGTCCTGGTATACAACGCAGCTTGAGCTAACGTAAACAGCCACGCACAAAGTGCCCGTCTAACACTGTGATGCCATCTTGGAGATCCACATGTGCCCATGTTCTCACACATCGTATCCCGAGACCGTATCCAAGCTAGCGTACAAGTCATCCAGACCCGGCGTTCTGGGAAGGCCAACCCGCCAAGGCAGCCACGACAGCGCGGGTGTCGGGATGGTCTGGGCCTAGCACGCGCTGGCGCGAGATAGCGCAAGCCTTCATGAGCTCGAGAGCTTCAGGTAGTCGCCCCTGAGACTTCCACGTATATGCCAGGTTAAGCATGTTGGAAAGTGTATCCGGGTGGTCTTCCCCAAACTTGACTTTGCGAATTTCCAAAGTCCGGAGCTCTAGCGCCTCCGCCTCAGCAAATCGACCCTGACCCCAATATATCGCACCTAAGCTCCCCATGCTATTGAGTGTGAAAGGATGGTCTTCGCCAAGCTTAGCTTCGAGGATCCCTAGTACGTATTCCGCCAACTCTTGGGCCTCTTTCCATCTTCCTTGCTCTTGATATATGGCTGCTACGCCGCCCATACCGTTTAGCGTAAACCAGTGATCTTCTCCAAACTCAGCCTTGCCTCCTTTGACCATTTGAAGCCCCAGCTGTTCGGCTTCATCCCATCTACTCTGGCTGTGGTATATTGCCACCAGCTCGGACATACTGTAGAGCGTATACGGATGATCTTGGCCAAACTTCGCCTTGTAAATATCCATCACCTGTTGCGCCATGACTTCAGCCTCATCCCATCTTCCTTGATCCCGGTATGTTATTGCCAACTTAGCAATGCTACTCAGTGTGTGAGGATGGTGTTCCCCAAATCTAGACTTGCGAATTTCGAGCACCTGCACCTCTAGCTTCTCGGACTCCCCCATCGACCTTGCTTCCAGTACGTTTCTGCCAAATTGGCCATACTAGTAACTGTATCAAGGTGATCCGCACCACATGTGGCTCTGCTCACCTCTAATACCCGAACCTCCAACTTCTCGGCCTCTTTCCATCTCCCTGGCTGCGGTATGTTTGCGCAAGGCAAGCCATGCTATTCAGTGTGTCGTGGTGATATTCCCCCAATCTGGCTTTGTGATTTTCCATCACCTGCACCTCTAGCTCTTCGGCCATCGCCCAGCGACCCTGATTAGAATATGTCCTCGCTAATCCAGCTATGCTGAGAAGTGTATGAGGATGGTTTTCTCCGAGCTTCGCTTTGCGAATCGCCACTAGTTGAAGATCTATCTTTTCCGCGTCCCCCATTTACCTAGATGCTGGTGTAGGATTGCCAAGTTGGTCATCATCTGAAGTGTGCTTTCATGTTCTAGCCCGAGGATTTCCTGTCGAAGCCTTGCGGCCTCCTTGGTACAATGTAAAGATTCCGTCCATTTCCCCTCATAATAGTAGAAGGCGCTGATGCAGTTGAGGAGATTGGCTTTTGCAGTAATACATTCTCGGATTTATCCCCTTCTGAATGTAATGCCTTGAGCGCATGGGGAAGATATGATGTGCATATCTCGCGATTCTCCATTGAACCCTCCGGATAATGAAGTGCCACTGATAAGAGTGCCTTTTCCGCAAATACGTCTGCTGCTTTCCTTTGTAATAGCCATCTTCTTGTCGCCAACTGAATCAATCGATGCATATCGAAACCATGCCCTGTGTCCTGCGTGATGAAGGAGAATGCTCGGAGTAGTCCGAGCGCATCGGTCAACTGTTTTTCTGTTACTGCCTCTTCCCTTAGTTGCTGAGAATATGAGGCTAGGAACTCCTTGGGAATCGCCTGCCTATCAAAGAAACTCATCAGCGAGAGGAGATCTGCCGCGAGGATATTACGATGCCGGATTTGCTCGAAGGAGAGAATCCACGTCTCCGCCACCGCGCGCGGCGTCTCCTCGTCCCTCGCGTCGGTTTCAAACTCTTCGCTTAAACAATCAATCATGGTCTGGTCACATTCTCCCAAGAGTGCCAAGTATTCGTCGACGGTTATGGACTTCTCCAGGATATAGGCCGCGGCCTGAACAAGGGCGAGGGGCAGACCCTCTAACCTGAGAATAAGGCTTGGAAGGCTGTCCAGGTCAAAGTCGGCGCCTTCAAATTTTGTTTGGAGGAGTCGGGTTGCGTGTTCTATCTCCATCCCGCCGATCTCGGTTGGATATTTGCCTTTTCGTAACCTCGAACCCGCTTCCTTGTTTCTCGTGGTGATCAAAATGGATCCATGGCAACATTCAGGCAGATACCGCCCAAGATTCCCGCCGTGGTTGGACTTTTCGCCCTCGTTCTCGCCCTCGCCTTCGCCCTCGCGCTCTGCGCTTCTGTTGGCAAAGAAGAGGTGCGTGTCGTCTGCGTTATCGACCACCATGAACCAGTGACCGCACTCCTTCCTGCTCAACCACTCTTTCACCAGTTGGAGGAGATTCGCCTTCGGATCATCGTAGCCTGGGATCTGGCACCTCTTTGCAATCTCCGCGTATGATTGCTGAAACCGCTCAACGTTGCTAGCATGAACCCAAAATATCGATATCGCTGGGAGAGCTTCCTGTAGACGGTAGACGTATTCGAGGGCGATCTGGGTTTTGCTGCAGAGGCTTAGTCAATACATCCAGGATCTATGGATACATGTATGTTCAGGGACCACACGATGGGGTGTCTCTTACCCTATGCCTCCGAGCCCGTGGATTGCGGCCCTTAGATGCCATTTCCCGCGTGTTTGATCCCGTTCATGGCCAAGCTGCTGTCGGAGCTGTTCCAGGATTTCCGTCCGTCCGACAAAATCGGGGTTACGACTATACGGCACGAGGACTGTGCCTTTGAATTAGCATCGCCCCACAAAGGAAAAAAGGGGTTGACTTGCATGGAACATCCGTTGGGATCTGGTTGGGTTCGACTGCTGGATCGTTGCCCCGTTGGACAACCGTGGAAGTTGCGATTCCCTTGGTCCATGCGCGTAGTTCTCCACAGATGGCCTGGAATCCCGTGTCATCGGAGCTGCTAAACCTCGCGATATCCATGTGGTTACTATGAATACCAATCTGAGGGTATCCTGGCAAGACGGCGGAAGCTTGTGGTACAACCTGGATCACGGAGTTAGATTCAACGAACCCTTTGGTATTCTTTCCCTCTCAGGGCCTACTGTTCCAGTAGACTCACCGGCCCGATGCCCGGTAGGGGAGCTCCTCGAAGAAGCAAGTAATCTCGATGGGCTTCCCTTGCTTGCTACGCTCATGAACGATGGTGTGGAACCCGTCCTGAATGCGCGCGAGGACCTCGGAGTCCTGTTTCAACACGGCCACGATCTTCGTGTTCGTCTTCTTGATGATGCCTAACGCTCTCGAAATCATCTCGGCCCATATCGCGAGTCCAGCTCCTTGGTGGGGTGTGCCTAAGAAGGCGATTCCGAGGGTTAAGTGGAGGATCTTCCGAAAACGATCCTCTGACTTTTGACTCGATAGGGTCAGGGCCTAGACTTTGTTAACGCTGGTATTCAGGTGAAGGGAGAACAGGGGACTTGCATCTTTGCAGACTAGTCCTCCGAGGCTGTGACAGACGAATATGATGGGCCGCTCATTCTAAATGGGTTAGTGTTGATATCGGGAAGCCTAGGTGATTTTACATAGCGGCTGGCGACTACGTACACTATCGTCCTGTTCCCGATAGGTTGCCAACGACGTGAGAAGGCCCCAAGCATGGTTGTGTACTCGGCTTTGAGCCACTACGCCGGTCCAGTTCGTCACATACGCATCGTATCCGTAGGTAAGCGTACGCGCCTTCGGGAGTTGGGATGGAAGAAGGGTCTTGGGCCAGGGTTCATCGGCATCGTGCGCAGTCCAGGTCCTTTCGCGGTCCCCAGTTAAACCGTGGATGAAGACAATACTAAGGAGAACCGTCTGTTAATGACGCCCAACAAAAATGACGTATACACTGGTTCAGATGCGACGGATAGATACGCACTCCACGACAGCATCATTAGGGGTATATAGTGGCTTGATACCCGAAGGAAACGACTTATTTGACGCAGATGGGGTGGCAGCGGATGACGCATCCGAAGTAAGCTCCTCGGCGCCCTTCCGTCTTCGGAAGTGAGACGGGAGGATTTTCCGCATGGCGGTGTATACAAGGTGGAGGCCAGATGAGGCCAATCAAGGGGCCCTTTTTTTCCTGGGGCTTGAATTGATATGCCTCAACATTCGCCTTGGTCGAGGCGACGGCGAGAGCGTTAACAGGTCTTCAAGGGCGATGACTGAACCGGCCAGCAAAGGACATCTACGGGGAGAGGCATTGCACTTGAGGCGGGGTAATGGCAAAGAACACACATTGAACGGAGTTGGAGGGACCAGCGAATCACTCCCCCAATGCTACGCTCAGCTCCATGCGCCCAAAATGCAGGCTCCAGCCGGCCAGAGCCTGGCCCTTCGCCCACAGCGTCGAGACCTGGTCAAGACGTATAGATCACGTAATCGCAGCTTCGAGGAGAACAGCCAGCTATTTCCCCAGGGACGAATAAAACAGCACTTCTGAGGAGTTTGGATGAAGACTTGGTTGTTGGTGCGAGGTGGCTGAGACCCCTGCTACCAATTCTCGGTGCGGGGGCGGCGGTTCGCCGAGCACAGCCCTACGTGGTCTTGCTCAGAGAACGGGCCAGAAAGGGGGACATGGAGATGAGACGATCCCGGCAGGGCGATTCAACGTAGTCTTAGACGATGGAGAACGGGTTAAGTTGATGGAATCAATGTCACCTGTGCCGTTACTCCTCAAGACGCGAGTGGGCCATGCAAGGTTCATGGATCCATCAATTGATGGCGGACGACGTCTAAATGATTAGTTGATCTACAGAAAGGATCAAGGTTCAATCGTGCTTGAAAGCGACAAACCCCGGACATTGATCTAGAGCTCAAGGACGCCAGATCATTGATCAGACCTCAGTCGAGTTCCCGAAAGCGCTTCCTTTCTTCAACAACTTCCCTTTCAGGTTACACTCGACTAAGACGAATGAAATAAGATACGAGATCCCAATGGTCATGCATATCCTCAATCCTTCTGATCCAGACTCTCAGCGTGCAGCTTGAAGAATCGTTCTCGGTCTTTTTCTCCCTTCTTCCGCTTTTGAGGCCTTGATCCCTCTTCCTGCGGCGTTATGCCTAACCAGCACCGCATTGTCGTGGGGAATGACTCCAATTTTAACCCACGACCGTCGGCGCACCTACCCGGATCCGTTTCTTCATCCGATCCCCGATCCCCTTTTCCCCTTCCTCCCGTTGCATTCAACTGATCCTGACCAGGCACCCGGCCCCACGATTGGCTTGGCGATCGCCTTCCAAGGCGCGAAGGCCACCAAACAGAGAACCACGAAGAACAAGCACAGAAGTAGAACACGGGACCCCAGAAGCCCATTTTTTCCCGCACAAGCGCTATGAGTAATACTGCCCGTCCTCTCCCACCCGTTGACTGCGCCTCATGGAGTTGGTTGGTGATCCTACGGACCGTGTTTCTCTCGCCAAGACCTAGTCAACCCAACGTCAATTCACCATGTTCGTCGTTTGTGTGTCACCGCGCAATCAATTGATCCTTCACAGCCCCCAAAAACCCTTCGAGGAGGTTGGCACGCTCTGGGCCCACTAACAAGAAGCGAAATTGGCTCACCCAGTCATCAATGGATCCATCGAAGAGGGCCTCATGCTTGGCTTTCATCGTGAGACATGCGGAACTTTTGGGCATTGTTCGGCGGAGCTCAGGATTCAATTTCCAGGGAGAAGAAGAAAAAGGAAGGGCCTCAATGTTGCCTAGCAGCAGCTCATGGATAGATTGATCCATTGCATCCAGGAACATATTCTCCTCCACAAGAATGTAATATATATTGATCGGCGTGTGCAACTTTCCCATTGTTTTTTTTTTTCGTAGCCAGTTTTCTATCGATTGTTTCCATCAACACGGTCTTACACCTCCGGCCAACTTCACCCATCCATCCCTCTTAATTTCTAGTTCAAAAGCCAATCTCGGCACGCGAACATTCAAGGCCACACACACACTACCCACCTCTCTCCTCGCAGAAAAAAATAAACCGCCCATCATGAAGTTCACCCAGATCCTCGCCGCCGCCGCCATCTCCACCCACACCGCCCTCGCCGTCCCCGACGTCGTCGCCAAGCCGCTCTTCCCCGGCTCCTGCACCGGCTTCCCCACCTGGCAAAACGTGCGCGGCAGCGACCTCACCGGCGCCTTCGAGTTGGTCGTCGACCAGACCGGCGACGACGGCGTCGACGGCCTCCCCACCCGGTCCGACGACATCAAGTGGGGCAACGAGACCATCAAGATGATTCACGCCGACCTCCGCAAGTCGCGCATGTTCGCCAGGCCCCGGTACGCCTGCACCAACGGCGTCATGCACAGCTACGGCACCAATAATCCCCCATCCGCATCTCCAAGGCCGTGAGCCACGCCGTCCTGCAGTTCGCCCCGGGCTACGACGTCGAGGTCTACTCCCACACCGTGGACGGCGTCGAGCAGCCCGGCAAGTTCATCGGCGCCCTGAACCAGACGACCTGGGGCTTCGCCTACGTCCAGCCTACCGAGTGCGGCAAGATGCCCTACTACGAGGCCATGCTGCAGGGGCTCCCCGTCGACCCGGACACCGAGCACAAGGCGGCTTGGCCTCCCGAGTTCTTTGGCTTCATCAGGGCCCAGTCGTAGTAGGCCGGGGAACGGCTGACGGTTTTTTTGCACGACCCATGGCGCCCCGTGGATGCTCTGGCGGCGGCCAAAGACTAGCTTGACGCAAACTACGGATTTTTCGTGTATATATATATAGTGAAACAGATGGCCTTTTATGGCCATAATGACTTGTCAGTTAGAGAGAGAAGACATTAGAAAATAATGCTTGATGACCATTTTATCGTTCTTTAACCCTCATTGTGACATATAGATTATGTGTGGCCGGAGTTTCATCGAAGTAGAATGAGCATGTCACGAATCATACGCATACAAGTTTGGGAGACAATAAAGTGGTGTTAACAAATAATCGTGAATCTAATTGGGAATACATGACACTGGGGTTTTCAGGTTCTCAGTCTTTCCCCCCCCAGATCTGACATCAGTACTGTCAGATCTGTAGTCTTTATGCTGAAGATATCAGCCAAGATATCGCCATCGTCGTCGTCACCGCGGATTCGATGGACCTGTAACTGTTCCACCGTTTCGTCGATTTCTTCCTTTTCAGCGGTTGGCTTCATAGTTTCGTAAGTGTTCTTCTCATCGAATGTCACATTCGATGTGTCTATGACCTTTCCCAGCTGTGGCACCCATATGAGGTACTGTGTGGAAGATTTGTAGCCAACAAGGTTGCCAATGTGGGCGCGCGCGGCTATTTTCAAACGTCGTCGGTCGATACCTTGTAGACGTTCCTTCACTACTGGATATGCCACACATCCATAGACCTGTAGGTAAGAAAGGTCCTGCTGGGTGTCTTCTGGAATGTGGGCAAACATGGAAGGATTGGACTTCCGTAGGTATTCCATGGTGGATTTCAATGGCGACAGCTATTGTAGCGACTTCTTGGAAGTCCGGTTGCTAATGTGGATGGCTGCCTGTACTGACAGTGGCCATAGGTCTTCTGGAAGTCCGGCTGCGATGTGGATCGATTGCGCCTTGGTCATGATGATGCCTCCTGCTTTTCGGCCTTGCCATTGTGGGCAGGAGTATTAGGGCTGGAAAGAGTAGAGCGGAGGTAGGACCCTAGGTAGAACGCTGCCTAGCTAGGGGAGTGCAGCGAGCCTACAGCCATATATCGCTGATGAGAGCGGACTCACGACAAGACGAGGACGTAGTGAGGGCGCCGCGACAGCGAGCATAAAGCGGGGGTAAGGGTTTTGACACCTGAGAGGGACTTTACCTCATTACTAAGAAAGGGAAGAGTGACTATATACTATAGTAAAGATAGTGAAATAGTGTACTAATAATAATAATAATAAAGATAGTGAAATAGGGTAATAATAATAATCAGGGTTGGAATTGATCAGCTCTATTCCTTCATCTTTCAGCAGTTGGGTCATCTGCCGTCCAGTAAGTCCGCCTTCATTGTCGGATTGGATGACCTTCACGTGGGCATTCCATTGCCGGCGTAGCCATTGCATTGTGTCCATGACGAAATCCACGATTTGGCTCGTATGTCGTGTGGGTGTCGTCCGCCCAATAAGGGTGCCGTAGTTCCTACATGTCATCAGGAACAGATATCTGTCGCCATCATATCCTTCATTGTAGGTGAATATGTCGAAGGATATATGTGACATTGGTCCTGTGGCTCGGATCTGCTGCGGCTGGCGGGATTTGATCCGCTGCGCCTTGGATAGACTGCATGTCTGGCAGTCGATGGTTTTGACACCTTTGATCCTGACACCAAGGTTCCGTTCCATGGCATGTTCCAGGACTTCAGTCCCTGGATGTCCAAGACGTTCGTGCCATCGTTGGATGTCAGTAGTGGTGTAACTAGTACTTTTCGTGGATATTCCATATCCATAGCTAGTTTGGATATCCTGGATATCTTGGACATCTTGGATGTCTTTGGAATCCTTCTTAGAATGACCCTTATGTAAGGCTATCATTCCTTCATGTCGATCGAAGCGTAGGAATATCTTCTTATTGGTCCATCGAAGGGTATCAGAAGATTCATCGATGTGGATGCCTCCTGCAAACCATTGTTGGCCGGAAACGATGTTGGTATGGAATCCAGGACTGTAGTAGACGTTGTGGATCCGTACTAGCTGTCTTCTAGCAGATCCTTGTAGGTCTATTTCAACTGTGCCTTTCATCTCGGTATCCATAGTAGTGTCGCCTACTAGGATCGTGACGTTCCGGTCCACTGGTTCCATGGAAACGAACCATGACTTCTGGTTGAATACGTGGACCGTCGCGCAGGTGTCATATAGGACGCTTTCGCGGAGCGATACGTCGATAGTGGCGCTATACAGCTGCGGCTGTATCGATGGAAGTCGGATCGGATCCTGGATCTTGTATCCAACCAATGTGTTTGCGATCCGTACGTTGGAATCGCTGGAGTCTTTGGACATTTCCACCACATTGGAACCTTCTGATTCTGACTTCCACTGTTTTAAAGCCTTCTCTTTCTTGGATGGATCTTGCAGCCATGTCTTACATGCTGCCTTCTGGCTAGTAGTAAGGTTCCTAGCGCTGTCACTATACTTGACATACTGTCGTAGTCCACGACATGCCGCCCAGTGGTGACGACCTTTGTAGTTACACATACCGTTGCAGGCATCGTCAGCTGGAATGTCCGCCTTCGTCGAATTCGATGACGGATTCGATGACGGATTTGATGCCGATCCGTTGAACGTGGCAAGGGCGATATTGGAACCCTTACGTTGCGATGGTTTCAGGATGTCCAGCTATAGCAGGATAGTTTCCACTATATGGCTGGAAGTGGCTTCTTTCTTATCCTTTTAACTTCCTTAAATATCGTTCTGGCGTTGACGCCATCGTGACGGCTAAGGCTTCTTATAGCATTAAAAAAGCCTCAGATGTCATGGTCGTTTTTGGTTAGGATCGAATTCCATGAAGATAGGAGATTATGTTGTTTGATAAGGGTATCCTGCCATTCCTTGATGTTGGATTTCCGAAGGTCCTGATGTAGGATGTCTATCCACTTATCTTCCATATCTTGTAGTACCTGTGGGTCATCGATATGGAAGAATTCCTTCACTGAAGATATCTGGACCTCTATGGTAGCCTTCTCTGGAATCTTCTCTGCTGCTTCGTCTGGGATCGATTGGCTGATGATTTCTTCTAGATGCCTTTCTTTAGTGATCACCTTCTGATATTCCTGTTTCTTATCCTGGTACATAGACCATTTGATCTTAAAAAGTCCCTTTCTGCTGCATCTGGTGATTCAGCTAGTTCCGGGCAGCTCGGAGCTACTAGACGAGCTGCAGGTTCTGGTCCTGACTCTCTAATAGGTGGCATCTTGTAGTACTGTAGGATGTCATGGATCTCACAGTACCTACGTAGTTGCTTATACCACCTTGGAAAGCCATGGGCTTTGGTAAGCTTGGTCAGCTTGTAGTCGTTGGGTGACATTGTTGGAATGGTGCCGATGGACAGGATGGTTCTTGAAAGTGAGGGATATTGGAGGAATATGTGGAAGAAAGTGATGTGTGGAAGAAGATGATGTTTGGAAGAAGATGATGTTTGGAAGAAGATGATGTTTGGAAGAAGATGATGTTTGGAAGAAGATGGTGTTTGGAAGATGATGTTTGGAGGAAGATGATGCGTGGAAGGTCGTCGTGGAAGGTATCCGATCGTTGCGGAATGTCAGCGGCGATCCTGTTACAGTTGGTTCTTCTGATCCAAAAGTTCGTCGTGGAGGGTATCCGGGCGTTACGGACGGCCAGCGACGATTTCAGATGACTTCTTCGATGTGGTGTAAGTGGATGTCGTGAGATGTGGATATCAGAGGTATCCAATTGTGATGACACCACTGTAACTAAATGTATGAGGATGCTACCGAAAGGTACTTTTTCCAGCAGTCTAAGAGGACAAGTAGATGATGCTTAGGCTGAGAGCGATTCTGGGCTCATGATTATTGAATGGATTCGATAATGTTCGTATTCGCTGCTTAGATCCTTCTTAGGGCCCGTTTCTATGGGGATATTCTATGGTTCTTATAGATGACATTTTGGGACCCATTAGAGACGGATCTACTGATTCGGATCCATATCAGGCACCGTTGGGTCCCTGCAACGCAGTGATCGGTACGTTTGTATGTGGATATCGTGGATCGATGGCTGTCGCTGTCGTTGGTACCTTCGTATCCGTTCGACGAAGGGTATAGGTATATTCGTCGACACACACACACACCATCAGCAAGGCATTGCTGACCAGGTATGATGTTAGTGTAGAATCCAGTGCCGTAGTAGACCCTGTCGATCCCTTCGAGTTGCTTGCCAGCAGGTCCTTGCAAGCCCACCTGAACTGTCCCGTTCATCCTGACATTCATAGCGGCATCGCCCACTCGTGTCGCAGCACCCCGGTCTGCCGGTTCTATGGAAACGAGCCATGACTTTCAACCAGGATGCTCGTTCTTTTCGTACTGTAACTTGAAACGGAATCTGGGGTTATAACTCTTCGACCAAAAAGATGAACAGGGGAACGCTACCTGTAGCATTCGAGGTCTGAAGAAGCCTTGTATCCTACGCCAACACCATGCACCTCCCACGCTATGTAAACGTTCTCTCATTCTCTTTTTCAATCCCGCTTTCTTTTGCTCGCCGCCCCGCTAGAAGCAAAAAAGTGCCCATAAAAACGCCCCTCCGTAGAATTGTAAAAAGTAAACCCATCCCGCGCGTTTCGTCTCCCATCCCCTCTTCACACGCGCCTGTAGTCGTTCATCTCTCTCTCTCTCGCGTAGTCTCTCTCCTTAGGCAAAATGCAGTCCCTCATCGTTGAACGCGCTCAAGAGGTGCAAAAGTCCGTCTCGTCGCACTTGGCCGCACGCTGGCTCCCCAGCCCCGTCGAGTCGAGCACGCGTCGGATCTTGGCGGCGATAAGCTGCGCGACAACGGCTCGGGGCACCTGCGTCAGCCCCAGCGTGATGAACCCCCTTGTTCAGCTTGATGCCCGCCAGCCTCCGGAGGGTGGTGTTGTCCTCCTCCGCGTCTGGCTCGTCACCACCACTCACGTTGCCGCCACCCATGTCCTCATCACCATCCTCATCCATGGCGTCCGCCTCTTCGCCCGCAGCCTGGTCGTCAACCGATTCCTCCCCGCGAAGTACCTTCCAGTCCTTCTCGGACACGGCCTCCGTGTTGATGGTGGCCCAGGTGATCCAATTCTGCTCCACCATGGCCCGCACCTTGTTCCCCGTCCACGTCGCCTTGAGCGTCTTATTCTTCCGCATGAAGCACACGCGCAGCATGCCGTCCCACTCGTCCCAGCTGATGTTGGGCCTGTCCGTGCGCGGCTCTATCCTGACCACGCTCGACTCCACCTGCGGGGGCGGCGTGAAGTTCTTCTTGCTCACCTTCATTACGTGCGAGACCTTGGAGAAGAATTGCGTGTTGACGGATAATCGCGAGTACAGGGAGTCGCCCGGCCGCGCGATCAGTCGGAGGGCGAATTCGCGCTGCACCATGAGAATGCTGACCCTAGGGGTTTGGGCATAGAGAGGAGCTTGAAGACGAGGGGCGAAGAAATCTAGACGTGCGCGTAGTTCAAACGTTAGCAAGCGGGAAACGGTTCGTCCCGTCCTCTTCCTCGTAGCAATTGCTCTTCAGCCTCGATGTTCCTCATGCGAAGAAACTACATACCTGGTAGGGCGTGTTGCTGATGCAGACATCGAACGGCTTGAGCTCCGACGACTCGAGCTTGATGAAATCTCCCAGCACGATCTGCAGCTTCTGCTGCTTTGGCGTCCCCTGCACCACACACGAAAGCTCCGCCGCCATCCTCGGGTCGAGCTCGACGGCAATCACGTTCTTGGCATGGTCTAATATCCTCGTCGTTAAAACACCGGTACCGGGGCCGATCTCGAGCACGGTCTCGACGGGTTGGATGTGGGCCTTGGCCACGATGGCATCGGCGATGGCGGGGTTTTTGAGAATATGCTGGCCGATCTTGGTGTTGAACTTGAAGATTGGAGCCTTTTTCGCGGCGGCCGGCTTCTGGTATGGCGAGCTGGGCGCCGACCCGTTGCGCTTCGCGCGCTGTGCCTTGGCCATGGTAGGGGTTGCTCTTTCGTGATGTAGAACCGGCTAGACGAGGTGTTTGTTTTCTTTTCGTTTCCGATCTCCTCTAATTTTCGTCAGGGGTCGTTTTCGGGATTCCGACGGTAGAAACAAAGGTACTCGGTGTTGTTGAAGGATCCAGATTCTCGTGAAGGGTCCAAGAGGCGAAAAATTTAGGCGGTGAAGGGCGGTCTGGCGGTGATGCCGTTTTTTGCCCTTTGGAAATTTTGATTTTTTGTTTTCGGAAGTGGGGAGGGGCAGCGACTTCTACAAAGGGCTTGGTGCGGGCAAGACCCGTCCAACCCGCCATTTCCCTTATCTAATCAAGCTGCTCATTCCGGCAGGAACATTGAAGCCCGCAAAGTTTCGTTGGGCCGAGTTAGAGTCATCTTTGGTTTGTGGAGTCATACCAATGGAGGGTTCCGGAGGTACTAAGGTACTCGCTATCTCAACCTGATTGACCCGATTGACTAGAGATACCAGTTTTTTTTTTTTTCTTTCCTCTTCCTTTTTCCCTCTCTATACTCCCCGACATCGCTTGATAGATCCCCGTCAGCTTACACTTGCTCTCATTTTTTCCTCAACTTGCACCACTTTGAATCCATCCTCGCCATCAATCATGTCGAAGGGACGCGTCTGCTTGTAAGTAGCTGGCTCACCCCTGGTCCTGGCCTGTTCCCGGAATATCAATTGATCGCTAACCCAACCCCGCGACCAGGGCCTACTCCGGTGGTCTGGACACCTCCGTAAGTGACATGCATTCCAGCCTGAGTGATCTCAGAATTTCGCCCCGGCGAACAACGCCCATCCTCCCCAAGAGACCACTTGCACCGTTGTCCCTTACTTGTGCGGCTTCGACCCCTCGGTGGCAGAAGCAAGCGCGGATGCCCTCAAGTGAACGTAGTAGGAATTGGGCCCCTTTCCTTTTAACCCCAGCTATGGTGGAGCTAAGCCGTTCACCGCCTTTACGTCAATACGTCAATGGGCTCTTTTGATCATTCCCGCACAGTGGCGTTTTGGTGGTTGAGATCCAAACCTATATTTCTGCCAACCATTGTGATGTCAAGGTCTAGAATCTGCTGCTAATTCTTTTTGCTAGACGTATGTTTGTTAAATCACCATGTTCGACTAGTGCTTTGGGCAGCAAGGGTCGCTTCCTTCGGCCGCCTAGAGTTGAGATCTCCCTTGGAGTATTGCCTCTCTATGCCGCAGGGGAATATGTCGATGTCCTTGAAGCTGCTCATTGCCCCAGAAATTCTCGTGATTGTATAGCTAATTTTAAAACCTGGCAGTATCCTCAAGTGGCTCCTTGATGAGGTGAGTTTGTAGTCCGGTCTTCCGCCTGGTCTCTCTGCTAACCACTTCACGTAGGGCTACCAAGTAGTTGCCTTCTTGGCCAATGTAAGATGCCTTCAACTTTTTCCCCTTGTATACATTCTTTCACGAATTCGAACGCTCACGTATTGAAGGTCGGCCAAGAAGAGGACTTCGATGAAGTCCGGCCAAGGCCCTGAAGCTTGGTGCTGAGGAGAGTAAGTCATTTGTATAAATCGCAAGCCTGAGCTACCCCAGGCTTGCGGCATCTGACCTAGTATAGTATGCTAACTAGTGTTTGAAGTGGTCATCCTTGACTTGCGCCAGGAGTTTGTTGAGCAGATTGTTTTCCGCGCTGTCCAGTGCAACGCCATCTATGAGGTGGGTTTACTCGCGGCTGCGCACGCATTCTCCTTGACCCTGAGACAGCTGCTGATTTAGCTAGGACCGATACCTTCTCGGAACCTCTCTTGCTCGTCCCATCATCGCCAGGGCGCAGGTCCGCGTTGCCGATGAGTACAACTGCGAGTACTTGTACGCTGCCTCGGGCCCCTCTCATTCTTTTCCTTGCAAGCTTTCTAACTGTGACTTGCAGGAGCCACGGCTGCACGGGTAAGGGCAACGATCAGGTCCGTTTCGAGCTTGCCTTCAAGGCCCTTGCTCCTACCAAGAGCGTCATGTAAGTCCCATATTCTCTAATCCAAGCCAGACGTACCCTCTCGAGCCAAAAGCTAACCTATATATTCTCCTAAAGTGCTCCTTGGCGGTATGCGAGCCGAGCACTTGTTTAGTCGAATGAACAACACTAACTCGGACCCAGTCTCCCCGAATTCATCCAGAAGTTCCAGGGCCGTCAAGATGTGGGTAACTCAACCACCATTTCATCCTCAGATCGCGCTAATTATTTCATCTCTAGCTCCTCAAATACGCTGCCGAGAAGGGCATTCCTGTCAGCTCTACCCCCAAGGCTCCCTGGAGCATGGATGACAGTACGTGACCTGCAGCATATTACGTTTGTGCCAGACTAACTCATATGCTAGACCTTGTTCACTGCTCGTACGAGGCCGGTATCCTTGAGGACCCTGATCACACTCCCCCAAGGTTCGTCACCCCCAACCACCAACGAAACTCGAATCTGTTACTAATTCTGCGATTATAGGAGCTCTGGACCCGAAGTACGCCCCGTCAAACAATGCGACCCCATCCGCCCCGACTCACTCCTTGCATCGCATACTAACTCTTTGTTTCCTAGCCGTCGACCCCTTGGATGCTCCCACCACTCCCCAGAAGTTCACCGTCCACTTTGAGAAGGGTCTTCCCGTCAAGGTTGACGTTGAGGGCCAGGGTCCTATCACTGGCTCCGTTGAGATCATGAACATCCTCAACAAGATTGGCCACGACCACGGTGTCGGCCGTGTCGACATTGTCGAGAACCGTTTCATCGGCTTGAAGTCCCGTGGTTGCGTAAGTTTCGGGCCTCTTCTAGCACACCTTGTTTCTCGTGCGACTTTTTGCCTAACGTGTCTCCCTCCTGGCAGTACGATACCCCTGGCTTGACCATCGCTCGTCTTGCCCATCTCGATCTTGAAGGTCTTGTCATGGACTCCAAGGTCCGCGAGCTCCGTGACCAGTTCGCCACCATCTCGTGGTCTCGCATGCTCTACAACGGCATGGTAAGTCACGGTCTTCCGAGATCAAGCCTGTGATCAATCTCTCTAACGTGCATATTAGTACTTCTCTCCCGAGAGGGAATTCGTCGAGGTAAGCTTCTCCATTTCAATCTCAGCCTGCGGGGCGTCAGAGTCATTCAAATACTTCACTCCCCATCCCCGCCCCATTTCTGGGTTACGGCCTGATATGCTAACCCTTCCTCTGTAGAACTCCATTGTTTTCGCCCAGCAGAACGTCACCGGTGAGGTCCGCATGCTTGCCTACAAGGGCAACGCGTACGTTCTCGGCCGCAAGAGCGATGCCTCCAACCTCTACTCCGAGGAGGACGCCTCCATGGACTCTCTCGAGGGCTTCTCCCCATGGACACCACCGGCTTCATCGAAATCCAGGCCATCCGCCTCAAGAAGTACGGCCTTCAGAAGATCAAGGATGGCAAGCCTCTCACCGAGTCCTAAGCGACCTCGCGGGCTCGTTGCATTTTAGAATTCTTTTGGGAGAGGTGGCAAGATGTCGTCTAGAACCTAGAAAAAGGCGGTTGGGGCTGCAAAAAAGGTAGGCCCTTGGGTTGTACGTAATGTTATATGAAGGCTTTGGCTCAATAAAAAGTAAAATACAAAACGAATAATTACTCAAACAAAAAAGAGCAAAAATGTCATGGCTAGGGCTCATTTACGACTTTTCATGATCGAAGTCCACAAACGGTTGGACGAAAAGGCGCTAGTTCGAAATCAAGCCTCGAGGCACTTGAACTGTCGCCGGAGCCATGAGAGAACATGGGTATTTGTGCAAATGAGGGCGAAACGTGCTGGTGAGCTAAACGGCCATGCTCACATGATGATACGCAAGGTACCAACCATGCGCTGTGGAGTGTCTCGAGCTGTCGCGGGATAGTCACACGAAGATGGTGGGTATTGGTGCTTACTCATCGACTATCTCACGCTGCTTCACCAATCATTTGTTCGTTCTAAGCTAGCGACTCGCACAAGACGACTCCTCAACAAGATGGTATTGTTACTGTTCGTTCCAAAAACCAAAAATAGGATAGAAAACATACAAAGGGGCAGGAGAATATCGAAAAGGTCCAAGGCCTCTCGCGCAGAAAAAACAAATGGCACATAAGCTAGGTTGCTAAAATCGTCCGTACGCTACTGTCATGCCCTCTGCTCCATCACGAGCTGGGTCGTTTTCGAAGGACAGGCTCGGTGATGCCGCATCACGGGAGCTGGGTGGGCGATGAGCCCGCCTGACCTGGTGTTTTAGGAGGAAAACGCGAGACTGCACAAAAGTCCACGATGGACGGAGGAATAAAAATCGCTTTGAAATCCGGGAGGGGATGTATGAGACGGTTCTTAAGACTTCTTCTTCTTCTTCTTTTGAAACACTGGTAATTCTTTTAAGCAAGTATATCCTCGTCCTCGGGCTGAGGTTTTCGTATTCTCTTTCTCTTTCCCGAGTGGCCGGCCCCATCCCACATGAAGCTCGAGAATCGCCTGCAGTTATGGACGAGTCCATCACCACAGAGCGACATGTCGCTCAGATGAGCACGTTCGTTTTCTCCTGTAAATCCCCAAAAGCAAACTCCCCTTCCGCCTACCCTTGTTTTTGTCATCGCCGGGTTGACACAGACGGCAGATCCTAACCGCTTTCCTTGGTTATAGATTCCTCCTCGTAGCGACCATCGCAACCTATATCCCGCAATACCGACGGATACGCAAGCGAAGAGACGCCACCGGGATTTCGACATGGTATCTCGTTTTCACCACCATCGCGACGACGGAGCAGTTTGCGCTGCTCCTCGTGCTTTCCGTCATGAACGTCCCCGACGACTATGATTTCCCGGGCAGGGCGCTAATTCGCTATCGACCGTGCAAGGGTGGCTCGACTTGATGCAAATGGGTGCCGTATGGCTGTTATCCTCGGGCTTGTAAGTTGTCTTCAAATCTTACCTTTCTCTCCCTTTTTCAGAAGCAGAGGGTGGATGTGGCGTTATTGTCCAACCTTCTGGTCCCGCACGCAGATCCAACATGAAAGAAACAGTCACTAACACTGAGAAACAACACTAGGTTGCTTTTATCAATACGATTTCCTGGTTCCTCCGCCATGACGAAAGCATCAGCAGTCATGGCCTACCTCGCCTGGTTCTCCATCTCCTTCGGCGCCTTCATCTTCCAAATCTTCTGCCAAGACTACTACCAGGACCCCGTCCGGCAGTCCCAGCTCACAGCCGCCTTCCTCGACTGGCACTTCATGGTACTAAACCCCTGCGCCACCGCCGCCATCGCGCTCTCCTTCTTCGCGCAGTCGCACACCACGCTGTGGCTCCGATCCCGCGGCGCGCTGAGCATCGAAAGCCTCGCCACCCAAGCTATCGTGTGCGCCGCGCTAGCGGCGTCGTGGTCCAAGCGGCTCGCCCCGACCGAGGACGCGTCCGAGGACCCGCACTGCCGCTTCATCGCGTGGTACAACACGGGCGGGTGGGCCGTGTTCAACTGCCTACTCTGGAGCGCGGTGCAGGCCTACCTGCTCGTGCTGTCCGTCTTCGCCATGTGCATGGGTCCGCGGCGGCGCACGGCCGAGGAAAAGAAGCGCAAGAAGCGGAATAAGCTGCAGAAGAAGCAGCAGCAAAAGGCCAAGTCGCGCAAGGATAAGAAGCCGGACGAGACGACTCCGCTCCTGCCGCTGTTTCACTCGTCCGGGGAGAGCAGGCTGAGGAAGAAGAAGAAGAAGACGGATGGTGGCGGGGAGAGGCGGCGGTTTAGGTCGTTTTTGGCCAAGTTTAAGTGGAGGAAGAAGCAGAAGAAGAGGAAGGCGGCGAGTCGGTGGAGGAGAGTGCTTGGGAGGGAGAGTAGTGTGTAAGCGAGATAGGGGTGAGGTGGGGGTGTGGAGAGAGAGGAGCGGCATCTTTCACTATGGGAGTTTTCTTTTGCTTTTCTTTGGTTTGGGACCCTTGCACTTGTGCGCATCGCTGGACTTCTGGAATGCATTATCATCATTTGGATATAAATTTTAGAGTTAACTTCTTTCACGAGATAATCAACCTCATTTCTAAATCATCTCTTATCCGTCATCTTCTTCTAATATGGCCCGGTCCAGGTCCCGGCCCCGGTCCCGGCCTCGAGTTCCCGGTCGTTATAGTCAGGTACCGCCCAGGTTTCACTCCAGCACCCAATTTCACAAAGGAGCCATGGTTTGTTGGGTCATTGTTCGAAAGGAGATGGACGTCCTTCTAGCAATGCTTGGCACCGAGTCATCTAAATGAATTAGGGTGGGTTGCGTTCGTGACTCCTGCCTGGTATTTCGCGCCAGGCGAGATCAGGCCGACTCGCTTTTGAATCTTGGCTGCAAGTACGACGACAAAAGGCCTCAAATGTCCACGAGGCCTACGTCTCCTCCTCCTCCTCTTCCTTGGTGTATGTTGTCATGAAAGAGATTTGTATGATTACATTACTTTTACCTCTGCTGGACCAAGCGAGGATAGGATGACCCTGCTTTACGCCTGATACGAGACGGAGATATGAATATGAAGCGTTAGGAACAGTCCGGGGGCCGAATTCCGATCCTTGAAGCGCAAGATTCCAGCGATAGATGGAGAAAATGCTTGCCCATTGCCCTGAAATTGTAGGAAATAGGTGATCGGCGTTGGGAGATCCGATCGTCATCCAGCCGCCCTGCTCTTCACAAAAATTTGCTCATGCCGTCATCCGAGCCATGCCATGCCAGCTTACCCCAGCACTCCCCATCCCACCTTTATGCACCCCGGAAGGAGGGCCATGGTCAAGAACAAACAGCGGACATTTGGCCTACAGAAGCCAAAGGAATGAAATGGGGGTGTGTGGGAGCGAAAAAGATGGGTGGCAAGCCTGCCCACCCACCCCACAAAGACGTGCGTGGAAAACCAGGCCCCGGCATTACATCCCCCGCACCCAAACCTAGATTGACGCCCTCCCCAGATAGATTCCCCAGTCCTACCTTTTTTTCACGGCCGTTAGTCAAAGCCGTTCTCACACGTGAGCGGCAGTAAGTGGAACCCGCAATCAAGTTGCAATATCGGCGCCGGCCTGCGACTGGCTCCCCGCGCGACTTTAGCCGGGCCCGGTATGTTGGCGGCATGGGTTTGCGTAGGAAGGGAGTGGATGGACACGGGCAATCACAGCCCAAAGTAAAGTCAAGGAAGACATTTCCCCCTTCCCAAGCCAAATTATTAGGGCTCTAACCAGTACCTAGCGTAAATGAAGAAGGTGTAAGGAAGGTGATACGGGGAAGGAATAGAGAGGGTGGCGTGCGCTTGGCGGGGAGTTCACGCGTCAGGTATTATATGGCGAGCGGGTCTCAATCTACAACATCCGGCATGTTGTTAATTGGGAACAGAGCGTGAGCTAGCCGTGATTCCGGGGTTCTTGTCCACAGCGACCAGGGCAGGATAATAGCTCAATATAAGACGGGGAGTCGCCCAAAGTTCCTTGTGAAGAATGGGGAAAAGAGAGAAAAGCGAAGACTAAGAAATTCATTCGTTTTCGTCAACGTCGTGTTTTTCCCTCTTTGCTCCAGCACCTCGTTCATCTTCCAGCATCCCAGAAAGAAAACACTCGCGATATCGAGACGATCTCTACAACAAGATGCTTGCCAAGGTCCTCGCCGCCGTTACCCTGGCTTTGGGAGCCAGCGCCCACTGTATGTTTCACGAAACCCTTCCCCTGTCCTAACCCTGAAAATATGCACAACCGTCGCAAATCCGTCGATCCCCTCACACCTTTCTTAACACCGGCCCTTTTCCCATCTCCCCATTCCCCGCGCGGAAGTAGCAAGACCAGCATTGAACCCAGGCCACAGGCATAGCCGAGAACGCAGAGTCCAAACTAACAAACCGGGTCTAGACACCTTCCCCTCCATCCAGAGCTCCGGCGCGTGGGAGTACGTCCGCCAGGCCGACAACTACCAGAGCAATGGCTTCGTCGGCGACGTGAGCACCCCGCAGATGCGCTGCTTCCAGACCGCCGGCTCCGCCAGCAAGGCCACCTACTCCGTCGCCGCCGGCTCCGCCGTCACCTACAACGCCGCTCCCAACGTCTACCACCCCGGCCCCATGGCCTTTTACCTCGCCAAGGTCCCCGCCGGCCAGACCGTCGACACCTTTGACGGGGCGGGTGACGTGTGGTTCAAGATTTACCACGAGCAGCCCAACTTTGGCGCGCAGCTGACGTGGCCCAGCAACGGTATGTCCTCTCTCCCACAAGTATTTTTTTTCTTTTTTTCTGTCCTCGAATTTCCGATGCTAATGTGGGTGGGTATTAGGCAAGTCCAGCTTCAGCGTAAACATCCCCTCGTGCATCCCCGCCGGCGACTATCTCCTCCGCGCGGAGCACATCGGCCTGCACGGCGCCTCGTCCCCGGCGGAGCCCAGTTCTACATCTCGTGCGCCCAGCTCACCGTGACCGGCGGAGGCAGCACCGAGCCCTCGGCCAAGGTGGCCTTCCCCGGCGCGTACAAGGCCTCGGACCCCGGCATCCAGATCAACATCAACTACCCCGTCCCCACCACGTACCAGAACCCCGGCCCCGCCGTCTTCACTTGCTAAGCGAGTTTCTCCGACCCTAGCAATCACCCTTTTCTTACCTATTTAAATACCTTGTTCTTTCTTTTCGTTTCCCTGGATCTTGGCTGGGGAATATTAGGATCCGGGAAGGACCCGGAGGGTATTATTTTAGACTCCTGTATGCATATTTCACCATCATCATGGCTATATAAATTGAATTAGCGTTTCTTTATATCCACTTTAAACTCTTTAGCGTCAGCATATTCTATAATCAGATCCATCCATGGATCTATCCACGGCCCCACCCCGGCCAAGGCGAAGGGGATGAGATATGGATCCCTCCAGTCCAGCAATTGATGATGGATGATGCCGACTTTAGAACCAAAAAGGAATAGGGGAGCAAACCCTACATGTACCATTTTGGGAATGTCTTCAAACTAAACTTTTTTCTCCTGCCCCAACACACCTGGGCCCAGGTTTTCAACCTTTACACTGTCCTAGATTTAGCCCGGTGCTCTACCCCTTCCAGGGCGAGTCTCAACGTCATCGATCAAATCCCTGGATGACCATCGAGAGCTTCAATGGCCCTGGTCATCCGGTGGGCGCGATAACGTTGACCGTTTTTGGCTACTTCAAGCACTTATGTGTAATTGTTCGCGTTGGGTTTCGAACAGGAGGGTCTTGTTTCGAACTGAAAGGCGAGAAGCGATCAATTTATAGCTCAGCACTTCTATGGATTTGAACGGCGGGGAACGCTCCGTGTAAATTTTGGCGTCTTGGGACGCTTTGTTATATCCCATTTACCCCCTAACATCCACATGTGCAGTGTATGTCGCCGCAACGGTTTCTATGCCTTCCTTGACAGGACAGGCAAATGAAGGCCACTTTTGGAGTATTCAATGGTCTGAATCATGCTCATCCTATTTCTTCGAAAGATACCGAGGTAAAGCACGAGCACATTGATCTTTACGAGCAGCCGTCTGGAAACCAGCAATTGTTCTCGGCCCAAGCCACAGGCGACTCTCGAGGACCTGGCCAGGGGCTGGTTTTAGGGCTGCGTGCGGCTGGGCAACAAGCCACCTCGAGTGCACCCCCGACGAGAGTCGCGCTTTCCCCAAAGCAGGGGCTCTAAGCCAAGTCGAGGGGTTTTCCGTGGCTCGGAAATTCATTCCCCCAGAAAATTACACGCTCCATTCTGCTTCGCGAAGGCGAAGAGAGACGCCACAAATCTCCCTGGTTGGATAAAAATAGAGAGTTCTCCCCTGAGCCTGAACGTGCAGGGACAGGCAGGCCGTCCAGGGTCGGAGCCCGTCGCATGGAGGACTTGACAGATTGGGGGGACCTTTGGGGGCGTTTTTGAGACGGGCTGGATTGGTCAAAGGGGAGGGGATACTTGTCGGTCAAGCACCGAAAACCCGCGCCCCGTCAAAGATCAAGGGCGGGCTTGCGCCGCCGTCGGCAATGTTTCAATATCTAGAGCCTGGTGGTGGAGACGCGCTCATGTTGCACCCAAACTGGAACCTGCCTGTATTAATACCGAGCTGCCTGGAACTGGAATTCATTGAAAGCACGACAAAACAAAGGTAACCATCCATCCACCCATTAAATGGATCCCTATCTAGCTACCCTGGCCTTGCATGCATTGGCACCCTCTTTATTAGGCGATCGGGCCCTTGAGCTTTGCCCTCTCTGCCTTGCTTGGAGCACTGGACGGGGCTCGTGACTTGAGGGGTCATGCGTGCCGTGGGGGCAAGGATGGAGCTGTTTACAAGGGATTTGGAGAATCGTGTTCTGAGCTGTTTCGATATTGTTTTTTTTTTTTTTTAACCTTTCTTTTCAAATTTCAAGAGCGAAATACATCTAATGTATGTGTCTCGAATGATTGGGGATATCCATGAGGGTCGTGAAATCGTACGCCAAAATTAACCTAACCAAACCAAACCAAACCAAGAAAAAAAGCCCGCTAAAAGTCCCATGGGCATCTCGATATCTAGAGAAACCCCCGAAAATTTGAAGATAGTAGAGTGTTCCGTTTCTTTTTAATTTCTTTCCATTTGGATTATTCCCCTTGTCCTTATCCTTCTTATGTTCTTGGGTAGCACCTTGTGCGCCATAGCCCACTCATCTCGCCGCTGATCACTCGTTCTTCTCGTCGAGGCAGATGCACATGGCCGACACGAGGGCCATGTCGACGCCTTGAGCGACCGTGACGGTGTAGGTCTGGGCGCCCATGAGATAGTGCTTCGCCGTGCGATCTCGCTTGATGCGGGCCATGACGAAGCCCGTGGCCTCGTCGACGATGTCGGCTTTGGAGGATCGCCAGTTGCCGCGCATGACAAAAGTCTCGTACTTGCCCGTTCGCAGGGAGGTAAAGGTAATCGTGGCCTTGGATCCGATCACTACAGAGGGGAGCACCCCGCTACGGTTAGCCTCTGGGGAAAAATATCAGGAATATGGAGGGCTTCTCTTCACTTACGCTGGACCAAACTGTTCTTCACCTCCATAATCAGCTGTCCCTGAGAGTTGGTGACGGCAAAGGTGGCGTGGAGGCTCAGGACTCGCTTGGAGATGGTGAACATGTGGTTGCCGAGCACGTCGGTGACATCCTTGCGGCCGCTGAGAGACAGGAGGTTACCCTTGACCTTGAGCAGGGGCATGCCGCTGGCCAGGCGGATGTCGAAGCTATCTCCCGAGAGGGACATGAGCTTCTCATCGATCACGAGGACCTCGGTCTGGCGAGCCGTGAAAGAGTCATAGAGGCCGATGGGCTGGTAGGCGGGTTGAAGGAACTCCATGGCGTACTAGAGAGAGGGGAGTGGAATGGAGGGGAGACAGAAATTAAGCAAAGATCGGAAGACGAAAAGCTGGGTATTCGAGCTAAGGGTCGGCGATTCTAAATTACGGTGGAGAAGGAGAGAAAGACGGTTAGGGCCTGCCAAAGTGCCGACGTTGGTTACATGTAGAGCGAGAAGTGAGAGCTGAAAAGCATCATGGAGAAGAAAGAGAGGAAAGGGAAGGACCCAGGGTGGTGTACGGCCGCCGGCGCAAAAGCCGGTATTTGTAGCCTGGTCACGGTCACCGGTATCGTGAAACAGCCAGATTTGAGGAGCCAGCGGAGCGCCAATTCCATCACTCCCGCGCTTTTCCCAGACAAGCATACAACAAGGGGGCCAGCGGTTCAGTCACTAGGCACGCCTCAATGCTTCATGGGCCGGCAGGTGGCTGTGCACGCATCTCCAGAGTGCTGGAACCGGACTCAGTTGCCCGCCGCCCCCATCCTACCTCTCATTTGATTTTTTTCCTTCTGTTTTTCGAAACGGCGCCGGGCAATAAAGAGGTGCGGCTGAGGTGGGTTCTCCCCCTTCTCGAGGAGCCACCTTCGTACCTCCAAAGTAGGGCGAGGAGCTGAGACCGTTTGTGGTGAGCGGTCAAGATGATACCTTCCTTCTTCTCTGGGTCCCTGGGCGGCGGGAATAAAACAAACGAAACGAGGACAAGGGGGTGCTCTTCCGTAAAACATGGTCGGTTCTCCGTCGTCTGGGGTAAGGGGTAGGACTGTGGCGTAGAGGAGAATGGGACGGGGCCTTCTTCGCCATCCAATTTTAGGACTTCAATTCCCTCGCGCGATACGAGTTTGAGAATAACACCTTTTTTTTTTGTTCGAAAAGGAGGGGCGTTTAGCTTCCGCACGTCAAGTGCGTGAATATGCGTGAACATGCAAAACCCAGCCTGCAGATAAACGGGGTCCTCTTCATTCTCGTCTGCGGAATTGATGGGAGATTGAGTACTCCCACCCAAAAGCTTAGCATCTCCGTGGCCCAATCACACGCAGCCAACGAGGTTCTAGTGCAACCCCAGAGGACATTCCCTTGTCTTGGTTCGTCCGACGTGAAGGGTGCCTGCCAGCTAATCTCTAATCTCTCAACAAGGGGGGCCCAGTGCCCACCACTTGCCTGTGCCCCCATTGGGCACGAGGATCCAATTTTTGCACCAAAATGGACCTCTGCTAGCCCCGCACAGCCCATGGCTCGATCGATGGGTCAATGGAGGACTC
This sequence comes from Parascedosporium putredinis, assembly GCA_949357655.1. NCBI lineage: Eukaryota > Fungi > Ascomycota > Sordariomycetes > Microascales > Microascaceae > Parascedosporium > Parascedosporium putredinis. The sequence goes on from CASHTG010000018.1 coordinate 1,880,946, forward strand.
TGGGCAGGCAAAAAGGGGTGAGGGGAAGGGGGGCTGTTCCTAGGTTGACCAGCTGTGACCCATCGACAAAGAGTGCAGTGTACACTACATGTAGGCACTTGTCGCTCGCCCATCACGAAATGCATTATTAATAAGTTAATAACGTTTTGTTTTGGAGGGGCTAAACCAAAAACGGACTGCTGTGCGAGCGAGAAATGTGCCTGATATCTGCCTGCCTGCATCTGCGGCGGCTTTTGGCGGTCTCTGCCCCTCAGCCACAAAACCCGCATGTCGGGGCCTAAAAAAGAAGCTTCTTTGCAGCCCGGATTGGCTGTCAATGGGGGCTTTTAGGGCTTTACTTCCGCTTCTGAGGGCATTTTTAGGTCGGTCTTCGTCCCCGAGACTGGGAGATGCTGAGGCCGCGATGAGCATCTCGTTCATGGGTCAGGCTCTCTCCATGCATCGTCGACGCAGGTTTCCGCACCTGCAGATACAAAAAGAAAAGAAAGGATGCCTTGCCATTAGTGACCCTTTGCCCGCCTTCCTTTTTCTGATGTCTTTTTCATTTTCATTTTTTTCTTGTTCTATTTTTTTGAGCACCGCTCTCTCTCTTCTTCCGCTCATTCGCCTCTCAAGGAACACGTCGGCGAGACTGATGCATGCATCTCGAAGCCCTTCTTGCACCTCGGTTGAAAAAGCAAAGACCGGAGACAAGGCTGCGATTAGGATATCATGATATCAGTCTTCTCATCAGATTTTTGTCGTGTCATAGGGGCCATATAAGTGTTTTTGGTCTACCGTCAGCGCACAATCCAAAGACTGCGATCGGTGTTTGTGTTTAGAATAATACGAGCCCTTTGCTTGAGCGACTGCTTTTAGAAATCAAAAATAAAACGCATCTTATTTCATATCCATCTACCCTAATGTGCCTCTCTCACCATCAAACTACAATCTAGACTACACCCCTGAATGATGTCCGCATTCCGCTGTCAAGAAGGATTGCCGACATCGGCCCACGTGGTTTTCAAAGTGGGCCGACGCCACGGAGCCGAGAAATGTCGATGCCGGAGACAATCCATCAAGGTCCCCTCCCCAGACACCGAGTCAACCTCGTCTCGAGGCACCGTAAACGGCACCACCCTCCGTAAATCCTAACACCCAGGCCGTTCTTTTTTCCTCCTCTTCCAGCGATGGATCCGGCAGAAGACAACGGAATCCGGGGCTCAGGAAGCCCCGCCCCTCCGCGCACACCGCTCTCCCGCCCTCCCCCGGCCACCCGCCGTTCCAACACGCCTAGCGCGGAGCCTCTACATATCCCACTTCCTCTCCACCTGGAACTCGCGCCTCTTCGAGTTCGGCGCCGTCCTCTTCCTCGCCTCCATCTACCCAGACACCCTCCTCCCCATGTCCGTCTACGCCCTCGTCCGGAGTGCCGCCGCCATCCTCTTCGCCCAGACCGTCGGGTCCTACATCGACCACGGTGACCGCCTCGCCGTCGTCCGCGCTTCCATCGTCGGCCAGCGCGTCGCCGTCGTCGCCAGCTGCGGCCTCTTTTGGGCTCTCGAGCTGAGGCGCGGGGCGTCTGGCGGCGCTGTGGGTGGTTGGCTGTTTGCCGCGCTGGTGTTGCTGGCGTGTGTGGAGAAGCTGTGCTCTGTCATGAATCTGGTTTCCGTTGAACGGGATTGGGTAGGTTATAGTTCCTACTTACGTTTAATGTCTTCACGGTTGAGAAGAAAACTTTGGGTCAGGAATAGCCCAATTAACTGCCGTGCTGTAGGTTGTAGTCATTACTGAAGGGAATGAAGAGGCGAGAAGAAGTAAGCATCCGTTTCGTTCTTTTATTTTTTACTTTTTATTTCCTTCTCCTTCTTCGTTCTTTGCACATGGTAACCAACCCGCCTCTTCTTCTCGCAGCCCTTAACGCGCAGATCCGCCGCATCGATCTCCTGTGTAAACTCGTCGGCCCGCTCGTCATCTCCACAATCGCAATCGCCTCCACCTTGGTCGCGATATGGGCAACCTTGGCGATGAACCTTGCCGCCGTGGGCCTCGAGTATGTATGCATCGAACGAGTAAGTATCCCCTATTCTCAAATTTTAGACCTTTGGCAGAAGCGGGTCCTTGCCCTTGAACTGCCACTAAGTGATTTCTCTCATCTAGGTATACAAGATGGCACCCTCCCTGCGTCGGCCCCAGCACCCCTCTCCCGACCCCGAAGACGGACAAGACGAAACCGCCGGTCTCCTCTCAACAGCAAGCTCTCGCCCAGAAGCCCACCCATGGCTGCAGCGGCTGCCGTCCCTCGCGCACACCATCCTACCCATCTCCTCGCTACCCTTCTACTTCCGCCACAGCGCATTCCTCCCCTCCTTCTCCCTCGCGCTGCTCTACCTCACCGTCCTCTCCTTCTCCGGGCAGATGGTCACCTTTCTTTTATCGGTTGGCTATAGCCCCGGCCACGTGGGCCTCGCTCGCACCGTCAGCACCGTCTTTGAGCTGAGCGCGACCTGGATCGCGCCCCGGCTCATGGACCGCATCGGCGCCGTCAGAGGCGGTATCTGGAGCGCTTCGTGGCTCATGGTCTGGCTTGCCGCTGGCGTGGGCTACTTTGCCGTCGAGTTGCGCCGTCCGGACGCCGACCTCATGGCCGCTGCGAGGGTGCTTACTATTGGCGTCGCTGTCAGTCGCGTGGGCTTGTGGGGGTTCGATCTGTGCGCGCAAAGTATTGTCCAAGATGTATGTTTTTAATCACTCCCCACATCATTCCTATCCCCTTGGCTTCAAGAAAGGCTTGTTGCGTGTGACCGATTCCCTTGATCAGGTGAAGACACTCATTAACACAACTTGATAGGAGGTCGAACACGGCTACCGGGGCGCATTTTCCACCGTGGAAGCCGCTTTCCAAAATCTCTTCGAGCTAGCTTCGTACTCGATGACCATCATCTTCTCGCGGCCAGATCAGTTTCACTGGCCGGTGGCCATTAGTGTGGGCGCCGTATACCTTGCCGGTGGACTGTACGCTTGCTTCGTGCGGCAGAGAAGGGGACATCTGCTCCACGCACCCGAGTGCTTGCGTGTGAAGCAAGATGGGGCGTAAAGAAATGGGAGTTTGCCAGGCCCCTACGCTATAAGTTCTCGATTCCGTGGAGTATATTAGGTGCACCCTGAATCTCGTGATACCTCTGAGTTTAAACATGATCAAAGCCATCATTCCCAGAGCGATGAGCTTGGGTTACATAGATTGGTGCTAGAAGGTTGTTGGACAATCGCGAGCCATGCTGCCTGAGAATTGCACCTTTTACTCTAAACACTTTTCCCAGATCGTAGCGCGCATCATCTTATTGCTCAGCTCCCTTTTTTGCCTTATGTCTTTTGCGTTACGCAAAAACCAAAGTTTTAGAAGTGTTATAGACCCACTATAGCTATTTCATCGGCACCTCCCGCGATCAATCCCGCGATCAATTCCGCCTCGATTATCTTAGCTCGTTTCGAGCGAACCCATCGTCTCACATCGAGCTTTAAATTGGTCGTCGACAGCGTGTCTAAGAGTGCACCAGGGGTTCATGAAAATTCGACGGAGATTTCTACGTTTGGGCCAAATACCTTTCCATCTCAGCCCTATATGAAAGCCAACCGACCTCTGAGCCAACTCTCTCTCGAGATTTATGGATGTCTCTTGCGTCTGGTGATTTCTCCTTCTAGACGCATGCCTAATAATGATACGTTGACATCTAAGAAGACTCTAGGCCAATATTTAAACATTTTCCCCCGAGTTCAAGGACTATTACCATGTGTTGCAACGTTAGACTTCGTATTTCCCCACTAGTAGCTCCATCAGCTCAACAACGGTTGGCTTACGCCGAAAATAGCGAGAAGGATTCAGATGGCCCCACCCCGCTTGCGAGTCAGTCTGAACCCATGAACCTCAGCTATCGCACCCCTTTGATCTGACAGGAGCATACGTACACACACGCATACACACACATGCTCAAGTAGTCAACCGCTCCTAGGCTCTTATCTAACCTCTTCCTTCGCAATCTCCAGGCTGAATCCCCTCTTCACTTTCCCTGACCCCTCAGTCTAATCAATCAGCTTGTGAGGTTTCCCAGCGGCACGATGACGATACCGGACGGCTTCCTCGACGACCCGCGGTTCAGCAGGACCTTTGAGTTCCAGCTCCCCGACCACCTAGCAAACGGGCGCACCGCGCCATTCAAGGTCGGGTACGCCGACTTTGGCTTCCGCGACGAGGAGCACCCCGAGCAGGAACGCGTATTCCTCTACTTTGCCCCCTCCTCAGCTCGCGGCTCGTCCACGTGGCCAAGGATGAGCTCGCGAGGAAGCACAAAGTCCGCATCATCAACCCGGACAGGCCGGGCATGGGAATGACGGACGCTGTTGAGGCGGACAAGAGGCTTGAAGTCTGGCGGGGTAAGAATCAGAAGAAATGAGAGGTTTTCTTTTCTTTTTTTTTCCTGGCTCAATTCTCCATCTTTATGTGGCCTTGACTTTGCGTACGCGGAAACAAAACTAACAAAGCCTGCACAGAAGTGATACCGGCGCTGCTAAAACACCTGGGCATCTCCAAAATCTCCCTAGGTTGTCACAGCGGAGGCACCATCTACGCCCTGGACCTGCTCCTCCACCACCACGAGCTCCTGGACCCGGACATGCCCTACCTAGCCGCCGGCGCGCCGTGGATCCACCCCTCGCACACCAACTCGACGACCATGAGCCTCGTGCAGACCTTCCCCGCCGGGCTGATTGGCACGACGGACAAGCTCGCCAAGCTCTTCGTCAACCACCTCGCCCCCGTCATCGGGGGCAGCATCAACCTCAGCATGGCCCTCGCATCCAAAGTCACCCCGGAGCCCAAGCCCGCCGAGGCCGGCGGCGACGGGGCCACCCCCAAGAGAGAGGGCGCCGCGTTCGAGGAGGAGGTGTGGCCCTCCGTCATCAAGCGCATCCATTCGGAGAGCATTCAGGGCCTCTCGCCCGAGTCGGTGCTGCTCATGCAAAAGGGAAGTGGGTGGAGTGATTGGAAGGATTACGACACGCTCGTGCCGCGCTTGGTCGAGGGTTTGCGCGCGGCGGGGAGGCGGCTGGTGGTGGATGTGTTTTATGCCGAGAAGGATTGGATGATTGGGGATGGGGGCTCCAAGGGCCCGCTGTGGTTTGACGGATGCTGGAGTAAGGGGTACGACGATGTGATTGAGTTCAAGAGTAGGACGATCGAAGGGGCGGACCACGATAGTATATGGGAGCTTCGATGGGAATGTGTGCACCAAGTCTTGGCGAAAGTAGGGGATAGGACATGACACAGGAGACGTTATACATGTATGTCTAGCGTTTATCTATATCTTTACTTCGACACGAGGAGCGCAAAAGACCATTTCCTACAAGCGATATTTTGAGTATTGGTAGACCCCGAACACGATCAATCAGAGGCGTGTTTTGAAAGATTCCATGTCTTCGAGAATAAATCCCACTTCTCCAGTCTCAATGTCTCGAGATAGTTGCTTGCGCTGTCAGACATCGTCAGTTGCACTGAAATGACTAAGCTTGCTTCGACGCTCACGAGCTGCCGGGCCATTCTCTCTTCTCTCCGCAACCCCCACAGCAGCCCAATCGATGACAGTGACGCATATTTAAATCTCACCACCACCCGACGGACACGAGAACCGGACCGATCCAACTTTATTAGATCACCATGAGGCGGCCACCCAAATGCGAGACCTGTCTAGATCTTGACAAGTATCAATTCTATTCCAAACTGGAACAATGCCGAAACCACGATCTTCCTTTACTTGATGTGCTCGAGTCGGCGAAAAGGGGATGTCAGAAGTGTCAAGCGCTCGCCGAGGCTGCGAGCTATCACGCTCCTGATCATGTTGAAACCCCGAAAAACTACAAGTTCAACCTCCACGAAAGTGCCGGCGTTCTTATGTTCGTCATCTACGGCTCGTTAGACCTATCCGGCGAGGACGAGGGGGTGACGATGGTGGGCGCGACGACGACTTTGGGGACGAAGAGGGCAACTTTGTTCAAATCCAGCTATTTACTCAGGACGGTATGTAAACCTGGTAAGACGTGGAGGCTCTCTAAAGACCTAGGTACCACGAATATATATATATATATATATATACTGCGATATGTACCTTTATTGTTCTAACATTGCACAGACGACAAGTGTCCGTGGTCTCTAATACCGCAACTGCACGACGTACCACGGCCCGAAACCCTCCTCAGCGACGAGCTCATCTCCCAAGTAAGACACTGGATCGCCAAGTGCGAAGGCAGCCACGCCACGTGCGTATCACCTCTCGCCCCTCCCTCCCCCGACGACTCGTACAGATCGAAGGCAGACCAGGCAGGGGGTCAAACACCGGCCTCCAAGTCCGCCTGCTCGAGCCGCACGCGGAGGACGTGGATCGGTACGTCTGCCTCAGCCACTGCTGGGGCCTGCACCCCATCATCACCACGCGGCGCGACAATGTGGACCGCCACAAGACAGAAATCCCGTGGGACGAGCTCTCCCAAACGTTTCGCGACTCGCTGAGCTTCGTGTTCGAGCTGGGCATCCGCCTCGTCTGGATCGACTCCCTCTGCATCGTGCAGGACGACGGCGACGACTGGCGCCGCGAGGCGGGTAAAATGGCCGCCTACTACCGCAACGCCTACTTCACCCTCGGGGCTTCCTCGGGCGCCGACGGCACGGCGGGTCTCCTCCGCCCCGACGCCCACCAGCAGACCACCGTCGAGATCACCGCCCACGACGAGAAAACGTCGCAGCCGGTCCGCATCACGGCGCGCAAGCCGCTCAACCACCAATTCGGCACGGTCCAGAGCCTCATTCGCGATTTCCCCCTCCTCACCCGGGGATGGGTATACCAGGAACACATCCTCTCGCGGCGCTTCCTCCACTTCGCCCCGCGCGAACTACTCTGGGAGTGCCACGGCACCACAACTTGCCAATGCGGCGGGGTAGCCCACGTGCCCGAAACCAGCGTCGAGTCCAACGCCGCGCTCGCCGTCGCCCACGCCGCGAACCTGCGCGACAACAAGCGGCAGACCCTGTGGTACGAGCACGTGCAGAACCTGACCAAGCTCGACTTCACCCTCGCGGCCGACTACCTGCCCTCGCTCGCGGGGCTGGCCGGCCTCGTGTCGGCGGGGGACGAGGCGCCCGTGTACCTGGCGGGCTTGTGGCGGGAGACGCTGGCCATGGACCTGTGCTGGGCGTTTGCCGAGGAGTCGGCGCGGCCGGCGGCGCAGAGGCACGTGCCGTCGTGGTCGTGGGCGTCGGTGCGGGGCGAGGTGACGTACTCGGGTCCCCAGGGTTGCGTGCAGTACGTGCAAGAGTGCCACGAGAAAGGTCTGGAGCCTGCGCTGTCGACGGCGCGGGTCGTTGGAGTGGAGTACGCGCCGGATCCGCCGCCGATTATCGGGCTTTTGGATGTGGGCAAAATCACGTTGAGAGGTGCGGCGGTGCCGGCGACGCTTCGAGAGCAGGTTGTCAAGGGGTCTCTACGCGTGGTTGACGTCGTCTTGGGAGACGAGCAGGTAGATGAAGGTCTCGGTATACCAGACCGCCTCGCTCCTCTGTTTGACTCTCAACTACCGGATTCCAACATGGTGCCCGGGGAACCGATTCTGGTCTTCAAGGCCCTAGAGTGGACCAAGGGACTCGAAGCGCAGGGGCGGACTTTGACGAGGGCTGCGTTTCTCCTCTTACAGGAAAATCCGGGCAGTGATGGGGAGTACAGGAGGATTGGGATCGCGTGGGCGAATCACCGCAACTCGGTGCCGGCAACGAAGGAGGGGAAACCGAATTTCATACTTTGGTTTAGGCAGGCTTCCGAGGAGAGACAGGTGACGCTGGTCTAGGACCATCTCAAGACTTGAACACGCCAACTACTTGGCCGCTGGAATCATGACGGCGGAAAACTATACCTGCTCTCTAGAAGCGGCTGTCAAGGATTCGACTCTTCCTATCGTGGGATCCAGTGGACCGGGAGTCAAGGGCGCTGAGGTTTTTCCTTGGTGAAGCCCGTGGTGGATCGTCCGTGCGCCATTGACAGCTTGAGAACGCCTTTCTTGAACAGTGCTACTGGGTTCTGGTGCTACAATGCATTATTTCATGGTCTTCACGGCACCGGGTCTAATTGCCAATCTATCTCATCTCGGCTTTTATGGAACTACAAGGGTTGAGAAATATGGTGGTAGATTCTAAAGGGCCTATCTCATCTTTTTCTTTTATTCATACGGATGTAAAAGACTTGAAAGGCGAGGACAACGGCTTAGTAGAACCCATCTTGGCTTCTGCTGATCATGTCCGTCGCGGGTGGGTGGTGGCTGGTGGGTGAGTGGGGCTGCCCGTGGTCAGCCCTCGATTAATGGGCGATTTTATCATCTCCAGCGCTTGTCGATGGACGGTAGACCCATCGGTTCGTCAGTGAATCGCCAAATACGCTTGTCCAATTTCGCTGGCGAGTAATAGCGGCAGAGTTATTATACCTCCCACTCCTTTCGATCGATAACTTACGCTCGCTCCGCAGAGGACAATGAGAACTGTGAACGGCAAGGATTTCCCGCTTTGGAAAGCGGGGTGGATGGGCCGTCACCCTTGAGCAAGAAAGAGGGATATATTCGTCTTCCCTGTGGTTTGGCACTTTGAGGTAGTATTAATCGATCCATCCATAGCCATGGCGGGCTGATTGCGAACCAAGACTCATATTAGTTTGTCGTTTTTGCGTGTTAAAGAGCCGGGAATAAGGGCCAACACTAGGCCAAAGAAGGCGGGCCTGGTCGAAGGAGGCGACCGGGCATGGATGGGTCAATTGATCAATCAAGCCCGTCCGTCGATTTGACCCCATCAATTGTGCAAGAAAGCAAGCAGCTTTCCTCGCACACCTCGACGACAGCTTAGCACCCAAAAGGATCCCAAGGAGCGGGGAAGCAGCTCACCTGCCGACCAGGCTTGTCACACCCCATCCGCATGAATTTCAGTATGCAAGGTGACGGTGCAGGAAGGGCGCCAAAAACTGCGCCATTCCCATTTACTCTTCTCTCTTTGTCTCTTTTCTTTCCTTGGGGGGGTCTTTGTCCATCTACTCGACGGATTTTGGGCCCCGCGCCCCGCCTTTGAGTGCTTTCGCCAAGAGGTGAGCCAAGAGGCGAGAACAGAACAGGCAGCGCGAGGTAGCGGATTTGTGCAGCTGCCGCCCGGCACGGGAAAGTAGCGTTGACTTGCTTGTCTTTTAGTGTATGAAGCTCTTTAGTGTGAGCTCTTCTTTTTGTTCCAATAAACGGGTGCGATAAGAGAGGTTGTACCCTTGCTGAAATCCTTGGATCCCTTGTATCTCTAGATGCACGGCGTGTACAATCACTCTTGGCGTTGGGTCGTGGTGGTGTCCGACCTGCTTTCCAACCAACCTGCTGGTGTGGACGATGCCGCCATGAGCCCGAGAGGATGATGCGATTCGAGGGCCCAGCCGTTTTTGTTGCATGCGAGTTCATATAAACCACTCTGCGTCCCTTGAGTTGACCTCCCCATCTCGGGATTCTTCTTGCGTGTCCCGGTTGCCTCCTCACGATTGAATTCTTTTTGGGTTTTCTCTCAGGCTCACCGATCAACGGCCTTTAACGGAGGAGAGAAGAAAGCGACGCAGCCAGACAGGGCTAGTTATTCATTTTTTTTTTCTCTCAAGGAACAATTTAATTCCCCACAACCGCCGCCCGTCCCGCCAAACCACCAAAAAAAAAAAAAAAACAAAATGGCCGCCCCATCTTCGGTGCGGGGCCTCGCCATCACCGCCCTCGTCCTCCTCCTCTCGGCCTCCACCCGCGCCAGCGCCCTCGCGCCCCGCCAGACCAACCACACCGCCAGCACGCCCCCGACCAGCGACGGAAGCGGCAGCGGCGACGGCAGCGACGACGAAAACCTCCGGCCCTGGGTCACGGTCAACGCCCAGGGCGTCGCCGCCACCGTCACCCCGACCGTGCAGGACGGCAAGTACACGTCGACCTTTGCCGGGGACGCCAAGACCCCGACCGCTAGCCCCGACGGCTCCGGTGCGTTCCTCGTGTGCGATGAGCAGACGGGCTCGGGGGCAAGGATCAGCCGATTTGCGCTCCTGCGAATGGTGCGCAGGTCATCGTTGGCCAGAGGTACTTTGGTACGTTTCTTTTCTTTTTGTCTGCAATTTCTTCTAGAATATTGCAAAACGGCTAACCAATTTTTCGTCTCTTCTTTTAGTAACGTGGGACGCGAATGCTCTCCCAGATGCGGGCACAGAAATCCGCGTCATGGGCACCTACCTCCAATCCGATGGCGACGCCACCGGCGTGTTCAACCAGTCCTGGCTATCCGAGGACACCTACCCCGCCGCCCGCGGCTACCACATCTGGGTCCCCGACGCGCAGTCCGCGCCCGACCTCGAGAACAGCCAGGTCCAGCTCAGCCTCGTGTACCCCACCGAGACGGGCCCTGACGGCGAGACCGACTTTGGACCCAAAGTCTTCCTCGCCATCGGCGACGACGACGAAGACGACGGCTCGCTGGCGGGGGCGGCACCGAGAAGGAGAAAGAGGCGGCGGATAAGAAGGCCAACAGGATCAACATCGCCGCGGGCGTCGTCGCGGGCATCGTAGGTGCCGCCATGATTGGGCTCGTGGCCTGGTTCCTCATCAAGCGGAGGCGTGCCGGCGGCCGCCGCGGTGGGGGCGGCGGCTCCCGCGGAGCAGCTACGGCGCTAGGCGGAGCAAAGCGCAGGAGTCGACGGATATCCCGCTCGAGGTGTCGCCTGGGTTTCCGAGGCACGAGAGCGATTTCCCGAGCGGCCCGCCGGCGCCGGGGAGGAATGTGTTCCGTGAGGAGCTGGCTCGTCAGGAGGGGCTGCGACGCTGGGGATGAGATGGAGGAGGTGGGGGAGGAAGGACTCTTGGTAATGATGGGCAAAGGCGTTAGGGGTGGTTTTTCTTTTCTTTTCGTTTCGTTTGTTATGAGATTTATATCCAGCTTTCACGGCTACTCTTTGTTCTATCCCACGGGTTCTCATGTCAAGCTTTTAATGATGGTTCATGATTTCTTAGCTAGTCAATCTGGTTCGTTTGCTACCCGAGCAATGTCATAAAAACGTGACAAAGAAAAAAAAAAAACAAAAAGAAAGAGTGAAGACAAAGTGAACCCAAAGCCGTCGCATCATTTCCTCATACACAAACTTTGAACCGTAACGAGTCTTCGTCCCCCTCAAGCCGCTCCGCCCGCCCTCGGGTCCTCCACAACCTGGCCCTCGATAATCTGCAAGACAGTCTTGATGTCCGTAAACTCCACGCTGCGCTTATTCCGACCCGCCATGATGGAGGCGGCGCGCACGACGTTGCGGATGCGGCGGCCGTTGAGGGGCACGCGCGAGAGCACGTCGAGGGCCGCGGGCTGCAGCCGCGGGCACCCGTTGTGCGAGAGGAAGGTCTCCCAGATGGTGCGGCGGCTGACTTCGTCGAGGGCCGGGTAGGTCACGGTCAGGTGGATGCGCGAGGCGAGAGCCGGGTCGAGGGCGTTGGGGCGGTTGGTGGTGAGGAAGAGGAGGGAGGAGGAGTATTCGATTTCTTGGAGGAATTCTGGGTGGCGCGAGACAAGGTTAGACACTAGGGAGAGAGAGATGCAGAAGAACAAAAAAAAAAAAAAAAAAGAAAAGGGAAGATGGACATACTCGTCACGACTCGGTTGCGGACGGGGCTGGTCTCGCTGCGGGGCTCGAGGTACAAGTCGCATTCGTCGACGAGCAGGATGGCGTTCCACCGCTCGGCGAGCCTGAAGGCGTCTTGGAGCTTGACCTTTCTAGGTCCACGCGCTGACCTGGGTACCGCTCCTCGTCTAGCTCGACGATGACCTGGCCGAGATCCAAGAAGTACAGAGGCACTCGAAGTGTTTCGGCGACTAGGGAGAGCCATAGAGGTTAGCTTTGTCTGGAAACAAGGAAAGAGGGTGGGAAGGAAAGACGTACCGGATTCGGCGGTGAGCGTTTTACCCACACCCGGGGCCCGGTGAGTAGGGCAACGAGACCACTGCCTGATATCAAGGACGTATAAAGTCAGTATTGTGCAAGCTAATCACAAAGGAGTATGGAAAGCAGGGTGTCGAGAGAGCAAGGAGGAATGCACGCACCTTTTCCGCCAATAACATCGTCAAAAGACTTTTCGCCCCCAATGTGGCTCTCGACAAAGGACAGGATAAGGTCCTTGTACCCGTCGGGCAGCACAAGAGTGTTGAAGGGGTCGGCGCTCCACTGGATATCGCGGACGAGATCGACCTGGAAGTATTCTGCAGCGAACGTTAGCGGAAGAAAACAAAAAAAACTACAAGAAAACAAAAGAAAAAGAAACATACGCCAGCGTCTCCTCTTGAGACAAAACCCAGGTAGCCTCGTATCGCAAATCAAGAGGTGGAAATCGGTAATGTGCTCCTCTTCGAAATACCGATCGCGCCGGGGCGAGCGCGCGTCGGGCGAGACGGAGCGCGACTGCCGCCTGGGACGGCGCACGCGCCTACGCTCGTAGGCGGCGTTGTTGGCATCGTAGTCGGAGTAGTCGTTGCGCTCGGGCGACCTCGAGTCCGCGCGGCGGTTCCGGACGAGGGGCTTGTGCCCGCCGACGGGGGTGTCGACGGGGACCTGGGCGATGGCGCCCGTCTCGCACGTCATGTCCTTTTCCTCGCGGAAGATGGCGAGGCGGGGCTTGCGCAGGTGGGTGCTGCCAAAGTCAATCATGACACGGTTGTACGTGCGTTCCTGCTGCTTGCCCTCGTCCTTGTCGTCCTTGGTCTTCCCCTTCGTCTTCTTCTTCTCCTCCTCCTCCTCCCCGCCGCTCTTGTCCATGGCGTGGGGCAGCCACAGGGGCAGGCCGTTGTCGTCAGGGTACTCCATGTAGCGGGTATCCGTCAGGGACTGGTACTTGCGGCCGCGCTCGATGGCGGCAGCCTTGCTCTTCTCGGCATCCTCGAGGAAGCGCTCGGGGAAGACGAAGAGGTCGGTGATCTTCTTGACGCCGTCAAAGTGGTCAATGGTGAAGCTGGTGCGGAAGAAGCCCCACCGGTACCCGTCGTACTCGAGGCCGAGGGCGTGGATGCGGAACTCGGGATCGGCGGCGAAGTCCTCGGTGCGCTCCACGTAGTAGAACCGGACGCCGCGGTACGAGTCCTCGCACACGAGGCCGCCGGGGCGGAAAATCGTCCACAGGTAAGGGAAACTAATGAGCCCGTTGGCGACCAGCTCCTTCTCCACGGTGAAGGCCTTGCTCAGCTCCGACTTGACGACGCAGCGGAGCTGCTGGAGGATCTCGGCGGTGCGGGGATCCTCGCACGCGTCCACGGCGGTCTGGAACCGGGCCCAGCGGTAGTAGAAGGGTTTGAAAGGGGCGCGAAGCACGAGGCAGTTGATGTCCGGGTGGATGTTGTCGTAGCCCTCGAAGACGGAGAAGAGGACCTTGCGGGCGGCGGCGTCCTTGATCTCGATGGAGTGGATGGACACGCGCGACGCGGTCTCGCCGCGGGTGACGAAGTAGCGGATCACGATGGGGGTGCCCCGGCCGTCGTCGTCGTCGCTGTCCGAGTCGGGCTCGGCCTCTTCGGGGATCTTGTCGACCCAGTTGACGCAGCAGCGGCACTTGCGGGGCCCTTCGTAGAGGTTCTCGATCACGGCCGAGTCCTCGATGACGAGCGCCGAGGGTGCGGGCTCGTCGACGTCGTCGTTGCCGGGGAAGCGCAGGGGGTCGTGGAGGCGGTCGACGAGGGTGAAGGAGCTCTCGACGGCCTCTTCGATATTCACGTTGGAGGGCGACATCACGGGCAGAGAGAGGAGGGCAAAAAAGGGGAAGAGATGGATAAAACGGGAAAGGGTTTAAACACAGCGGGCAGAAGAATTGGTCTTTTTTTTTTCTTTCTTTCGTTCGCTTCAATGTGTTTCCCAGATTCCTCGTTCTTTCTTTGCTTCTTCTTTCTCGTTCGTTTAAGCCGATCAACGATTCTTAAGCCTCAATAATGAAGAAAGGCAAGAAAAGAAGAAATATGTGTTTGATGTTCAAAGACACGGCGCCTCCTATTTACCTACATCTCCCTCCCTCCCAAAATGTCAATCCCCATTGGATTTGGGGGCGGTGCATGCACGAAGTGAGGCGGTGGGTTGTCATCTCGAGACGGTGAATGGCTGCAGTCAGCTCCGAGGGGTAGCTGCTGCCTAAGCCACCCCGCCATGTCGAACAAAGTCGAACAATTGCCTTGGTTGAGAATCGGCCAGCCTTACAGGGCGCGCCGCAGCTTCTCCTCCTCTCGGAATTCCCGATAGATTAATTCTCGCGAATCACCTCGTTTGGAGCACCATGTGTCTCGGGTTTCTAGGCAGCCAGCAGGCATGACTGGTGAGACAATCTCGTCGTTGAGGCGCTTGCTTCAATCGTGTGCATCAATTGATGCAGTTCTTCCCATTCCCTCACGGCTTGGGGCGAGCAGCAGTCAAGGATATGAGGCCATGAGTGCTGTCGCGATTAGTGCCAGGCGCCCTGAGTGCGGATCACATTCCACAGCTGCGCGTCCGTCCTATCGCTCAATCTCATACCCAATGGTATCAGACGAGAACTCGTAGCAGATTTTTGTGCTGTCAATCGGTGACCAGACCTCGCTCGTGAACAGAATTGATCCTTTGGTTTAACAGGGACCGTCATGGCGTAGTCGGGACGTCCATGTCGGGATCTTCACCATGTGATACTTGCAGCCATCTTTGAAGCGATCAAAGATTAGCAGCCGGTTCCCAAAACTTGAAGTGCTCAATGGTGCAAATCCCCGCCACGCTGATCTGGGGTTCTCTAGCCCTAAGGATTCCAAAGGATCAAATGGCATTGCCCTTGTCCGCGGAGGCCCATTCTTTGACTCTGGGCACGACCACTCTAGGCAATGATCATCCCTCTCCACCATCGCCAAGGCGGCATATCACGGTAGTGTAGGACGACACAACGACATTCTGAAAATATTCCGGTGTTCGCTTGGCGAAGAAAACTGACGCGAACGGTCGTGCAAAATGGAGCAGAGTCGAGCGCAACAAGGCCTGTTGAGGAGCGTGGGAAAGACTCTGGGCCACACTGGAATCGATCAACCTATAAAAATCGTATCAATGACGAGACTCTTTTTCTCTGTGCAACTCGTCAGCATGTGAACAGGTTATCTATGGATGTGTGGGGAGATGTTTCTTGATAATTGACTGTACGAAGCTTCGAAATTAGTGTGTGTGGAGAGTACGGGGCCGTCGTGCAGACAGCGCGAGGTGCGTTGAATGTTCTATTTGTTCTGCACCTCTCAATACCGCGTCCAGTCCAGCTGGAGGCATTGAATGATGGGTCCATCAATGGATGGATAGATCAATGCAACAGTATCGGGCTTAGGCCAGTCACATTGAATGGAGTGGATGGACCCGACATCACTATTGATTCATGGGACTGTCCAGATGAGTGGGCTGGTCCCACGCTAGCGATTGGACTGAGGAGACGTTGGAAGGCAACAGAATGGAAAAAGGAACGAAAATAAGCCTCGATGGGGATGCAGCTGAAGAAGACATCAATGGGGAACAATGTGAAGAAAGGAGAGACAGCACGAGATGCAGAGTTGGGTTGGTGCGTCGAGTCGAAGCGACAAAGTATCAGCGTCCACTCATCGCCCATAATCGTCCATTCAATGTGATGGATAATATCAATTGATCCTTTCTCCCTTTTCTTTTTCTCCTCCGAGAACAAACTATTGGGATGAGCCTCCCTCACTCTCTAGCTAAAAACATACCAAATAGAGCGGAACCCACTTCTCTTGCCCGATTTTAGTCGCCTGTAATTTTATATCTCTTGGGACAAGCGATCACCTCCCTCTATAGGACTTTACGGTGTATTATCCATGTCCTCAATACCTCGGTAAACAATGACTTCAATGCATCGGCGCATCAAAGCAGGTGGCAATGGATGCATTCCAGCGGTAAAAGGGGCCAGCGGCAACAACACAGGCTGAGGGAAATATCGCGCCAAGAAGGAAAAGCATTCATGAGATGAGCCAGCCAGGGTGCGTTCAGTCAGCCGCAATCCTCCGCAACAACCCCTTGCCTGTCTGGCCCTGGCTTTGTAGCGATACCGAATTAATAATACTCAAACCTGGTGCACTGATTAGTATGATCGCGCCCACGATAACACACGAGGAAGAAAATGAACCAAGCCGATAGTGTGGTGTGAAGGAGGGGGAGTAACAAGATCATTGCAAGCTTGTACTTTGTAATAGTGTATGTACTTCACGACTTGGCAGGGGCTGGAATGACCTCACCTTGGCGCGTTCGCTCGCACAAGACTCAACACGAAGAAACCTAGGCGGCGAGACTGCAAGAGTGCAGTATACATGCAGAAGCACCTTCTGTTTTGTCCAACAAGTCTCGACCGGCTGGCCTGTCGTGCCACACCATCTCATCCGAGGGTCCAGTCATGACTGGCGAGGTCTGTGTTAACAAGGCTCAAGAACCGTTGCCACCCACCCGCCCACATCACTTCGACGCACAGATTGTAGATGTTAGGAGACGGGCTCTGAAGCTTTGCAGAGTAATAAGTTGGATCTTATTAGAGCTCACTTGGGGCAAGCAATGAATTAGTGTCCTTCGCCAACACGTCTGTCGAGACACGCATAAATGCAAGCAGCCATACTTGCTTCTCACCCCACTCGTAACACTTCAGTGTTAAAGAAGGACCGCTTTCTAACGATCTCTCGCTTAGCTCCAACTAATTGGGGAAGAGAGCACAGTCTTGGAAAAGCAAAGCCGACGCCGCGCCAAGTGGAAAAACAGGAAAGGGAACAAAAGGAAAAAGAGAGACAAATGTAGCTAGGTTCTTCAAGCCCTTCCTTCCCCTTTTAAGGCTGGACCAAAGAATCCTTCATCGTGACGATGACGTTGATGGACACTCCGTGGGTCGGGCGTGGCTTGTCATTCCAGAGGAAAACACACTCGCATGCGCACAGAGTTGACCGAGACCGTTTGCAGTCTAGGTCTACATGTATTCCACGATCGAGCGCCACTTCATCTCTCTGGCCAGCGCGTTCTACGTTCCCGGATGAACAACAAACGCAGCCCGAAAGAAGAGAGGGGGCGTCGGCTCTGGCGATGGCTGTGTTATTTTTTATTTTTATTTTTCTCTCGGTATCCGAGTCCCGTGAGATACAGTTGTCGCGACGGGCAGAGTGAGCGTCATGGCCATCGTTCTCGCGAATGAAGGGAGCACTCTGAGCGTTGAAAACGAGTGGAACAGTGGAGCACCGCGGAATGAAAACGGCATTCACGGCTCTTGCCATCCCGGTGATCTTAAAACGCGCTCCCTTCTTGGTTTCCCATTTAGGCTTCTTTTTCGTGCCAAGTCGACACAAGCAGCGCTGAAGGAGGGGCGGAGGGGCGGAGGGACCAGATGGGGGCGCTATCCACACCCGCAAAACTCGGTTGGCGATAGTGGGGAACCAGAACTCATGCACCACACTGCCTGGATGTATACGGTCCTCGTGGACATGCATCGAAGGGGGCTCGCTGGGTTCAGAGTTATGTCGTTCTCTCTTTCCAATACCAAGTCTTCCAAGACCAGAGCCATCAAATTTCGAGCGGTAAGTCAAAAACCAACAACCAACAAGACCCGAGACCTAGTAGCCATCATCACCATCCTCTATCCTGGGCCTGGGTCACACAAACTCACAAGGCGAGACCTTGGACCCACGCCAAGCATATCAAGCATTGAGTGGAGCCCCGACTGTTAAGCAAGAAGGGGGCCGTCAGCTCATGTGCTGTATGTACATAGACTCTCCAAAAAATGGACGAATCTCCAAGTAGACACTTGCCCCTTGCATGATGGGGAATCAATAGCTCAACTGTCCCAACTCGTAGCGTGCAGGGGCAGGACTGAACGGCGATTGGCTCTTCTGCGTCGGCTTAGCGCAGGGACAAAAGCCAGTGCGTCGCTCTTTATGCTTCGGCACACTTCTCGAAACGAGGGGACCTGGCAAGACATTGATTGATCGGGGAATTTGCTCTTGCTATCAATCAGTAACCGTGACGGTGATTGTCTTTCTTTTTCTTCGCTTATTCGTTGTTTAAGACTTTTCTCTTCAAGCGAGATACCAGAGCCAGCCAACCCCAACCGCCCAAAACACTGGATTGATATTCGCTCAAGTGCAGAAGAGACTCTTCTCTTGCCCTCTTCCCTCCCCCTTGTCCTGCCCGTCCATTGATGGCCCAGGGGTATTGCCATGTGCATGAGCGGCATCCAGCCCATCGAAGCAGCACTGCCAGAACCACGGGCCCCGAAGCCACTCCCGTCCAATGGGCATCGAGCGTGGCGCAACAAACTATCGATTTTCCTCGTTCCAACCCCGGCCGGGGTGTGTGTGCGGAACAGCGCATATTCAAGCTCGCCGCACGCAGGTCCCCTTTCCACTACCAAAAAAGCGCCGTTTGTGAGAAGGGCTGGCCCACCCAGCGTCTTGTCTTCTTCTCTGCCCGCACACACACACACCTCTGCCCTCATCGCCACCACCGAGATACTCACCCAAGACTTGCTTTTCCACTCTAATCACAGGTACACATGGAATATAGGCGAGCAAGCATTCCTAAACCAGGCGAAGAGGTAATCTCGCACACCCCTGTCCGCCCTCGAAGCTTATTACCCATTTTCGTCAAGACTACCGCGCGACATCCGAACTAACACCCAGTTCGCTGGGAAGAGAAAACAAACACCCACAACAAGCTACAAGTGTCAGGGTGGGTTCCACGATGTCCAGGCACAAAGGGTGTGCCTGGGCGCATACACTACACTACATCGTGTACTTGCCCATGTAGTATTTCCCAACTCGGCACGCGTTCCTGAGCTGACAGGAAATCTCCCGGGGTGGAGAGAGGCGCAGGAAGGCTGCATGCCCACTGTTCTTGGACCCAAGCCAAGACAAGAAAGAGGGAAAAAAGGGGCGCTCCGAAGATTGGAAGGCGAGATGATGGACGGTCGTATAAAGCGAAGATGACCGCACCTCGAACACACCTCGTGGGAGTGCTCCCTCTTTGTTCCTGCCTCATCCCCCACGATCCCGTCAGGTCTCAGCCAACTTCCGTCCCACCGGGCACCACTTTCGTTAATTCACTTGCGGACTCGACTCAGTCGTTGATCCCAACCCACAGTCGTTTTTTTATACACACACTCTCGTTAATACATAATCCCTTCTTTTTCCCCGCGACAATGAAGTTCTCTCTCGCCACTCTCGCCGCCGGCGTTCCTCTCGCCCTCGCCGCTGCCGCTCCCCAGCCCCAGGCGAATGGCATCCGTGCCATCTTCGGCCGCATCCCCGGCCAGGGCACCGATCTCCCCGTCACCACCCGCACCAAGTGCACCAAGGTTCGTGTCAAATCTCTTGATCTACCCCCACATTCTATCAAACGAACACTTGGGGAGAATGGCAACAGCTAACAATCACGTAAACAGAGGCCCAAGCGCACCGTGACCGTCACCGTCACCGCTGACGGCGTGACCAACGTCCAGCAGGCCACGGAGACCATCACTATCACTGCCGACGGCGTGACCGACGTCCAGCAGGCTACGGAGACCATCACCATCACCGCCGACGGCGTAACCGACGTCCAACACGCTACGGAGACCATCACCGTCACCGCCGACGGCGTCACCAACGTCGAGCACGCCACGGAGACCGTCACCATCACCGCTGACGGCGTGACCGCCATCGAGCACGCCACGGCCACCCTCTACGAGACGGCCACCATCCACGCGACCGAGACCGTCGTCGAGGTGGCCACCCTGCACGCCACGGAGACCCTTGTCGAGACCGCCACCCTGCACGCCACGGAGACCGTCGTCGAGGTTGCCACCGTCTCGGAGACTCACATCGAGACGGCTACCATCTCCGAGACTGCCACGGAGACTCACGTCGAGACCGTCTCCGAGACTCTTATCGAGACGGCCACGGAAACTCTCGTGGAGACCGCCACCGCCACCGAGACTCTCGTCGAGACTGCCACCATCTCCGAGACCGCCACCGAGACCCTCGTCGAGACTGCTACCGAGACTCTCGTTGAGACCGCCACTGCTACCGAGACTCTCGTTGAGACCGCCACTGCTACCGAGACTCTCGTTGAGACCGCCACTGCCACCGAGACTCTCGTCGAGACCGCCACTGCCACCGAGACTCTCGTCGAGACCGCCACCATCTCCGAGACCGCCACCGTCGTCGAGACCCTCGTCGAGACCGCTACCGCTACCCTCATCGAGACCGCCACCATCTCCGAGACCGCCACCCTCACCCAGGTCAACACCGCCACCACCACCGCCACCGAGACCGCCTGCCCCGTCGCGCCCCTCAACAACGGCGGCTTCAGCGGCGCCATCAGCTCCGCCAACGACTGGACCTTTATCGGCACCGCCGAGGACAACCTCAACAGCGGCGCCTTCCAGCTCAAGACCACCTCCCTCAACGCCGCCCAGCAGCAGTTCCTCATCCAGAGCGTCTCCATCTGCCCCAAGGCCATCTACAAGTTCTCCTTCAAGGCCCGCAGGTCCTCGGGCAGCGGCAGCTCCCAGGACAAGATCTACCTCCGCGTCAACGGCGCCGCCGTCGTCACCGCGACCCTCACCAGCGTCCAGTCCAGCTTTTCTACTTTCGAGGCTACCTGGACCAACACCAATGGTCTTACTGACGCCATCATCGCTATCGAGTTTGACGCTGCTACCTCGACCTCGCGCACTCTCCTGATTGACGATGTCACCATGACCAAGACCGGCATGGCTCTCTAAATACCTTTTCAGTTACATAATTTTTTTATCTATAACAGGAGGTTGTGATTTAACCAGCCCTGCCTGATTTACATAAACTTGGTTCTTTTTTGTTCACATACAATAATTTGGTCGTGATTGTACGTGATGTCCTTTTGCGTGACCTACGTAGCCTTGTTGTGTGTTGGGGGTGGTTTCTATAATGTATCGGAGCCGTAGTATTGATGTTTTGTTCTACATATGGAGGGAGATGTGCATGAGCGGGAACGGATATGTCGTCCCGCTCGTGTATGTTTCTGTCTAAAAACGTTTTAGGATCATCCGTGTTAGAGGTTAAATCCCGGGACGCCAGTGTCATTTCAACGCCGTGCTTCCGTGCAGCTGCCATTGATCAAAAACACCTCGTCTTCCTTTGTTCTACGCCGTCGCGTTGGTTTCCTCGCAAGCCGCCAACTCACACTCGTCCTCAAGAGAGGGTTGTGTGCCAATCCAGTCACCGCCTAGGTGTTAGTGACTTTCTTCTCTTTCGTGTCTAATTAATGTAACCATGTCATATTCGAGACGGGGCCAAGATTCGTCAAGTGCTCCAAATCATCAAGTCGTTTCTTTTTTTTTTTCCCAGCGTCGTCATCATCGCCAAGCCGAGGGTTCATCCCGTCTAACCGATAGACGTACCCGCGTACAGGCTAGCATCCGTCGATATCCCCGAAACATCCCAGCAAGACTGCAGCGCGTCCTCCATCGTCGTAAAAGACACAACATCTTCCGTCGACGTCTCGTACGACTCGTCAATCTGCAGCGAAAACCCCCGCGTCAGCCGGGACACCACCATTCCCACCACCACCACCGCCACCAGACCCCGCGAGCCGCAACGCCCGCCCCGCGTTGGCCGCCGGGGTCCGCGCCAGCACCTCCTGAGCAATCGTCTGCACCTCGCGGATGTTGATGACGCCCTGGGGCCACGCGGCAGCGAGGGCCTTGAGGCACCCGATGCTCAAGCGGATCTGGTGGCGCGCGATGGCCAGGCGCTCGCTGGGGAAGAGGAACTTGCAGGCGGAGAGGAAGGGGATGGTTCCCGCGATGATCATGCAGATGGTGAAGGGGGTGTGGTGGAAGGGCCGCGCGGGCAGGGCCATGAGGCGGATCTGGCCCTCGATGGCCTTGAGGCAGCGCACGGTGTGGACGTTGATGAGGCTGCCGATGGTGCAGGTGTCCGGGGTGGCCATTTTGCAGCTGGAGAGGATTTCGAGGGGGTTGAAGAGGAGGTCGGAGTAGGGTCTGTGAAATCCGACGACGAGCCTGTGGGAGAAGGTCAGTATGACAAATAGGATGTTCAAAAGGTGAGAAATGAAGTTGAGTTGGAATTTGAGATTGGACGAAGGGGAGGAAAGACGTACGCGTGAAGAGCCATGTGAGCCTGGAACATGAGCTCATCAACCAACCCGTCCTTTCCGGTGATTATCTCCCTCTTGCAGGCGGGAAGCAGGAGGAGCCAACCGTCTATGATGGCATCTACGTCGGCCACGAGCTGGGCTGGGAGCTCGCCAGAGGGCTCCAAGGGTGCCACGGCCGTCACGGATGATATGCAGCGGATGGCCCCGACGTGGTAGGCAAAGGAAGAGTAGACGTGGTCATCGAGCTCGAACTCGCGACAGTCGAACTCTTCCAGAGTTTTTGGTACGGGAATTGTCTGGTCGATGAGTTAGCTAAAAGAAAAGGGAAGAACCGCAGTACGAGACCCTAGATAGGGGAAACATGATGAAAAGATGGTACATGTATATCGAGAACAAAGTAAGAGGAACAAAGGGGGAAAAAAAGTGTTGACTGGAAGAACCGCAAAATGGCGTGCATTGGTAAGAACTTACCCCTTCTTCATACTCGCTCTCTTCACAAGGAAGGTCAGCAGTCGCGTCGAAATTCTGCGAAGAAAACTTGATGGTGCGGCTCATGGCAGCGTAGTAGGCGTCAACAATAAAAATCTGCCACCACGTCCGCCGCCAGCACTCCTCCAGCACGGGATCGCCGCGACCGTGCTGGGGCGCAAACTCGCGCCGAAACAGGCCGAGGTCGAAGGCGAGCTGCTTCGCAGCCTCCATGGCCATCCTGGCGTCGGCCTTTTCGCCGTACCAGAAGAGGCCGATGGAGAGGAGCAGGCGGGCCTGGGCCATGAAAGCCCTCGCGGCGGGGCTGTCGCTCGAGACGGTGGACACGCGCCGCTTGGCCTGCTCCTTGAGGGGGCCGGCCTGGTCCGGGCTAGCGTAGGTCGACCCGAGGAAGCGCAGGACGGTGACGACGGGTTCCAGGGCGGCGCGGTCGGCGGGGTCCCGGTAGAGGTCTGTGAGGCGTCTGCGCGGTAGGGCGCAGGGGTGCAGGCGGTGGAAGTGCTCGTAGTAGGCGAGGATCAGGCGGTCGTCGACGAGGTCCGGGTCGAGGCAGACGCTCGGGGCGGGCTCGCTGTAGAAGTGGGAGAACTGTTGGAGCCCGAAGGAGATGTTGCCATGCAGGAGCTGGGGTTGGTGCTGCTGCTGCTGCTGCTGCTGCTGCCCCGCGTCGACGTCGTCAACCGAGATGGGACACCAGAGGGGCCGGGCGAGCTGGTGAGCAGGTACATCTACCCCCGACACCGCGACCGATTTCTCGGCGGGCGAGGAGGACGAGTCGGTGGAAGCGGAAGACGACGAGGGGAAGGGCGACGACGCACAGGGCGACGACGATGCCGCGGTGGCTGCTTCGTGGGCGTCACGAACCCGTCGACGGGCGGCCAGGGTCTCTCTGTCGAGGCCCCCGCGTCGCGACCGCTCGTAGTGGCACTCCCTCTCCGACGAAGCACATCGGTGGCAGTAGGGGCGGGTGGCATCACATTTGATGTGTCTTGTGCGGCAAGGGATGCAGGCTAGCGATACTCGCGGTCCCCCTCCGCCAGTGACTTTTCCCGGGAGGGCACTGGGTGATTCTCCAGTCTGCTGCATCTGTGTGGTTTTTAGAAGGCGGGGGAGGGGTGGGCAACCTTCTTTCCGGCGGTAAAAACACAACCTAGGGGGCCTGGGGCAAGAAAAAAAAAAGTGAAAAAGATTAAGCAAAAGAAGGTTGGTCGTAAGGTTTCAATGTTGGGGTTAGAGGTCCAGAGTAAGGGACCCCGTAGTGGCACGGGAATGGGAAATCTGGAAAGGGGTTAGGGGCCCGCACAGGGCTGAACGGGGAGTTCGTATGTGTGTGGGGGAGTTAAGGATCAATGGTGAATTAGGGGTGCAACTTGTTCCCGCGAAAAGAGTGGATTGCCGACGGTCAAGGTACAGTACTAATAATGCGTCGTTGCTTTGCGAAGTCGGGTTCGCAGGGCGTTGCACACGTTCATAATACAGTTTGAACCAAGAGTTGTGAAGACCTGGCCACGGGTGTCGGATGTACCGGTACCGAGTACAACGTAGTATTTCGCTATGGTTCAAATGTAGCGGGTACCGCCAATCGGTGATGGCTTCGGCAACCCGTCGTACCCGCTGGGTCAGCCGGCCCGGAACTCTGGGCTTCGTATCGCCGTCTCGCGTGCTCGCGGCCTCAAACGCATCCGGGGCTCGTGATTTCTGAAGTTTTCTTGGTTTTGCTCTTTCCTGCGCGGGCTCACAGCAAAGGATCAAAGGAATACACCCTCGAGTTTGTAATCAGGATGATCCGATCCCGATTCGCGCGGCACCCGGGGCAAGCCTGCGTCCGACTTTTTCGGCATTTTTCCTCAAGCCGGCAAGTCGTTGCGTCAGTGAGTCAATGGGTCCAAACGGGTCGAAACGGGTCAACGAGTCCACGGGCGATGGCCTCATCAAAGACCTATAGCCATTTTGTAGATCTCTTCAAGTGGAGCTTTGCGGAGACGGCAAGAGGTATAAATCGACTTGCTTCCGTGGAGAAAGACGAAAACATCTTGGCTTCGAAGAGTCATTCACATCACAAGCACATCATATAAACCACTTAGATCTTCTTCCGCTCCTCGACTCGCATAACATCTCGCACCTCCACCCGCATAACATCCCATCTCCCACCTACACAAGCACCCTTGCTCCCTCTCACTCTCCCCCTGGCCCCCAATCTCTACACGACATCTTACACGAGCCCACCATCCGCACAGACACCCTTGGTCCTAAATATATAACAAAAGAAGACCAAAAAAAAGAACCATGACCCAGCCACAGCAGCAGCGCATCCTTGTCGTCGGCTCCGGTTTCGCCGGCATGTGGAGCGCCCTCAGCGCCCGGCGCCTCCTCAGCCTCGAATCCGCCAACCCGTCCTCTTCCTCCATCGAAGTCGCCGTCGTCGCCCCCAACGACAACCTCGTCATCCGCCCGCGTCTGTACGAGCCCGGCGTCGATAAGCTGAGCGTCTCCCTCGGCCCCCTCTTCACCGCCACCGGCGTACGCTTCATCCAGGGCACCGTCGACGCCATCGACACCGCCACCCACGCCGTCACCGTCGTCGACGCCGCGGGCGAGCGCTCCTCCGTCTCCTACACGCGCCTCGTCCTCGCCGCGGGCAGCCGCGTCGTGCGGCCCAACATCCCAGGCCTCGCCGAGCACGCCTTCAACGTGGACCAGATCGACGAGGCGACCCGTCTGGAGAAGCACCTCGCCAGCCTGGCCGCGCTCCCCGCCAGCCCCGCCCGCAACACCGTCGTCGTGTGCGGCGGCGGCTTCACGGGCATCGAGCTCGCCACCGAGCTCACCGGCCGGCTCCGCGCCACCCTCGGCGACCAGGAAAGGTGCGCGTCGTCGTCGTCGAGCGGGCCCAGGACATCGGCCCGGACCTCGGCCCCGGCCCCCGGCCCATCATCCTCGACGCGCTCAAGGAGCTCGGCGTCGAGGCCAGGCTCGGCACCGCCGTGTCGGGCGTGGAGGCGGGCGCCGTTCTCACCGCCGACGGGGAGAGGATCGAGACCCTCACGGCCATCTGGACCGCGGGTATGGTGGCGAACCCCCTCACCGCGCAAATCTCCGCGGAGAAGGACGGCCTCGGCCGCCTCGTCGTGGATACCAATCTTCGCGTGCCCTCCGTCCCCGACGTCTTTGCCACGGGCGACGTGGCCCGCGCCATCACCGACGACGAGGGCCACGCCACGCTCATGTCCTGCCAGCACGCCATGTATCTCGGCCGCTTTTCCGGCAACAACGCCGCGGCCGACCTCCTCGGCGTGGCTCCTACGCCTTACGCCCAGGAGGCTACGCCACGTGTCTGGACCTGGGCCCCGCGGGCTCAGTGGTGTGCGAGGGCTGGGACCGCAAGGTCATGATGTCCGGCGCGCAGGGCAAGACGATCAAGACGTACATCAACCGCGTGCTCATCTACCCGCCTACCGCCGACCCCAAGGATGCCTTCAACCGCGCGGACCCGGAGTGGAGGGTCCCGCCGCTGACTGATGAGCTCCTCGCCGGTGGATTTTAGACTTTGGGATGTGTTGTCTCCCCTTGGTCTTGTGCTAGGCGGCTAGGTTCTAATGATTTTTAAATAATGCTGCTAATGGTAATGCCTGATGATGAGAAGAGGAAGAGGGAGGAGATGGGAGGGCATGGTGGTTAGAATCTAGTGTGGAAATAGAGTGGGCAAGATACGCAGGGACCGATGGGCAACTTAGACACGGAACTCTAGATTTGAATTAGAATCGAGCAAGACCATTTTCCCCTTGCATTTGTTTATTCATTGTTAAGACATCACCGCTCTAACCGTTCATCATAACATAACGTAACATCGTAACGCTCCTCCCCTTCCACACCCGCCTCGCCGAATTCAACCCCGCAACCACCCTCCGCAGATCCGTAATCATCCCCACCGGCCCGCTGCCAAACACCACCGTCCTCCCGCTCGCTGTATTCTCCACGAACTCCTCAACGCACCGCGCCAGGTCCGGTGGCGCTTCTCCGGCGGCTCGTTCTCACCGCCCACCAGAGCCAATTTCGTCGCACCCGCCGCGGACTTGCCCACATCATCAACGCCCGCCGCCTGCTCCTTTTCGTCAATCATCTTCTCGATCGACGGGCTCGCCGCCGTGTTGTGCGCCTCGTCCTCGCGCGTCACGAGCACCCGGACGGCGATGCCCGGATTCGCGCGCAGGATCGCGAGCTCCGGCTCGATCCACTTGACGTCCTTGCTCCGGCGCACGACCCACACGAGATCCACGCTCCGGCCGGACAAGTCGCGCCTCGCGAGCTCCAGGAGAACAGGGAGGACGTACGTGATGCCGGTACCGCCGGCGACGCACAGGACGTTGCTGGCGGGCGTGAGTTGGCGCGCGAGGTCCTCGCCGTACGGACCCGTCAGGAGCACGGAGATGTCGGCGCCGGTTCCTCCGCTGCTGCTGCTGCCGGTGCCCGAGGACCCGTCGCTCGCGCTACCGGCGCCGGCGACCTTTTGGACAACATCTCGGCGATGCGCTTCGTCTCGCCCGACTTGGCGCGGATGACGTACGAGTGCCTCACGCGGCCGTCTTGGGCGGGATGGCCGGGGTGGCTGAGCGGCGTCATGGGGTGGGACTGCCAGATGCTGCTCTCGGGAAGCAGAGGTAGAAGTGCTCGCCAATCTTCCAGGGCGGGGCGACCATGTCGAAGTCGATGCGGACGACGTCGCCGTCGGCGGCGTTGGGGAAGAGGATGGTCTCGCCCTTGGCAGGCGTGATGCTGAATAGGCCGCCGGCGCGGTTTCGGTGCAGGAGGAAGGTCCGGATCGCGCGGGCGAGGCGGTCGAGGGCCCAGATGAGGATGGATGGGGTGAGGAAGCAGTGGAGCTTTTCCCAGTGACCGATGCAAGCGCCAATGTAGATAATAGCTAGCGCGTAGTGGGACTTGCGGAAGAACTCGTAGCCCGTCAGGCGGATGACGGGCGGCAGGCTGAGCACGTAGAGGAGCAGCAGGAGGATCATGGCGACGACGCCCCAAATCATGTACAGCTGCTTGATCCACATCTCGGCGACCATGGGCTGCGGCTGGTACAGCCGTATCTCGATGATGCACCAGCCAATGGTGTGTAGCGAGGACTGCACGACGATGACGTAGCCGAGCCAGCGGTGGAGAAAGTTGAAGTTTTGGTACGGCACGCCTGTCACCGCGGAGAGAAACGACTCGCGCGTGGAGAGGAGGATGGACAGCGGGGTCAGGGCGTAGGCGAGGACGCCGATGCGGTCGGACCAAGGGCCCAGGCTGGTCCTGGTGTTGTAGGAGCCCGGCGAGCTGGCGACGGGCGTGACCCATTTCTGGTAGCCGATGCCCACAAACGTCCAGATGGTCAGGTATCCCGTGAGGAGGGCGAGGATCGTGACTTGCAGCCGGGACGCGCGGCCAAACGGGAAACACGCCTCGGGAAGCAGGTAGCGGCGCGTAAACGCCAGCGCCGCGCGCTTGAACCGAGCGGTGCTAGATGTAGCTGGGAGGACGCCCTGCGCGGCCCCTCGGCGAGAGACGCGCCGTCGACGGCCGCGCTTGGACGTTGGGTCTTGGCGTCGGATCGCCGCGAGCGCCAGTGGAAGGTGCCCCAGACGGCGAGGACGGCGGCGAGGGTGAGCCAGAAGACGCCGACGTAGATCATGCCCAGGTCGTGCGCGCCGTAGACCTCGTCGAGGTAGGCGCACGAGCCCGGGTCGTTGGCGCAGGGCACGATGCGGTCGGCGTAGCCCCAGTGGGGTTCCGTTTCTTTGGCGGTGGAGAAGTCTTGGATGTGGCGGCGACTGATGTCGGCGCGGAGTTGGCGGTCCATGATGGGCGGTGGGACGGGCCTAGTGGTTTCTTTTTCGGGAGGAAATGGCAAGGCCCTTTGCCGAGAGGGTAGGGTGGAGGTTAAAGGTCTCTATGGCACTGTATTTTCAAGGGTCTTGGTTCTTTGGGTCTGCTCGTTCTTGCGAGCAGAGAGTGTATTTCTGGGCAACTGTCAGGTTGGCCAGTGTACCCTTACTGTTCTTGTTGATTCTGTAGATCACTGACTCGATGTCCTGCAACCGAGATGCCATTCTGGAAACTCTTCAACTAGGAAAAGAGGAGGGAAACTAGTCTCTATATGTATTCAAAAATCCCAAATATCCACCCAAATCACCAAAGTCTGGGCGCCCCACGTCGTCGAAACGAAACAGGAAACTAGCCCTGTTTTCTGTCCCTTATCTATTTTTTTCTTCTCCTCCGTGAGCAAGAATACGCCATCTCTCTCTCGCGGGGACCTGCCTTACCCCCGGTGCAACGTGCTTCGGAAGGGAGGGGCGTGTGTGTGGGCGGGGGAGAGACAAACATGGAGCCGGATCCTCTGCGCAGTTTTATATGTGCGAATGCCTCCAAGTGAGAGTGTTTGAGCACGTTTTCGGTTCCGAGAATTGTCAGTGGTGGGGGTGGGCCCCACCGCAGCCACTCCGAGACGGAGGATTGTCAATGACTGGTGACCACTTTGTCCCGGCCCACTTGGATTCCAGCCCGGAAAATACGCTCGTTAATTAACTGCATATTGACGGGCCACGGGGACAATGCCCTTGGCTCGCCATCTTGCCACGGAGCAGGCGTGGGAGATCGGAGTCTCGGCTTAGAAGGGCTCGTCGCCAAGAATCTCGGCCGAGTTCGAGGGCGCTGGTTCGTGGCTTCGTTGTATCTTCGGATCCATCCTTACCACCTGGGCTCTGCAAGCAACTGCCAAAAGAGAAGACCAAAACGATTATGAAAAGGAGACGGTGATATAGGAAAGCGGCAGGGTTCAAAGAAGGAAGCGAGGCAAGAGGGGGAGAGGGGTTGTCGCAAGCCGCGGAACCGCGAGAGCCTGGGGTGCGCGAAGAGCATCATAGAGCTCGGAAAAGAACAAGAGAGGGATTTCAACACCTGTCGGTAAAGAGCTAGCTTTTCTCCTTCTGGCATTCGATAAAGTCCGGTGTCGTTAATGCTCCATCGTGGAACCCGCGAGCAGGGAGCCGAGAGCGGAAGCAGTGGCTAGCCAATAATGTTGAAGACGCTCCCGACTATCAACTCCCGAGTCTCGCCCAATCCCCTTATCGTCTAGAACCCCAGTGAGCCTCTAACTGATATATAACAAGGTCATACTCACCTTTGATATCTCGCGGCCGGCCCTCGTAGACCACTTCATCTTGAAAATCTTGGTGTTTTCGGCTTCCCATCTAGGTTAGACTTGGTCCTCATATACGCGCCATGAGGAGATCAAGGTTGCCCCAGTTGCGACTGGAAAGAACTTGAGGACTTAAGCACGACAAACGAAAAGATGTTTGATACCGACGCAGCTCATCGCCTCTCCGTCAAAAGTTATAGTCCGTCGAGATCCAATCATAGTCCGTGGACGCGGGATCCAAACGGGGATTGAACTAACCCCCGTTCGTGGCACGGCCGAATCGAACAAAGCCAGAAGCAAGCCCACAAGGAATTGGATCGAACAAAGATCCGATTCTGACCCGAGATTTATGACGGGCTAACCAAAATTGATATTTAGATTTTTTTTTTTCTTTTCCCCGCGTTCCGCCGTTTTCTTCAACTGGTTCGTCTTTACAACCACAGGGACAACTTTCCTTATTATGTTTGGAAATCTCGGACCATGATCAAGTGTCGCGAAGATGGGCCCCATCACTCACCGGCAGCTCACCAACACGAAGCACATCGGTGACAGTGGACGAGCTTACATTGGTGGAAGGGTGGAAGAGCAATTTATCCGATGTGGATCTCGATGCCTTCTGCGCTCATGCCGGAGAGGCAGGGGTCAGGCCTAGAGAAATGGGATTGCTGCCGGGGTCTTCCAGTGGATGTCAACGGAACTGTGGACGAGTTATTATCACGTGACACTCCAATTTTAGGCGGCACTCCATTGCTCCAGGGCATTCAATGTTGGCTACTGCAGGTACCAGCAGCGGCACTGGCCTGATTGGATTACAACACCCCAAGAACAGGAATTTCGGAGTCCTTCGCACCGTCTTCACGGACCCCGTTCATCTATTAGCGTTTGCTTCTCCTTTGCTTTTGCCCTTTGTTGCTGATTCCGTCGGATTGCGCTTCGTTGGCTTCTAGGCTTACTAGACGTCCCCGGCATTGGCGCCCGTCCTCGGTTCGGCCACGCCAGGCCCGCACCTCGCGAAAACGAATCCCGGTAGTGATGCTACTGCGGCTACTTCTTTTGGGGCACGATCATCCGCATCAGCCGTTCTGGAAACTTCGCGGGGGAGGCGGGAGCAGGGAACCAGGACGCGAGACACCTAGACTTGGTTGATGGAAAGCGAGATCGATCGAACTGGAATCCATGTGACTGTCCGGTGTTGCCCTCCCATCGCCAAGAAACACTGATACCCCGGCAATGGTTGTTTGCTTCTCTCCGTCGATGAGAAATGATCTCATTCCAATTTCTTTTCCCCTCTTCCAGACAAGTGCATGTAGTGGAAAAAAGGAATAAAAAATAAGAGGAAGAGAAAAGGGAATCCTCATTGGGCACGTCACTGTCGGCTGCAGAGCATCCATCATCCGGCGGGTCTGCATCTTCCACAAACGCAACCTCGCACGGCGTTGCTCCGTCTAGGCAAAGTGGGACAAGCGTTTCCTCGAATTGAACCGCCCGCTTTCCCCGTCCGCCATCCGCCCTACGCCATTTGCTCCCCAAGAACTGCAGGGGATTTCGTGGCCACAGTTGTCCTTGATTCCGTCCCCAGAGGAAGCGTGAAAGCAAGAAAAAGAAGAAAAAACACTGTTTTTCGCGCCGGTCCTCGTTCCTATCCTCACCTAGATCCAACTATCCAAGCAACCCAGCGTAAAAGCAACAAAGGACACCGAGAGGAACAGGAACAAAAGAATAAAAGAAAGAAAAAGAAACAAGAATAAAAAAGCCAAGACCCCCAATGCAGGGGATCCTCCGCCTTCTCCAACTCCCAATCTCCCGCCCCAAGAGCTTGGGCCAAGCCGAACCTGTCCCATCCTGGAAACCCGGCCCTCGATGCTCCGCGTCAATCAAAATTTGGCCGGCGCGAAGGTACTCGCAAAGGCGGGCCACATAGAGCGTGTGCACGATGTAGAATTTCCCCAATTGGCAACCGCTCTAATGGCTTTTGGCACTTTCCTTGCACTTTCCCTTGCATTTTCCTTGCTCGCTTTAAGCCTCTTGGGGAACCATGGAGCATCGTCGTACCGCGTTGGCGTCGGCGCCCCCTCGGTGGGGAAAGCTCCATACCCTGCGGTTCTACGGTCCCCGGGAACAGGTTTGCTCTCTAACACGGGTATTTTGCAAGATATATATCGGTGACCACTCTTCCTCTTGCGTGCTTCCTCTCGTCTTCTCTCCTTTCTTCACCAGCCGCCGTCAAGCCCCCTCCTCCCCTCACGCTCATTACATTGCACAAGTCAAAGAAGAGCCGCTCACCGGATACTTTCGTTCAACTAAGAAAACTTTGCTTGTTTTCCCACCCACGGCCCAGAGACACCCAACATGCATCTCAAGGCCTCCACCCTCTTGACCCTCGGTCTCGCTGCGTCCGGCGCCGTTGCCGCCCCTCAGCGCCGCGCTTGCACTCCCAAGAGCCCCTTCGTCACCGTCAAGGATGGCAAGTTCCAGCTCAAGGGCAAGGACTTTTACTTTGCCGGAAGCAATGCCTACTACTTCCCCTTCACCGGCGTAAGTGCTCACTTACCCTCCTATCCCCTCGCGCGCCTGCGGGGTAAAGAGGAAAGGGAGAACAATCAGCGACATAAATGCTAACCACGGAGCCCGAATATAGTCTCAGGCCGACGTTGAAAAGGGCCTCACCGCCGCCAAGGATGCTGGACTAAACGTTTTCCGCACCTGGGGCTTCAACGACAAGAACGCCACCTACGACCCCACCGGTCTCCCCAGTACGGCGGCGAGGGCGCCGCCACCGAGGTCGTCTTCCAGAGGTGGGACAACGGCAAGCCCACCATCTCCATCGAGGGCTTCGACAAGGTCGTCGACGCCGCCGAGAAGACCGGCATCAAGCTCATCGTCGCCCTCACTAACAACTGGGCCGACTACGGCGGCATGGACATGTACACCGTCAACCTTGGCGGCAAGTACCACGACGACGTACGTTGAATCCTTCTCCCCTCCTCTGACTTGAGGCAAGAAACCCCCAAAAGCTAACAAAATCTCCTACTTGTCCAGTTCTACCGTCTCCCATCATCAAGGAGCACTTCAAGGCCTACGTCAAGGAGTTCGTCACCCGCTACAAGGACTCCCCGCCATCATGGCCTGGGAGCTCGCCAACGAGCCCCGCTGCGGCGCCGACGGCACCCGCAACCTCCCCGCAGCGACGACTGCACCGTCGAGCTCATGACCGAGTGGATCGACGAGATGAGCAGCTTCATCAAGACCCTCGACACCAACCACCTCGTCACCTGGGGCGGCGAGGGCGGCTTCAACATCGAGTCCGACGACTGGGCCTACAACGGCGCCGACGGCGGCGACTTCGACCACGAGCTCAGCCTGCCCAACATCGACTTTGGCGTCTTCCACTCCTACCCCGACTGGTGGAGCAAGACCGTCGAGTGGACCAACCAGTGGATCCGCGACCACGCCGCCTCCGGCAGGAAGGCCGGCAAGCCCGTCGTCCACGAGGAGTACGGCTGGATGACCGACCAGGCCCGCCTCGACACCCTCGGCCAGACCCGCAACGAGACCAGGCTCGAGGCCATTGGCGGCTGGCAGCAAATCTCCTTTGAGGAGAAGCTCTCCGACATGTACTGGCAGTACGGATACTCCGAGTACTCCTTTGGCCGCAACCACAACGACGGCTTCACCATCTACCTCGATGACGACGAGGCCCAGACCCTCGTTTACGAGAACGCTGCCCGCATCAACTCCCTCAACGGCGCTTAAACTCGTTCCTGCAGGGGGCCCATACCATATCTGTATATATGGCGGCTATCGAATCTCCGGCGCCGGGACTGTTTGCTTTGTATGAATAACCTTTCTTCTCTTTTTCGTCAACGGCTCACCGTGGGTGCATGGTACACGGGGGAATGGGGCGCGGTTGCCGAAAAAGGGGCCTGTGAATATTACACTTTTTTCTTTCCTCCACGGACGAAATTATAAACATTACGAACTATAATATATCATGTTCTCACGCTGTAATCCAATGTGTGCTCTAAGAGACCGTCTTTCCCGTGCTCTTGAATCTAATGCCATGCCTTCTATACCAATTATAACGCCCTTCCTGCCTCTGGCGCTCTCGACAGATCTGACTAGCCCTGCTAGCTCGGAGATTGCCCGTTGCTTGCTTGAGAACCTGATGTCATCTGACCATCCCAAGCTTGCCAAAGCATTTCATCAACGGGTGTAATAACAGAAAGGGAGTTGTGATAAGCTCTCCTTCACAGGGTAAGCAGTGCATAGGCGATGCCGAGAATTAGTCCCAAGTTTGACAACTTGCCGGCGCAACACCCGCTCTTGTGAAAAGTCGTCTCCCCGAGCCAGCAACATTCTTTCCCGGGCGCTCGTCAGTGGCACCTTCTTGCTTTCGGCTCAAGCACTGGAAGGCAAGATTATTAATTCCATGCCCCTTGGTCTCCATGGCGTCACTAGATGCGCGCGGGTCGAAGATGAGCCACGGCCCTTCTATAGGAGTTCCGGACACCTCTAGCTCTCGTGGTTGCCCAGGAGTCAGCGGCTCCAACTCGACGAGGCCAGTGATAAGGCAGCTCCTACTATGTACCACCACGGCACATAGTTCCGTCGAAGCTGTTCTCCCGCTAGACGTGGGGGTATACGCAGCGTGATCCTCGCGGCACATCCATATGTATTGTTCCTCGGTTCTCGTCCGTATCGTGATCGTTTCGGCACCGGTAGGCTTTGAGAGGGAGAGATCAAGGCTCAAGCAACATTGCTGATCCTGTAAGGCACTACACAGCTTGATCACAGGACTGGAGCGTACGTGAACTGGTGTTATCAACCGTGCTTGGTCGAGTGTAGGGCAAACTCTCAGAGCCTCGTGGGTGCCGCATCCTAGTTCCCAAATAGTTGTGTCATTGGTCTTCGACGATATACCCTCGTCAAGCTCGGAGCTAGCTTCTAGACGCGAGGTGTCTCCTCTCATGCGGAAAGTGGCTGGGAGCTGTTCTAAATAAATTTCCGCGTACTGTTGTGAAATGGCGTCGATACCACATCTGACCTCCTGAACCAGAGAGTTGCTTTGACAAGACGACCAACAGAGGTGATCAACATTAAGGGTAACAGTAGTCGGGGTCTTACTCCTACCCAGCTCGATGGCCCTCACCTCCCCGTCGTCCGCCTGCGCAGCTGCCATGCGGAGTGGCCAATGTACAAAGACGAACCCGATATCGCGTTTCATCTTTCTTCTCGATTTGGTGCATCGTAGAGGTATTAGGATAGAAAGAAGAGGAAGCCAAACTCCGACGTTCAGTTGAGGGCGCGTTTTCGTCGTAAAGGTCTCATGGCGCTTGCGATATCACGAAGATAGTCTGCCGAGTCTAATAAGAAGCTATGTATGGATTATGAGGGGAAAGGAAACCGCTGCCAGTCAAGCTGGTTTTGGGCAGCACTAGACTTTTAATCGAGCACCCTCAAAGCATAAAAATCGCAGGTGCCTGCCTCACCAGGCTCCCCGCGAAACCAACAGCACCGGGAAGACGCCGAGCCCGTGGGCATAACCAACACGGGAGTTTTCTGGTGCAATGTAGCTGGGCGCCACATGACAGCCTCTGTGGCGTGGACACCAAGGCGAGGGCGAAGCGCATGCATGAGACGCGGATCCCGGAGAGGCGCGATCCCTTGCCGTGCAACAGAAGGGCTGGACTGTTCCGTCCCCCATCGCCAAGCCTACGAGAAGAAAAATAGAAAAAGAAAAGTGATAGCGGGAAGGAAATAAAAAGAAAGATGTAGCGAGAGAGAAAAAAAAAAGGTAGTTTGATTGGGTGGCACGGAGTTCTCTATTCTTTTGCTTTTCTTTCATCTTTTATTCCTTCTCATCCATTTATTTCCCCACACAAGAGTCTTGACAACGTCGATTTGATACGCCGCGACTGCTCAATACTCCGATACGCCTCGCCTGTGCCCGCTCCCAACTGAAATTCCTGAGCCAGTAGGTCATACATCAATCCATCTTGATGGGATGGATCAATTGGACTCGTAGATTATACTGGCATCAACCAGCCCTGCAGGAACAGTGTTTTGCGACACGGCTAACGGAACATTGAAGCTTTCCGACGTCGAATTTCAATCATCATCTTGTTGTTCAACTTTTGCTTATCAATAATGAGTGCACTTTCCAGAACAAAAATTCAATAAGAAAAATAATCTCCCCAAATTTATTTTTCCAGTGGTCTGGACAGAACGCCTGTGACTCAATTGGGGTATTGGACCAGGCAATCACTCATCAAAGGTGCAAGCATCACGGCGAGGATGGCCGGATATGGACCGGAAATCACGGCACTAAGCATCTCTCGCTCTAAAACGAACATAGCCGATTCACTTAAAGCTGCTTCGAGTTCATCAAAGAGGTCATCAAGGGGCGGGGATTGCGGAGGTGGGCAGCTAATTTACCCATAGTGCTCCAACGAGGCTTGTAGATTGCCTCCGCCGGCTATTGTGCGACCGGAATGTTCTACGTCGCGCACCACGTCAAAATCAATTCTGCATCGATTACATACGGAGTTTACCCCATTCGTTAAAGGGAGATGCGAAACGCACTTCCCGCTCCCGTCGGTCGGCGAGGGTGGGTGGGAGAGTCAACGCACACCACCCCAGCGCGCAACACACCCAACGGTCGCTCCAACCTACCAACAAGAGGCGCAGACGACTCGGTGACCATCTCGAAGAAGCGACGCCTCACATGCGCACGAGGACCGAGATCGATCTCTTGGCGGAAGAAATAAGGCCAACGGCCCTAGACTGTCAGATACTGTCATGATGAACTACGCTGGTGTTCGTGGCCTGGCCGCGATGAGCCTGGCGTTACTCTTGTCACGTACGCATCTCCCCTAGCTCGGGGTTTCACCCCTCCTGGGTCTAGCATTTGGCACCCTTCATCTACTAACGGGCATATCATGTGGCGTGGCAGTTGCGACAGGCGCCGTAGCTCAATACCCGGACATGATCCCCGGCTCCTACACGGACGCTGAGACTGGAATCGACTTCCAGACTTGGACGGCGCCACCAGCCGACAACGGCGACGGGGCATCACATTTGGCATTGTCCTTCCAGAGGACGCCGCCACAAGCGATGCTTCAGAATACATTGGCTACCTGGTACGTCTTTTCTCCCCTCCCGACTCCGAAGGGGTACGGGAAACGCGACGCTCACCTTGGCATCACGCTCATCGTTTCACAGAGCTGCGCTAGCATAGCCTCCGATCGGTCTGGGTGGTGCGGCCTTGCCCACGACGGACACATGATCTCCTCCCTCCTCCTCGTCGCCTACCCTCACGACGGCAAGGTCCTCACCTCTTTCCGCTGGGCCACCGACTACTTCATGCCCGACCTCTACGCCGGCGACGGCCCGCCGCCCGCCATCACCCAGCTCCGCTCCTCGGTCAACGAATCGCGCTACGAGATCGTCTACCGCTGCGAAAACTGCTTCGCCTGGAGCGCGCCGGGCGGGGCTCCGGCCGGCGGCTCGGGTTCGAGCACCGGGGCGATGGGGTTCGGCTACGCGCAGGCGGCGGACCCCCGACGAACCCGGCGTGCCCCGACAAGATTGGGCTGCAGTATCACACGCTGGGGTATGCGCAGTGGCAAGTGCCCGTGCAAAACGTGACGAGGGAGGATTATTCGACCTGGGCGGCCCTTGAGGGCGACGTGGTCGTGGGAGAGTGCGAGGCTCCTAAGCCTACCTGCAAGTCTGCCGCTAAGCGAGGCCAGGTGAGGAAGCGGTAAAGCGTGGCAAGGAGGGAACAAGGTTTCGTGCAGTTTAGATGTATTTAGAGCACGGTTGATAAAAATGGTAGAGCCAAACACGGCAAGTCTTTTTGTTTGTTCAGTTGTCGAGAATGGCAAAGCTATAGGCCCGAGCGCACGATCGCGTGTGCTTTGTTCGCGACCTTGATCTATAGCCGCCCCAAGTTTTGTTTATCGAGTATCGTCGGGCCCCTGGCTGGTTTGCCAGGTAATATCCATCATTATTCGAACGGGATCTTGGTTAGGCTCGGGGACTGCGATGGCGCCCTTGGCTGTAAAGACGACTCTATTTTGACAAAGAAGGAGTTAGCATCTCGCTTGGTTTTCAATTGAACATGTAAAGAAGGTGATTTTGATTTTGTCAATAGCGTACGGATGGTTTGGGCTTCTATCGTAGCATTCCCAAGACTGCTCGAGGGAGAACACGTTCGTGTCTGGGTCGAACACTCCTTTGGAGGTGAGGAATCTCCCTCCTGGTAGATGGGGAAAACTGCAGTCGCCAAACAGAGAATGGGCAGGCGTAAAGCAATAAAGGCAGGCGAGCCATACGGCGCCGCGATACCAAGCTCCAGCCTCGACCTCATGGAAGCGACGGTGCCGTCTGGCTCGACGTCAGCCAAGAAAGCGTTTGGAAAGAGGTTCCAGTACCAGGTCTCCGGTTTCATGGAATCCACGAGGCAGCCTCTCGCTCTTGGGGCTTGGTAAAGGAATGCATCTGCAAAGAGGCTATGCTCGACAACGACGGCACCCTCTGCCACGTTATTGTCCGGACTCAAGACGGCATTGCAAACCGTCGCGTTGCGGACGACGGTGCCGATGGCGGGAAGGCCGGGAGATGCATCGGGAAGCGACTCGACGTCGCCGAGGAGTTGGCAATCCCACGAGATGGGTGTTAGGTCTCCGAAAGCAGCGTACTTGAAACTTCACAAGACGGTAGGTATTAGTTATATCCGTCTCGTTGATGGGCAACAGGTTGGAGATAGCAAGGGCCCGTGCTATACTGTGGTTGAAACAAAACAAGGATTTTGGATGGCTAAGAACTTACCCGTTGTCGTCTCCATCATCCGCATCACAATACCAGCTCTCGACAATCTGGATTGTCTTTGAACATGGATCGAATCGAATGGCTACCTGGTTGAGATAGCTCGGGCCGTATTCGTCCGCTGCTACAGTCCCGGAACACAAGGTAAAGCCCGAGCCTTCCGAGGTCTCGCAGTCTCCGCCTTCCTCTGGTGGAATAAGGTCAAGCCCGCCCGTGTGCATGCACGAGCTCGTTTCGCCCGTCACCTCATTTGTGATGTTGGCGAGGACGGCCCCGATGGGGATCGGCGGAGATTCGCGGGACTCGTTGAACCAAAGCCATGTGAGTTCGGCAACGGTGAACTTTACTGCCTGCGACGCGGTTTTGCACGAAGGGGCCTGGCTTCCCGGGGAGGAGGAGGAACTTCTTCGCTTGGAGTGATTTCCACGGGGGCAATGAGCGTAAAGGGGATAGTTATCGGCCCGGCCTCTTCGATGACGAGCGGGTCTTGTGATGAAGTCGGCAATGGGTCGGTGGTGACGTTGAGGTTTGCATATGCTTTGAAGATGATCCTGCGAAAAGGGAGGAAGCGAAAGACTCCCGCGTCAACAACGAGTTCAGGGTCAATGTAAGGGAAAGAAGCAAGTTGTAAGGGGTGTGGATGGCACCTACTGAGTTCCCTCCTCGTCACTGGGACAGCTCCAGATCTGATTGATGTTTAGAGTTCCGTAACCCTCGTCTCCGAGATAAAACTTGAAAGTCGTGGCAGGATTCGAGCTTTCGCAAAACGCGGAAGACTCCGGGTCAGTCGCTGTCCAATCCTTCGACGCCTCGCACTCGATGGCCGATTCGCCAATGACCCCGTCTATCACCTGAAAGTAGGCGGACTCAACCAGCGGTTCCCCGAGACGCCTCCGCTCCGACGGTACGCAAAGTCGCTCACGCGCCAGTAGCCGTAACTCAGTGAATCTTCCAGACATCCTACCGCGAGCGTCTGCGGCGGCGGATTAAGAAGGAACCTGGCCAGGCTCGGGTCAGCAGAAAGCTCGGGGAGGAGGATCGACATTAGCGAAAGGGAGCCGCTCCTCTGGAGCGCTGGTGGAGATGCTTGTGGGCTTGGCTGGCCGCGCCACCACGTCGGGTCTTGCACAGGTGGGCAGTGGGCTCTGAATCCCAGAACCAATGGGCCACTGTCGGACTGAAACCAGGTTTACGGGACGGTTTTGTTTCGTCGCAGAACCAGCCCTCTTTTCCTCTTCTTTCCTTAACCCTTTTTCTTTGTTCCTTTAACCCACCATGTACGAGTGCATCGATGAAGTCGTTCGTTCGCCTCTGAGCCGGCCGGAGATCACCTCCATGTGTTTTCTAGAGGGTGTAGGGTTGAGATTTACGGATATGTTGGTTCTCGGCTATAATCCTCGACCCCGCAAGTAGGCTTGCTGGGCAAACAGTTTCGATAGAGAAAAGTCTGGCTCGCCTGAATAGATTACAAAAACGTGAGACGGCGCGCTCATCGCTATGAATATTCTCAGCATGGCCTCGGGTTAGCGACGACTTTCCTCTGCAGGAAATCCGAGAGAGATCTTCATCAAGACCTCGTGGGTGGGCCGGCTTAGGTGCTATATCCCACGCTTTACTACATTGTTAGAAGGGGAAAAACAGTGTTTGGGTTCGTAATAGCCACGTGGAAGAATTCATTTACAGTTATTATCTGGAGCAATGCCTGTAATAGACCCGGATGGCATTTTCAACAACATCCCAAACCTCAACGGTCGGCGAAGCGAGGGCAAAGAAGGGAGGATGGGATACTCTCGAGGGCCGAACTCTATCCCTCTCACTTTCGCTAGGGGTCTAGGCTTGGCTAAAGCACCCAGTCAAGCGGTTTTCGGGAATCTTGTTTGTTCCCCAGCTTTCCGTTCAGAGGAGTCTGGTAGCTAACCACTCATGCCATTGTCCCTCTTCTGAAGGAGCGGGTGGCGTGCTCTGTCAGGTCGTTCATTTCCGAGGCGAGCCATTGGCGAAACTCTGGACAGCAGATCCGGGGAACGCAGCAAATGGGACCTTGTTGTGAAAAGGACTGAGGCCGGCCAAGCTTTCCCCATTTCCCACCCAGTCCCTTGGGAAGCCCCGAAACCTTGTTCGCCAGGCGTCTTGCGTCCCTTCCCAGGTCGGCCCACAACTCCTAGTTTAACGTACTCTCACCCACGAGAGTGGATGAGAACGTTAAAAGGAGATGACTGATACGAGAGAAACAAAAGACTAGAAGTGCCTCCCCTTTCCCGTCTCTAGACTCACTCCAAAAGCACGTCGTTGCCGCTCGTGCCGCTTGTGATACCCCGTTCCCTGCCCGCCAACTCCTCGGGGATGGCGGAGCTTGTGAAAAGCATCACGAAGAGAGACAAGAAAAGTGGCGCGACGAGGCCCGAGATCATCTCCATCCAAAAGCGGAATAAGGAACTCGAAGCGATATGAAAAGAAAGAAGGAAAAAACTCTGCTCGACGAGAACAAGGTCTCGACGGCTTCAGGGTGGGTCGCACCATTCGTTTTGTGCTTGAGCGTGGCCGCAGCGGCAAGTCGCCACTCCACCATGCGTCAAGCCACCATCATCGTGTAATCGTCAACGTCTCTCTTTCTCAAAACCTTGTCCTTGTTCGTCTGAGAGGGAGGGGGCGGGACGGTGTTGGCCTGACACGAGACACGCCCTCCCAGCGGCCATGATATCGGCTTGACTGGTACCTCGAAATGAGGGCAAGAGTACTCAATCCCCCTCGCCATGACTCGGGTCCCAGGGTCAACGGCTCTATCAACTTTGAAAACGCACTCTCAAGAAACTATTGGCCCCCTTTGGGACCGCAAGCGGGGCCTATTCCCAACAGTCAGCCCGCGTCTT
Organism: Parascedosporium putredinis; assembly: GCA_949357655.1. NCBI lineage: Eukaryota > Fungi > Ascomycota > Sordariomycetes > Microascales > Microascaceae > Parascedosporium > Parascedosporium putredinis. The sequence goes on from CASHTG010000018.1 coordinate 1,922,516, forward strand.
GTCCCGGTCTAGGTGGAGACACGGGCTTGGAAGACCCTGCTTCTCAGCGCCCCTGCCCTGAGTGACATGTTACAGAACAGCTGAGGAGAGTCATGGCATGAGAAAAGCATGAGGGTAGAGAGAGAGAGAGAGAGAGAGAGAAGTGCAAGCACGGAAGAGGACCGTGGGAGATGACTTAGATTTGTGACCTCTGGAGCCACCCGAACCGAACTGAAGATAGGTCGATTGAGAGATGGATGGTTCAAGAACGCGATAACCCATCTCACCTACCTTCTTCCTATCCCGCACTCGCACCCCATCATCCTCTTATTACAACCGTATGAGAGGACTTGCTCGCTCCCCGCGGTGTCTGTCTCGTTTCTCTCGCCTCTCGCCCTCACCCACTCATTCACTGCATTGTGTATGGGTCGGGGACCTCGCGGAATCTAGAGCCTATTCCGGCAGGGGCGCGAACCAGCGGAGCTTTCAGTGCCCCGCCCCCTTTCCCTCCCTGCCAGAGCCCCGTTACACTGCTTCGAACACGCTCTTGTCGCTGGTCCTCTTCCTTTCTTCCTAGATTTAGCAATTCCATCGCCAAAGGAAAGGCCTTCTGAGAGCGGTACACTAATAATAAACACACTAAAGTTGTGTGCTTTACATCATCTCGAAAGCCAATATTAGTCTGCAGAGGCCGGAGTCTTTAATGGGACCGACCGACCGACGCCACACGCCGCCGGCTCAGGTAGCGAGAGGGAAGTACGTGCAACGCTGGCTAAGTCGGCATCAATCGGCCATCCGCTTTCTCATCAGTTCCCAAGGATGGGGTGTCGGATTCCGCAGCCAAGGTCGCCATCGCTATGGAAATTAAGCCGTGCGGCCAGAAACACGGGAGAGTACATACAATAACTGTGTTGTGCCTGTTCGAGACCAGAGGGCCTCGCAACCCTGTCCTCTCCAGGCGTCCACAATGCCTAATAAAGGCAACGCTAGGCCAGTCTTTGTTGGAGGGACATACCTCGGTACAACACTGCTGGCTTGGGTCAAGGAGCTCGCTCCAAATCAACCTTTTCAGCGTTCCACTTCCCCCACCTGCTTGGCTTTGATGCCTCGCGTTCCCACACACACTCATCCTACACACGTATCAATCTCACACATCCTCGCTCCACTCACCGTGCCTAGTGCCACCCACCCCTCTTCCACAAGTACCTCACATAGCCTGCAGTCGCTTGGTTGTTACCCAGCCATTCATTATGTTTCCAAGATGGCGCACAGTAGCCAGGTGGTCTTCGTCCCCCATTGGGACGAGGGTGTTACCGTTAAAGGCACTGTATAAAGTCACTATAACAATCGGGTCCTCACGAGGTACGCTGTGATGGTGACCTGGACAGGATTCACTCATGGCCATAAAGCCTAACGGACCCATGATAGCCTATTTGCCTATGCAGTCCCGAGTGGTAGAGCTTATTACCAGTGGGTTTCCGTTAGGCATCTCGAGAGAGCCCGGAGCGGGCGCACGCAAGTGATAGTTATTGAGGCGCGCCAGCACTAGAGCTTGAAAGAGGAAAGCGAGGCCGCAAAGCTCCGACTATGGGAACCGAGGTCGATGGGCGGGTTTGGCATAGTACAAAGTTGAGTTATGTAAGCGGACCCCGATGGCCCTCCGTCGCTCCCCTTTCCCTTCGCGCTCAGAGTGGGACTCGAACTGGCGAGGTGGTCTTCGGCTGCTAGTCTTGCGCTCGGACTCGTCCCGTGGCAAACGTTCCGGAACAATGTTGAGAGCTTCGATAGAGGAAGTGAGGTAAGAATAGCTCGTGGGAAGGGGGACCCGTTTTGCCCCCTTCTCCCCTTTCCCCCTCACCAATCCACCTTACGGCCGTAAGCCTCGTTAGCCCCATTTTGTCCCTGCAGCACAAATCACCAACCCCAGCACATCCTGACGCATGGAGCAAAGGCACCCAGGCGAATTTGAGATCCCCGTTCGAAGAATAACCCCAGCCACAACCTCCTTCACCCTGGAAGGGGCCCTGTTTCTGGCCCCTCCGAATCTGTTGCCATCAAACAGACGTTGTCAGAGCCCATGTGGGAAATGGAGAAAAGCATGCGCAATGTCATCGTCTCTTTTCCAGGCCGCACAGAGCTCTTGCTCTCTGCTTCCCACGTCCTGTTGCATTTCATCTAGGTGCATACATCAAGCATCAATTGTGCCAACTCCATGGAGCCTTTGGCATTTCCAGGTTGTAGGATTATTGCTTTCCCCGCCCCCATCTCCCATCAGATCAGATCAGTCGATCAGTCGATCGGTCGACCAGTCAATCTGTTAACAGGTATCCCATCAGGAAGGCTTGGGAAAGGCACTGACCAGGACATGGCCCGTAATGATAATACTAACCCTCAATTTTGACACGTCCTTGCTTTTTTATCGATGAAAGATTCCTGCTCCGAGGACAGCATGTCGATCGAGAGCGGGTCGAGGTCGGAAGGCAGGGAGGTTTGTGTGTGTGTGTGTGTGCTGGGGACAGGGGCAAGGGGGAAACGGACCCGGTTCATCTGGGGTGATGATAATGGAGGCTGAAATCTCTCTCTCCACATCCTGCCCCTGTCCGCTACTACAACCAAGGAAGGGCACTTCAATACATTGAAGTGTGTTAACTCGCTATAGCCATTGTCTCCAAATATCGTTTGCTAAATTTCTGACTTCACATGATGTGCGGAACGTGCCCCATGATCCTCGTTGATTATCTGTGATTGAGACAATGGGCGTCGTATCACGACTCTGTCCCCACCCCATCCGTGACAGGGTTCGGGGTCTTTGCAAGTCCAGGCTGCTGGAAGAGTGCACACTCTGTTCGTTGCTCGAGTGAACGATATGTCGTGCAAATCCTGCCATGCAACGGTACATGAATCAAGGCGTCAAACGGCGAACCCAAAATCCTTCCACTATATGTCTCTAATTTGATGTGAGCGGAGAAGTGGCGGAGCTTCCACTTCTAGCGTATGCTTGTTCTTTTCTTCTTTTTGTTCAAAGTCGTCCCAAGGTCATGGACTTACCCTCGGAAGCTCGCGCGATGCTTATCTCGGCGGCCCCCTTGACGCCTTGGCCTACACCACTTGTACACCTTGGAGAAAAAGCCAAAGCAGGACGGGAACGGAGAATATTGTCAGGAACGTGGTTCATAGTGTATTTTTCAGTTCAAATATCCTTTGCACATCCCTCCCTTCCGGGCAGTGTGCATCACCAGTGCCCGTCCGGATAGTTTCCCCAGAGCCACCTTCCGGCCGGCGGGGGTGCTCAGGCCATCTCCTGCCGACGCGGGTGATCACCAGCGACGCAGAATGCAGGCCGAAAATCACCTCCTCTGTGTGCGAAGGTTGCATTTTTGGGGGGCAAAGTCTCTCTCAACCTATGGGCTAGACATGAACATCACCTTTGGCTTCACTCTCTGTTCTCCCCTGCCAACGAATGGCTGGTGCAGGTGTGTGTGTAAGTCGGACACGGACCTCACCAGTTTCCTTTGCGGTGGCACGAGCAACTTGTTGATATGCTCTGAGCAAAAGACGAAAGGGTGGAGATCGCCGTTGCGACTGTGCACGGTGCATCCGAGAGAGCTCGGAGAACCAGGTCAAGGAAGCAACACGCCACGGGCTCTTGTCAAGGGTACCGAGAGATAATATGAGATTGTTGGCGGTGACAGCAGTTTCCTGTCTTCATTTTTTTGATGTCAAGGATCGGCTGTCTTCACCTTTGCGCAAGGATCTGTCGACCGAAGGATTCAAACGATGTCATTCGGCCATCTTTCTTTTTCTCCTTCTAGCTTTTTACTGTTGGTGTACCTCGACATTCCATCTACTTCGTCCTTGGCTACTAGGGTGTTTCTTTGACAGTTCGAGACCCCAACGAAACTCGATGACGCTGAACTTGCTGAACATGCAACGCCCCCTCAGACAGCCGGGATCGGGATGATGCCTGCGGCTCACTTGCGGCTCCCCTCGCCACCTCCTTCACGTGTGCTCCGCATGCGGGTGTCTGAGAAAACCATCCGTGCGTCTCGCTTCCAAGAAGATATCGCATTTTTCCGAAGGTATCGCTTAAATCGCGAAGAGTTGGACCTAGTTGATTAGCACCACGGCCGGAGACATGACGGAGCAGGGTAGGAAATGGCCCGCCTAATAGACTGTCTAGAACTGGAGTCCGGCGTCCCACTGAGGGTCGTCCCAGTGGGGATCAAATGCACCTGGTCGGTCTCGGGGCTAGCACCCCACTGAAAGTTGCCTTTCCCCTTTCCTTCTCTCTATCGCTGTCATGGATCAAACTGAAGGGATGGCTCTCCTTGGCCGCGAGCGCAGGTGCCATCCCCAAACCGTTGGGTTCTAGCACCGCCAAAGAAAGAATTTAGCAGCAAGTGGGCTAGCGTTAGCGAGGAGACCTGGGATCATGGCCGTGTTCTAACACTTTGACAGCCATGAAAGAGGATTAAAGATCGATACGGCCGAAAGGTCTCTACTAGCACAAGCCACAGCCAAGAGAGGGCACGGATGAACGAGCCAACATGGAGGATTTTACGAACAGGTGCTCCTGAGGAGGGAGGAAACTGCGTGAGGGGTGGAGAGAAAGGGCGAAGGAAGGAGATCCCCCACTTGTTCGCTTGTACCCACAGGAAGGATCAACCCAACCCAACCCAATTCCACTTGACAGGTCTCGTAAAATGGGGAGTCCGAACTTGGGGTTAACACCGATGAGTCCACTATGGCCAGAGTGGACTTCAAGTTCTGATAGTTCCCCCTACCCGAAGCGAGTGTCGCTCCCCTGCCGAGCACACTCTGAGAGCCCTTCCCTCCCTAAAAATACAGATCAATGAGGGCTCTACTGGAATTATCCCCTTTGGACATCAAATGGATCCATAGATCTTATTTGCATTTTATCTACATTCTATTCCGGTCAAAGGCTGGCCGCGTTCAACGTCTTCAATTTATGCCTTCTTCACCTGTCACCCGCACCTGCATTCTTTGCATCAGTGATCCTTTCTCAATCCTTTTCCGGTGGGGTGTGGGGTGGCCTGTTTTCGTTGACATCCATGTGTTGTCTACTGAAATGCTATCGGAGATGTTTGAGTGACAGGATTCGCTCGTGTCAGCCTCCGCAATTCAAAGAGTTCATCCGTGCACGCAGGGTTCTACAAGTACGATGTCGTTGCCAAGTTTGGCCTGCGTGCGTCCCTGGTCACTCCCGATTTGTCACAGAGAGCTCAAAGTGGCTATTGATTTGAGAAACGCCAGAAGACAGGCGCCTCTTTAGGCCACATCCACTGATCCAGGGGTGGATGGTTCGCTAGAGGAAGGATTCCCGCTAGAGGGTAGTTGATCGTGGGACCAGGTTCAGCGAACATTCGCCGGTCATCAACCCCTCCCAGGAGGATCGCGCTCGACGACGCTAGAATTTCATTCCTGGCAGCCGCACGGGCCGCTCTTTTTGAGTGCCGTGTTGTTCGCCTCCTCCTCTCACGTCAAAGGAACAGGAGGTGTGTGTTGATGATGCCAACCCCCTCGCCGTGAGATTCATCGATGGAGATGCAATGTATACCATCGGTGTCAACCAAACTCGGCCCATTTGTTGTCGTATCAATCGTCGGAGGAAATGTGAACGGGGTTATCAAATGTGCCAGTCCAGCCTGGATGCGCTCACATTCCCGGTCTAGATTCGTCCGTTCTGCCGTGCCGGGGCAGACATGGGCCTATGTGAACCCTTTTTTTCCTTTTCTCCATCTCCGTCTATCTCTGTCTCTGTCTTGAATATTTTTCTTGAATATTTTAATTTCCCTCGACCTGAGTCAAGATGACATCCCGTCTTTCGCGATACCAACCATTGTTAATCAGAAAGCGGTGACTCTGACATGTTTGTAGGTCTGATCATTTGATGCGTCGTCCAGGAAGCCGCAGGAAGAGCGGTGATCAATTAGTCAATTGGCCAAAGGAAGCAGCGGATATCCTTGCAAAGCGACAAGTCCATTATCGGGGTAATATTACATAGGTGTGCAGCTGGATGCTGGGTGCTGTGCTGTTGCTGGTGAGAGGCTGAAATTTGTGGAATGTGGGGTCAGCCACTGCTGCACCGACAAAGCTCAATTGGGGTCCCAAAAACTGGCCGCCACTCGAGAAAACCAACATTGAGGCACGGGTCACTGCTGTACAGGGATGGACGAGCCAGCCATTTCTCGGTACAGGACGCAACCCACCCTCCCGTCTGCAGGTGGGCAGGGTGGGATAATAACAAGCCCAGCTATACCTCCACGCCTGCAGATTACGACTTCCCAGAACCTGGGTCATGGCGGTCCTTCCCGCATTTTTATCCAACCACCGATGAGCCATTGTCTGGCCTATCCAGTGGACGGAAGAAAAAGAATCCTCCAATCACGAGCTGCTACCAGAGTCGCAGGAACGACAACATGCCTTGAGTGTGCTGATAATGGTGCCAACATCAGACTAACACGACGGTTTGTATTGAATTTCTCAATGAACGGGACCGAGGGTGAAAAAAGAGAAAAAGGAAATCCAATATTGGGGAAAGGGAAATTCCACTCTTTGGATACCCGCCGTCGATCCCTTTTCCAAGTCTGGCGCGATGCAACATGCGGGCACTATGGGTGGGTACGGGTTGTCGATTTGGCCCAGGCACGACGTGCAAGAGGAGAAATCCTCACCCTCCCCGCAAGCCATTGGCTCTTTGTGTCATTGTACATCGTGCAGCGCTGCACGAAACTCGACGGACTCGCGCCAGGGTCCGAACAAGAAGACGAAATCGGTGCGGCCGACATTTGACCTGATAACTAGAGGGAGAGAGAGAGAGAGAGAGAGCCTAGCTCCAAATTTGTTACCTCTCAATGGTACAAGTAGTTGCCAATGGCGGGGTGCCAAGATGCCAATCGTTCCTCCCGGCGCTGACACTACTGGCTTAGGAGGCATTAGCATAGAAGGAAAAGTTCCCTTCCCCTGCCGGCTTCCGCTGACTACAAGTATTGGCTTGAGCTTTGGGCTTGAGAGTCAAGAACACTTCTGGCACTGGCAATGGCTGGCCAGCCCAGCCCGGAGCAAAATTGGCTCCGTCAATCCAATGTACCCCCATCATCGGGACAGTGGCGAGTTTAGTGTCCTTTTCGAAGCATTTTGGGTCTGGCTACCTCGCAATGCCATGGTCGCCGCTAATCCTTTCCCGGTTAACTTCCCACATCAGCGAGGCTCCACCCAGAGCGCTCAGAGCGGCCAGAGCGGCCGTCGCTGTCGAGTAACTGTTTCGAGGAACGGCTGTCCTCTCGAATACCGTCGATGCATTGATATTGACGCTAGCCTCTCCTCTTTTCGAAAGAAAATTCAATTCAGAACCCTCTCCTCCCCCCCACCCCCTCCATACAAGAACCCTAGCACCCCTCTAGAAGCCCGCTCGGTTCCCTTGCCTCCCTTCCCCATCTGGGGTAGGTTAGACCAAGGGGGCGTTCAGGCTCGCTGACCATCCGTGCGCTAGCAAAATCTTGTTCTCTAGGTTGTGTTCGCTTCGATGTTCTGGTGGTTCGATGGAGGGAAAGCGCGAGGAGAAGAGGAGGGAGGGGGCGTCGTCCCGGAGCCTTGACGTTGTGGCCGACCGACTTGGACGGTTGAGCGCCAAAAGTGGCTCCCAAAAACCCATGCGAAGTGTGCCATTGACGCACAGGCTTTGGGAAACTCGAGGTTGCGCTTGGGCGTTCTCGCGGGTTTTCTTGGTCTGACCAGACTTTTCGAACCTTCAGCTTTGGTCTCGCGACCACGGAGGAAAAATCGATATAATCTCTCCGCCGTCCCCCATCTTCTTGTCTGCTCTTGGCCTTCTTATCGTCGCCATCGTCGCCCTCGCAGGACAAGTAAAGAATCCAAGCTGCTCGTCGCTCTCGCTGCACTTTGAGTGTTTTCCTCTCGCTGGCACGATCACGAGTCTCGTCCTCGAACACTCATCGACGTCGTCCATCCCGCCCACTCTCTTCTTCCCCACTCGCTCTCTTTCTCTCTCTATCTCTCTCTCTCTTTACCTCGAAGTAGGCTTGAGAGATTTCGAGCCACTCGATCTCGCCTCGTCGTCCGCTCTTGCGAATTTGACCGCTCTAACCGTCGCCATGGCCGACAACGCTGCCGCTCCTGAGCTCCCTCCCGGTTGGGATGCCGACCACTCCGGGATCTCCATCTTCGTCGTCGTTTTCTGTCTTTTCGTTTCCACTGTCATGGTTGGCCTTCGAGTCTACACCAGGAGGGTAATCATCAACCAGATGGGTATTGATGACTGGGCAGCTATTGTCACCTTGGTAAGTGCGCGCGCTCGTGGCCCTCGCGTAGAGCCGGACCGACGGCCGGGCCGCCTCCCGATTAGGATGAAAGCAGTTGACTGACCCGGAATTTCCACCCTCCAGTTATTGGTCTACGGCGATGGTATCACCATTGCGATCAGTAAGTTTCCTTCCCGCCGAGTTTGATTCTGGGGGTGGGTCGAAGGATCATGAATTAACCCCATCCTCGCAGCTACCCAGTACGGCCTTGGCAAGCACATTTATGCTATTGACCCAACGTTGATTCCGGGCTACCTCAAGGTTAGTGCTTTTTTTCTGTCCTTTTTTGGTCCTCTTGGCTTGATCGCCTGGTTGCTGGCCTCAACACCGTCAGTACCGGCGACTCTGAAGGCGTCGTTTCAGCCGCCCATGGTGTTCGACATGTTGATCTCAAGTCGCTAACATTGCATTTTTCTAAACAGTGCTTCTGGGTCAGCATCGTGCTTTACTGTGCGGGCCTGCTTGCCGCCAAGCTCACCCTGCTGTTCCAGTACTACCGCATCATGGCCGTCCAGCACATGCGCAAGATCTACATCGCCGCCATCGTCATCGTCACCGCCTGGGGTCTGTCTCAGCTCCTCATCGGCCTTCTCATGTGCCGCCCGATCCAGGGCTTCTGGGACGCGTCCGTCGAGGCCAAGTGCATCCCCAACTACCCCCAGTTCTACATCAACGCCGCCGGCAACATCGCCACCGACATTGCCGTCTTCTTGCTCCCCCTCCCCGTCATCAAGCATCTCAACCTGCCCCGCACCCAGCGCCTGATCTTGTTCGGTATCTTCTCTCTCGGTTTCTTCACCGTCGCCATCTCCGTCATCCGCATCAAGTATCTCAAGGTCGCCGAGGACATGACCTGGGAGAACGTCGAGTCCTCTGGCTGGTCCCTCGGTGAGCTCACCTCCGCGCTCACCTGCGCGTGCCTGCCCACTCTTCGACCCCTCGTCTCGCGCTTCATCCCCGCCCTCGCCACCGCTCCTCAGCGCTCCACCATGGGCTACAAGAAGAGCACCAACAACATCGACCTCGAGTCCCGCCACACCCACCGCAAGAACACCTCCGTCGGCGGCTCCGTCGACGACAAGAACGGCGACCGCTACAACGTCCACCTCACCGAAAGCAAGGCGGAGACCGATGATGAGACGGGTAAGTGGAGATGAAGAAAAATGCGAGAAACAGAGGGAGGGGAGGGGCAAGATGCGAGAAGTAAAAGCCATGGCAAGATGCTATGCGCCCTTCTCTATTCTTCCCCTCTTTCCATAGCTTTGCTGGATTATGGTGTATGTTTGTGTGCTTTCCTGCCGTTTGAAAAACCTGTGCTGTGCCTGTGTAACATGGACTGTCCGTGTGTTCAAACGCCACGATGCCTACCAAACCATGCCACCGCCGCATTGCTTTCCCTCCCCTCCCCCTCTGTCGCTTTATTTGTGGCTGTTTATCGCCGCGTGCTTTTTGCTGCTTTTCAGCGAGATTTTCCGTACTAACGTACTTTTGCCAGGCAAGCCCTCTTCTCTCGATGAGCGTCGCCTCCTCGGTCTCGCCAGCCGCACCCACACCGAGATCCACGGCACTAGCCGCGGCCTCGACCGCCCTTCCAACGCCCCTCTGGCCATCCAAGTGCAGAGGACGTGTACCAGACCAAGTCCTGAGGGGCGGTGCCGTAATAAATACAGCCTTGCTCGCGCTGCTCACTCGAGCGGGCGAACCGGGCAAAATGTCTGCATGAGGCGCGAAACGGCGGTCAGGCGTGGAAAGCGAGGTCTCAGGCGCCCCGGTTTTGTTGTGTTTTTTCTTTCCCCCAATTTCTCCATCACCATGTTTTTCGTAGTATCTTTTTCTTTCTCCGGGCATTTGGAGCCTCTTATAGGCTCTCAAACCATGTTGTATCTTTATAGGAATGGATTGGAGGTTGGCCTCGGAAAAGGGTCGGGAGAGATATCCAGAAATCAACGATGTAAGATCGAGTTGATCATTAACGGCCGCTCTTATTATACCCCCAAACGATCGAAATTCATAATTCAGCGTTATTTTGAACCAGGCTTCGGCCACCTTCCACAACCGGCTGTCCTTGCGAATTTATCTTTTTTGTCCCCCTGGCTGCCCACCGTGCTCTTGAAGGATGAAGGAAGGGACATCAGACAAGGTTTTTGTGCCGGCGGGAGGAGCAGAAAAACGAGGGCGTACGGCTCAGTCCCGGCCCTGCAACTCAGAGGCTGACTTGTTGGACGAGCTGCCGTCAGTCTCCCTTTTTTTGAAGGGGGGCGCTGTTGACACTGGATCCGGGCGCAAGAGTTGGCGCCCTGACAGCGACAGCGAGAGTGACACTGGCACCGGACGCCGCGTTCCCCAAGCGGCTAGCGTTCCCTGTACGCGGCTGGAATCGGGGGAGCCGCAACGGCGCCGACAACGTCACACTGTGTAAGCGGGCGCGGGCGGCGACGAACATGCCTCGTAGTTTGATTACATTGTTCGCTTGTACAACCTTTTAGCCCCTTTTAGAGTGTGCGTTGATTTCTACTCCGCACGGAGTGCATGGAGCAAGTCAAGTACTGGAAGTACTCGAGGCAGTACATGCAATTAGACCAACGACTTGTCCTGCTTGCTCGCTTTCCGTTGCCCTAAGCGGAAGTGCCCCCCGTCAGACCAAAGTGCTCGCTGCTCCCCTGTGGATCATATTTGATCGTAATATGGGATAAGTTGTATTATTATTCCTTGATGAAGGAGCGGGGCAATTCTTGTCTAGTTTTTGTTCCTTTCACCTTCCTCCCGCAATTACCCTTGTTTAACAAGGAGGAGAGATGTCTAGTGTTAGTGTTAGTCTCGGAAGCGGCACAAGAGAGAAACGTAGTAAAAAGGCGGGCTTGTCACAAGGATGTGAAGGGCAGGCGGAGATTTACACAACCAAGTGCGTTTCTCCTCTGCTGTCAGAGTCTCAATAGTGGACGGGGCGGCCAGGCAGAAGTGGACACTGGTGTGGGATATGATTATTCTCCTTGGTGCAAGTGCCGTGCCGAGGCCTGTGCCGGGGGCCTTTTTCTTCTTGTCATCGGGTTTATCGAGCATCTGATGCCGCCGCAGAGTGAAGATTCTAATAAGTCAAGGTCGTTGGCTGCGAGTATCAACCGAGAACTGCCCGCGTCATCCTCCTCTCCCACCCCTGCACCGGACGTCGTGCATCCCCTGTTCAAGCAGCCGCAATCATTTTCGTGATACTACCCTTTTCCATTCTCTACCTCATGGCTGCGCGAGAGGGCGCAGGATACGAGCCCCTCAATGACAGAGATGGCATCCGACTAGACACATGGGGGACCAGGCGGGGAAGGGCTTGTGAGCCGCATAACATTGGCAAGGCGACGAACCAAAAGTTGAGCCCTGGAGCGCTGGCACGAATCTAGTCATCGTGACAGCTGCACCTCTTGACCGATCGACATGGGATATGGGCGCATTGCGGATTTTCCGGCGCATTGGTTTCCCCCACCCTTTCCTCTTCCTTCGCTGTTACCCTCCCTTTTCTCCCCCACCATTCATTCTCCAAGTCGCCAAGAAACCTTCAAGGGCCCCCGGCTCGGATATCTTCAATTTTGCCAAGGCGCTCCCGTGAAGAAGTGTATCGCCGGCACCCGGCGGGCTTCAAAGGCTCCCCTCTCTATTCACCAGGTTCGCACAGGCCCAATATTGGCTGGATGCGGTATCCCGCGTATCTCTTGGCCAGGGTTCATGCGTCAATGTGCACTCTTTTTGAGTTTGCCTGTCAGCCACGAGGGACGGACACGAGGGCGTCAGGTCCCTAGGGTCTCTTGTTCGTTGGATCGCCAGGGCCCGGTTCGTCTGTCTGTCCCCCAGCATTGGACAATCTTTATCGGCGAAAGGGAGGGCGAGGCCCTGTCTGCCTCGGGTTGATCGTACACCCCGAGTCCAAGCAAGTCTTGAAGTCGGGAAGGTCCCAATGGGGGAAATATTGAGCCTTGCGAGGGTTTGATCCAAAAGTCAACGGGAGATTGAAACCTGCTCCCGCTAAAAATGCAAAGAAATCCTGGCAGGCTCAAAGGTACTGTAGCAGCTTGAGAGCTTCGTGTAATCAAGCCGCCAATGGGGTCAGGGGCCTGTTGGCCCCGGAGGCGAAAAACGCTGGGGACGGACTGATGAGGATGGAGAAAAAATATTGAATGCAATGGATCATATTGATGTCGGATTCAGCAGACGAATGCAAACGCTCGATCCGGGCGGAGTGTGTGTGCTGGCTCCAGGGTTCCTCGCTCCCGCTGTGGGCCGAGGCCTCGTGGCCTCTGTTTAACCACGACCCTCCTCCCCGTTTTCCCGAAAAAGTCTAATATGGCTGTTCTCGACTCGGGGAGCATTGTCCTATGGGCTGATATTCGCGAGCCGTCCCCTTCGCGTGGTCACCCGCTTCACTAGGGGCATCGCCGCAAAACCTTTCACCGTCCTAATCCTACACCAGCATGTCCGCCACATTTGTGTTGTTTTCTTCTCGTGCTCTCTTTCTGCTCTCTTCCCCTCACCGTGCCGAGAATGCCGGGTTTCGGTCAGCGCCCAGCTGCATCACAGAGGCAATAGTAGAAGTCACGCTGCATCGTAGAAGGTAATAATTGCGCCCGCCACGAGGCGGCGCGGGGAATATTGAAGTGGGCAAGAGAAGAATAGGAAAGACAAAGAAAAGGATCACAACGAGGAGGGGTGATCCATGCCCGGAGGACGTCGTCCGGAGCCGCAGTAGTGAGGTGCTGTGATGTCGACGAGAGCTGAGCCAGCGAGCCAAAAAACGGAATTGAAGTCAAGAAGCCATCAGCTAAGAAAAAGAGGGGTTCTTGCATGGCATGCATGTGCGAGTGTATACTCGAAGAACTTGGAAGCAGGTCAGAGCTGACCTGGTGACCCTGCCCCCACGTGTGTAAGTGTCGGCGGCTCTGCCTGTCATTGACGACGACGAACGACGACGACGACGATGGGTGCATGTGCGGAATTTGCTCGTCGTCCAGCTGGCGCAGGCAGATGCGTTGGAGAAATTATCGGGCCAGTGTTGGCGCATGCGGCGCCGCGGCCTGCTTCCTGCGCCGTTCGGATCCTCGTCGCCGTAGCGGGGCTGCAGGAGACCGACCGATGACAGGTCAAAGGAGCGTCAAGGGGACTCGAGAACGCCCGCTGCTGCAAGCCTCCGGTCAGTCGCGTCCACCCCGATTTTCTCTCTCGCAGTTGCAGTTGGCAGGCGAGGCTAAAGAACCAAAAACTTGTTCCAACGTGGGGTCGGTCAAGGAATGGCTTCGTTCGTAGTCTTGGCCAAGGCCGAGTTTTCCATTTTCTTGTGCTTTCTCTTCCCCTCCTCCCACCCGCGCGCTGCGGGATTCCATTGCTTCCCCAATATTCTCCCAAGGGTACGATGCCGGGAGCGCCAGGAGCATGAGCTTGGCCAGATTCGACGGGGGAGGGGCCAAATCCAGCAAGTTGGATTAAAATCTATGGCCACCCTGGACTAGTGGGAAACATCCACGCGCCGTGCGCATTTCACTAGGGTTGCTTCTTCATCACTCGACCTCCTCTCGGATGGGTTAGCGGCATGGGGGAGTGACCAAAGGTGGACGAGGCTAATCCAAGGGCTCCTAAGTTTGCCTAGCTCTTATTTGGAAGCTGAGAGTCGAGGCGGCTCGATGATGCTGTCGACCGTTGGCGCAAGACTAAAAACGAAAAAGAAAAAGAGCACCGAGCTTTCCGCCAACATGCAAATCTCCAAAGACAGAAGTGAGATGATTGATACGAACGCTAGCCGTGAAGAGCCCGGTCTGGGGCGTTCTCACCCTTGTGTCGTGATATGATATCGTCATACCTCGCGACCTAAGAGCAAATAGATTGGATTTGAGGTTGCATCTCCCCTCTTAGCCTCATTTCAATATTACTCGCTCTGAATTCTGCCCTTTCTGGAAAGGGGCAACGATGGGGAACTGACCTGACGTGCAGCGAGGAATGGATTGATGCGATGCATCAGTTACCTGAGTGGAGATTTTCGATGGATCAATGCGATCCATCTGGGTGTCCACTGGGAACCCGGATCAGTTGACTTGGGATTGTCCTTGTACATCTGCTGTAACATCAGCATTCATGATTGTTGGTTCTGGGAGTCCTCGAGCCAATCCAAAAACACGACTGTAACGACGGGGTTCAACCCACCCCTGCCTGCCCAGGCCCCCGATCTCCCTCCGTCTCGCCATTGCCATGCCATCGCCAGTGCCATTGCCATGCCCTCCCCACGTAAGAAGGCGCAGCGAGCAATGAGCCGCAAGAGACGTCAAGGGAGCTTGGTGTGCATCAAGTGGCGGATGGTTGTCCCAAGGTTCGAATTTTTCCAGCGTAAGCCGCTGGCATATTTCTTTTTGAATCATGGTCTTACACATGCCGTAGATGCATGCGCATGTTGGTTGGTTCACGCATCTCATGCTGGTGTCTTGGGGAGTTACATTGCCCTCTCTTGTCCTGTCTTGCGCCCTATGTATGTACCTCGATTGATCTGATTTAGCAGTGCATCCGAACAATCTATACACTCCATATGGGATGTGGACAAAGCACAACTTATCAAAAGAGGCACTGACTCGGGGAGTCTGTTGGCTCAATACCTGCATACCTCCCAGGCCCCTGTTCCTGGGCCAGAACGGGCCTGTCCACGACGGGAGCGTAGAGGTTAATGAATCGATTGCTCAATTGGTGGTTCTGAATGGCTGGCCGAACGAAAGACCCCCTGGCGAAACAGCCGTGCCATCAATCCCTTTCCCCGTCCGGTCGCTGGAATAGCCTATTTTTGCGAACTCGTCCGTCTCCCCGCGCACAGCCTGGCACATCAATCGACCAAATTCAATGGTACGGCTGCCCTTTCCGGTGCATCTGCAGAGCGCGTTCTTCGTTCAGAGGCGCCTTGTATTTTCCATTTTTATTCGCTCCTGTGCGCCACTCGCGTGTCTCGTGCAAGTGAAGGGAGATCGTTCGCTTGCATAACCCGCACTCTATCTTATACTAGGACGGTTATATGATCGTCCCTTCCGCATTTGCCTGTGCGTTCCTACCAGGAGCGGAATCAATAGTGCGAATGCGGACTGCGAGTAAATGAACTAAAAAGAAAAGTCGTAAAAATAAAATCAAACAAAAAAGCCGTTGAGCGCGAGGGCGAGGGCGAGGGCGAGAGAGTGTGTGTTCGTGTGCGTTTGTGCGGGGAGGTGCGATACAGCACGGCCACAGAAGGTCATTAGCGCTCCCCGTCGACGTGCCCAAATGTTCATGTTCCCTCACGACGCTTCAATGTTCCCTCAGTGCGCTCCCACGCGCTCCCTCTCGAACAGGAACCCGCGCCAACGTGGTGCAGCTCCCCGGTGATAGTTTGCCTTTCAGCCCCCAGCGTCGCCGCCAATGTGACCATCACGGCCACAGATTTCCGGCCGTGTACGCGGCATTCCTATCCGTTCCCTCTGTCGAAAAAAAAAGAGAAGGTGCCAGGGGGTGAACAAGGTGGTTGTGGCGCGGGGCGGGGAGGGAAGGGAAGGAACAGACAGGGACGAGGTGTGCTAAGTGCTCACGGACATACGCTGGTGGTCTTCTTAGCCGCTCTCTGATATTACCATTCTTATTACACCTCATCGCTAGAGTAGTGCCTCGAGGGACAAGGGTAATATGGAGTGGGGAAAAAAGGGCCTGCTTGTAATACAGTCTCTTGTCTTTTTTTCGTCCTTTGAGTTGCCGCAATTGTGCGGTTGGGACCGGCAGGGGGGGCGGCTGCTCTGCGGACTCGAGAATCGAACCAAAGTCCGAAGTCTGGTCGAATGCGCCCCTGCGGATATTAAATGGGCTCGTGAACCCCTTCGATTTTCTTTCTTCTCGACCTCTCTCCCCGTCTCCCACAGCCTTTCCTCCCCAGGTGTCCGACTCTTTCCCATCTGTCGTCATCCCGTTCAATAATAAAGAGGTCCCAAAGCCCGCATCCTGATTCCCGTCGGTTCTCGAATCGCGGCGCGCCTTGCTTCCCTCCTTCATTGAATCCTTCCCCTTCTGTGTGGTTCCTCCTCCTCATTCGCTCCTTCCCCTGAAGCTAGCAGACGCCATGGCCCTCCCAAAGTGGCTCGTTGCGGGCCTCTCACTGGCTACCGTCCTCCTCAGCGCCCCGGTCAATGGCCTGCCCGCTGTTCCTCGCGCCGAGGAGAGCGACGTGCCTGCCTTCCTCTTCATCGACCAGCTCATCGCCAACCTCACCGAGGCTGCCGAAGTCGCTGAGTCTACCACCAAGCGTGGCCTCACTTGCTCTGCTGCCAGCTCTCGCACCGTGAACCTTGGATATGCCAAGTATCAGGGCTATGCCGATAGTGCCTCTGGCTTGAATGTTTGGAAAGGGTAAGTTTTTCTTTTCTTTTTTTTTTTTTTTTGGCTCATCCATTTCTCCTTCCTCAAACCGCATTCTGCAATTACGCCTCCCAACCATGATTTCCTCAATCTGCGAGCCTTCCATTGCATTTTCCTCATGTTTTCTCCCGCTCGGTCTCGGACCTTAAAATTCCCCTTTGATTCAACGGAAACAAAATGGCTGACTAGCGCGTGCGCCGCCCTCGGCGATTTTTCCACCCGTCTTTTAGCATCCGCTATGCCCTCCCCCACCGGGGACCTCCGCTGGCAGGCGCCTTTGATGCCCCCTCTGAACCTAGCTGCTGCCGTCCAGCAGGCCAACACCCTCGGCCCTGCCTGCCCCCAGGCCTTGCCCTCCGGCCCCGGCATGCCCTTCATCCCCGGTGACGAGGACTGCCTCTTCCTCAACGTCTACGCTCCTTCCAACGCCCAGAACCTGCCCGTCCTCGTCTGGATCCACGGCGGTGGCTATGGCTTCGGTGATGGCAGCCAGGACATGACTGAGATCATCAACGCCAACAACAAGGGCTTCGTCGTCGTCTCCATCCAGTATCGTGTAAGTACTCGACGATCTCCTTCCCTGTAGATGCGATTCCTGCCCTCGTCCTATTAAGGGTAGAAAAGCGGCAAACAGGCGGCGAGGAAATTTTGTTCACTAACACGGTATTCTCCCTACTCTCTAGCTTGGTGCTTTCGGTTTCCTCGCTTCCCCGAGGTCCGCAGCAAGGGTGTCGTCAACGCCGGTCTCCTCGACCAGGCCCTTGCTCTCGCCTGGATCAAGATCTTCATCTGCCAGTTCGGCGGTGACCCGACCCGCGTAACCATCTCTGGCGAGTCCGCCGGCGCCTCTTCCGTCATGTACCAGGGCCTTGCCGTCGGCGGCGCCCTCGGCTCCCTCCTCTTCAACAACGCCATCGCCGCCTCCCCTACTTGCCCTTCCAGTACAAGTACGACGCCAGCTTCAACACCAAGAACTACTACTCCCTCTCCTCCAAGCTCGGCTGCGGCGCCTCCGGCAACGTCTTCAACTGCCTCAAGGGCAAGGCCACCATGGACCTCCAGCAGGCCAACTACGAGGTCACTCAGGAGCAGCCCTCCGGTTTCTGGGCCTACTACCCCGCCACCGACAACGCCTACATCACCACTCGCGCCACCCAGCAGCTCACCCAGAAGAAGGTCAACGGTGATCGCCTTCTCGTCAGCGTATGTATATTCCCTTGTCTCCCCCTCCCCCTTGCCATCGCTAACCTGAAATCTTTCCTCGTATAGAACGTCGCCAACGAGGGTCCCCTCTTCGTTCCCCACACCATCACCACCGAGGCCGACCTGAAGGCTTGGCTCGCCCTCGAGTTCCCCAACTTCACCACCGCCCAGATCAACTCCGTCCTCGCCGCCAACCCCAACTCCGCCGTTACCAGCGCCACCGGCCCTCGCTACGAGACCAACGGCGTCTCCGGTGCCAACCACCTCCAGGTCAGCGCCGACGCCAACGGCCAGCAGCAGCGCGGCAACGCCATCCTCGGCGAGAGCACCTTTGTCTGCCCTAGCTACTGGATGGCCGAGGCCTATACCGGCAACTCCAAGAAGGCCTACCACTACCAGATGAGCGTTCCCTTCTCCTCCCACGCTACCGACGTCGCCGTCATCTTCGGCCCCAGGCCCGAGAACGTCGGCGCTGACTACGCCCTTGCCGTCCAACGTAAGTTGATCATTCTTTTACCATCTTAACTAAGGTGTGTGGTCCTTTTTACTGACAATGTCACGACACAGGTATCTGGGGCAACTTCGTCACCGGCAGCAACCCCTCCATCACCAACGCCATCGCCAACGGCGCCTCTTCTTCCAGCCCTTCCGCGTCCAACCCCGCGTCCGCCTGGCCCGCCTGGACCGTCTCTAACCCTCAGCTGGTCAACCTCAACCAGACCGGAGGTGTCGCCTATACCGCCACTTCCCAGTGGGGCACCAGCGTCACCCAGTTCAAGGCTCCCGGCCAGCTTAACGCCATCTCTGCCAGCAACGCCGACACCTGGGAGGGTGGCCGTGGCACGAGGTGCGACTTCTGGCTCGGCATCTCCGCCAGCATCCCCTCTTAATCGCTCGACATCACGCCTTTTGTGGAGTTTGGAGCATTTCTTCATTTTCAAAGTAGTTTTTAACGAATTTTCCTTTTTCACTCTTATTAATAATTAGAAAAAAATTTGATGATGACTTTTTTCGTTGCCGATAAATTCGTGTGATACCCGTACCCTTGAATGTTCTCTGCCTGTCGTCAGCTCTTTGTTGCTTCTTCTAACTAGATCCCGTAACTGAACAAGTGGTGCCATCTCCTACATGTCTTCGAGGCGTCCTTTCCCACCATTCATCATTAATTAAGATGTGTGCCTTGGGAGGATTTAGTTATGAAGCTTGCTCTGATATTCTGTTTCCGAGCTGCCTTGAGTCGGCACCGCCGAGTCTCCGCCCCGTGGCTCAAGCATACCAGAACCAATGTTCTGAGCAGGTTTGGTCTATTACCCCTGATGATTCCACCCTTCTCCTTTCGGATCGCTCTACCGCATCACTGTTGAATCATAGATTCATACCTAAAAGTCATAATCCTACCCGCGCCTTCAACAATCTCTTATGGCCAGTGAATCCTAAAATTAGCATCCGTTTTACAATATATCGCTATGACGCAGAGAGGGACGGAGTCATCATCCTGTAACTCGGCCCATCCCTAAACATGGAACGTGAGTTGGAAAGTCAGTAATGACGCATTCAGGTCCTGCTATCCGGAGAATCGGAACTGGGCCGCATAGCACTGTCTTGACCAGTTAATCCAGGCCATCCATCCGTTTCTGCAACCACTCTGCTAGTCAGATATTGACCGACATGGGGCCTAAATACAACCCTGGCCTGTAAATTCTCCATGAACCCGACCATGCGGGATATCTCCTCGTCCGTCCTGTATCGCCCGCAGCCCCATACGGGCAAGACCTCCGGACATGGGGCCGGCAACTAACCTTTTGGGGTATTATTAGCTTGAATTACGGTCAATGCAGGCGTGGGAACTCGCAGGGAAGATTTTAACTTGTACGCTTTCGGCAGCCATCCAAGTGCACCGTACAGACTAAGTGTGGCCCGGTCGCCTTTGGCCTCCTGGAGAGGGCCGGTGCCGATCCGCCTTGGTTTCCGGGGCCAGTTTGACCTAGGATTCGTGCGAAAGATGTTGAAGAATGTGATGGATGTACGTAGACACTAGCTGGTAGCTCCCCTATTGAGGCAGTGTTCACAATGAGGGCTTTCTTTGGTTTTTCGGAGGACGCATGGGGTGCAGTCTCTTGATGCCGAGGGTCAAAAGGTAGGCAAAGCTATGCTGATTTCAGGACTCCAACTTGTGGAGCCTTCAATTCTTACAGTTCCCCTTTACCCTATTATAAGCTCGCATATGGTCTACATGGTCCGAATAGCCGCACCCGCCGATCATGCTCCAGATCCAGAGCGTCCCTATTCTATACCCCATCCGTCGTCCATTCCAGGCCAAACCGCCGCATCTGATATCAGTTCGGCGAGTTCCCCGTGGCGCAAGGTACTGTCACGGCGGAAGTCACGCTCCCGCTGCTGGCAGCGTGAAATCCGATCCAAATGTCGGAGAACACATTCACAGTCAACCAAACAAGCAGATATCGCAGACTAGCCAAGAAACCGCACCACCAGGTAGGCCGGCGGAAGGAAACCCCAAAAACGTCGTGGTACGTCCCGAGAATGTAGCAACGCTGTTAGAACGGATCATAGTGCTAGAGAAAGCACTCAAGGATAAACAGGGTTATTCGCTAGAAATCTCCTGGAAGAATCCAATATCCTGTGTTCCACCTTTAAAAGAGGGCGCGACCCGGGAAGATGTCCTACACTGGATTCTGGGGATCCGGCAAGGTAACGAGTGTGTACCAGGCGATCCTCCGCAGAATAAGTTGGAAAATGCAGCCGGTCCTACAGCGAGACTGGAGATGGCTACATGTAGTTACTGCAAAGGCAATCCGAAGTCCACCACTCAAACTGGGGAATGTCTCAATCCCCGACAGCGAGGCCTGAACAGGAAATCTCGAACCTACAGTATGAGGCTACGGTCGTATTCATACATAAGTGCATTCATTGTTTGTAATGGCCGAACCACCATTGGGGAAACATGACTATGCGTCTATGGTTGGAATCGTGCTTGCAGTGCGGAGCGGTGAATAGGCTTCTCGCTTTGCGTGCGGCCTTGATTACTCAACATTGAGCTGAACCAACTGTCCGATACATGGATGTAAGGATCGCTAGCTTTGATATCTTTTGGATTACAATAGAGCGCGCTCCCCGCCACGACCTGAATACGCCTCAGCTGAAGATGAAGCTGATAACCCCGATCCCGACCCCGACCATGCTCCAATCCGCATCTTCGAGCTTTCAATGCCGACTGCCTGGCGAGAATACCCTCCCGAAAGCGTGTGAGGGGTATCGAGGTAGACTTGCGCGCCTATGAGCATCGGCGATGCTTCAGCTTTTGCTAAGCCTAGAGTCTTTCATCCGATCGTCCCGCGCCCTCCGAGCCAATCTCAAGAGCGCCACGATCGAGGCCAATCCGCGGAAGCAACCTTGTTTCATCTGGGTGGGTGGGCGGCCCTGCCAATCATCTTGCGCACGGTCACCCGGACCATTGGGAAACGTTGGATCGGGTTTTCCTTGGGGGTGGCACTGCGCTAGCCGGCTTGCGAGGCGAATCGCGGGGATTACCCCTTTCTGCAACTTGTCCCGCCCAACGTCCAAATATTGGGCGCGGCTCATAGGAGGAAATTTTCTGGCCCCACGGATCCTTTATATTACGACGGAGACTGCGTCGCCGTTGGGGTGTTTCCACATCCCTGTACGTTGCCTTATACTGGTCAGATTCTCCACCAATTCTTCTAGAATCAGGCATCTTGACCTTGGCTCTCCCCACTGAGGAAGGCTTCAGGGCCCCTTCTAGTCGGGCAACAGCATGAGCGGAGAAAAAAAAAAAGTGCCTTGGAGAACACGAGCAGCGGAGATTAGGGGGCAAGACTAAGGCGTCCTTTGAAAGGAAGACCTTTTATTATAGATATAATAGAGCTCCCTCCAAGCTTCATCAATTTTCGTTCTCGTCGTCCGGTTGTTCTGAGCTGAATCCACCACCCACTCTCGCTTCTTTGTTCCCTTTCTCCTCGCTTTCAACTTTTCCCCTGGACTGGAATCCATCTTTCTCCACCTGTTTCTCCCGCAAGAACTTTTTTCACCTTCTCGGTTTTCCATTCTTCAAACATGCGTTTCACACCGCCGGCGGTCCTCCTCGCCCTTGCGGCTTCCGCTTCCGCCTTGGACCTTTCCAAGTCGTCCGACCTCGATGGCTCCGTGTGGGAAAACATGTCGCCCGCGAACCCCGTGGTAGCGAGCCGCTCGTCCAACAGGCCCACTAAGCGACAGTCGGGATGGAACCCCCTTCCAACCTTGCCACGCCTCTTAAGCAGGTGTGGGACCATTGCCTGGCGACTTATTCGAACGGGCTCTTTGGATTCAAGAACTACGGCTGGGATCAATTGATGGCCACGTCGGGGTGAGTTACTTGGGATAGTCCCGCGCAGGGCGCCTCAAATTGAGCGGTGGTTCGTTGAGAAGGGCATAGCACTAACTGTGAATCCGGTAGCTCGATCAACGTGTGCGTCCGATGGGAGTCCAGCACCGCCGTCACTGAGGCGCAGCGAACTCAAGTCGCCCAAACCATCAACAAGCAGTACCAAAAGTGGTTCCAGTATCTATACGGCTACGACGGCTTCCCCTTCAGCCAGGTCAAGGTCAACGTCGTCGGATGGGCCGTCAAGAACACCAACCTCCTCCAGGGTTCGACTTCCGGCATCGACGTCTACACGACTACCGACTCGGGCGGCATCCCCGAGTGCGATCCCCGCTGCGGACGCTTCTTCCACCAGGATAACAACTACGCTTCGTGCCCCGGAGGTGCCGCTCGACACTACGACAACTCCCTCTGGCTGACTGACGGCATGTCCGGCGGTGCTGGTGGTGACTGGGGCCAGAGGATCGGTCGCGAGTACTTCATGGGTGCCCTCACGACCGAAAACATCCATATTCTCCTGCACGAGATGGGCCACACCTATGGTCTCGATGATTGTAAGTTTTGCGTTTCCATCTCCCTTTGCTTTGGGCATGTAATATCTCCGTCTAGCAACAAATCAGCGGACGAGAAAGTTTTAGACTTAGCTAACACACGCCTTTCACTTCAGTCTATGACTGGACTCCCACCGGTATCTCCAACTTCATCATGCTCGCGGGCTCGTCCTCCCAAATCACCGAATTCGACTACTGGATGCTCCGAAACTGGTGGACCGAGCTGTCCCGCAACCGCGGCTGGCAAACCGGTACTTCCAACCCCACCCCGACCACCACCACCCGCGCCACCACCAGCACCACTACCACGTCGACCCGGGCTGCGACTACCACTGCCAGCTCCGGAGGAGGTAGCGGAACCGTTGCCCGGTGGGCCCAGTGCGGTGGAGTCGGTTACACCGGCGCCACCCAGTGCGTCTCGCCTTACACTTGCACAAAGCAGAATGACTGGTATTCCCAGTGCCTCTAAGCCTCGAATACGCGCCGGAAAGGGCACAGTGATACATTTTAAGGCTCATATCTGTGACAAGAGGGTGGTCACGTAGTTTTATCGCCTGAGGCTACAGCGTAGCAGATTTCTCTTCGATTTACATATCTTTTGTTCATGTGTTATTCAAATAGCTATTACCAGCATGTAAATACGTACAAGAAGTACATACTTTTAAAAGAACAACCTGACAAGTCCTTTCTTCAATCCGAAGCGCGTAAGATCCCTTCAACCGGATATGGTTACCAGGGTGCGTATAAGACTAGAATGAAGTTATTCAACATACTCCGTTTCTTACATCGCGGCATGGCGCAGATGCTTGCCTTGAACATACCCCTCTGCGGTATCCACGAATAGTTTTCTACCTTTGACGTAAGAGACGATGAGGCCAAAGAGCCTCCATGATCCGATATGCCCGGATGCTAGTTTCTTTCCGAGAGCAATAAACAACATCTTCTTTTCCATTGGCCGGTATGGCTCGATCGGTGTTTGTGTTAGGGCTGAATGTAGCGCTGCTGCCATGTGGATAATCTGGCCGTCTATGACAGTTAACTGCTTGGGTTCGGCGTTGCCTACGTCTCCGATGGCCCATAAATTCCGGGTGTTTTCCACTTTGAGGCTCTTGTCCACCTTGATGCTACCGGTAGGGTCGAGTAATTCATCTGGGATAAACGCCGAGTTGACTTTGGCGCCATGAAATGGTACGTACATATCCGCCTTGATAGTGGACCCATCGGTGAGGGTTACCTCAACCGGACCTGCGGGCGCTACTTCTTCGGTATTGGTGACCCTAACCCTAGTGAGAAGCCTAACACCCAACTTTTAAGGTCCCCGGCCACCACACTTCGGACGGACGCAAGGGCTCCCTCGAGCGGCTCGTCCCCACTAATGATGAGGGTGATGGTTTTCGACGATCCGTACAAGGCTGCCAGCTCCCCTGCAAATTCCACCCCTGTGGGGCCCGCTCCGGAAATGATGATAGATTTGGCATGTTCCACCTGCTCCCTCATTTTGTGCCACGCAGTAATCGTTGTCTCGTGACTGCCAAGTAGCTTGAACGGTGTGTTTCCGGCGAGTCGGGACCCGGTGGCGATAACGAGCTGATCGTAAGACAGCTTCAGCTCCGTCCCCCTTCGGTCGCTACGGTGACAGTACTCGCTTGCAGATCCACGTTTTCCGCCCTGCCGAGAATAAACTCAAAGTTCTCCTGTGCGTACCTCTCAAAGGCAGGTTGTATTGGGATGAAGACCTGATCATCGGGGATTTGTTTTGGCAAGATGGCGCGAGAAGCGGCAACGTTCCAGAAGAAGTGTGAATTTGGCGATACGAGAATGACTTTGAGTTTGGGGACCTTGGGTGTCGTGTACTTCAAGAGCTTGTGCGCCAAGGGAAGCCCGGCCCAGCCTGCACCAAGGATAACGACCGTCTTCTGCATTTTTCTCTGTTTTGTTGACTTTCGGGTAGATATGACACTAGATGTTGTTCAGTCACTTTCATTGGCATTTATTAGTTAAAGACCGACCGCTTATTATATCTGCTTCGCCGGCGCCCAGCGCTCCGGGCATCCATCACGGCCGACGCTAATGACCGATGACTAACAGAAAATACACCACTATAGGGCTGTCATGAGTGCGTATGCTTGTACATTTCGATAAGACCCACTTTCGCCCTTGTCTGGCTTGAGCACTTGGCCGAGCTCCGTGTCCGAAGGGGAACTCAGGGCCCCACGCCTCATTGCCCCAGCCGTTCACAAAGGCTTTCAGTTCCTCGGCTCTACATGTAGTGCCTGATACTTCAAACACACACAACCGTTCGCTTCCCCAGTACTTTGCTTCCATATCCCCTTCTCCGAACGCTGCAAGGCCTTGCTCTTTTCACATTAGTCAGCCTGCCCTTCTCGGTGTCGGCGATTCTTTCGCCGATCACCGATGACTGATGACCGACCACGCACAAACGAGACAAATGGAGCGACAGGGTGAAGACGCAGGAACGAGGGTTTCGCCTCCCCAGAGTGCCGAGAATGGGTTAAAAATATGGAGTTGCGTTATTTGCCGCCGGCGCAAGGTCAAGTGCGATAGGAGCGATCCTTGCGCGAACTGTGTCCGAGCCGGCATCGACTGCCACTTCCCGGTAACCGGCCGCATCCCCAAGCGCAGCCGCGACCCTGCAGCTTGGAGGACACCGGCTCAGAAACAAGCCGAGCTCATTAGCCGACTGCGTCGTCTCGAGACGGTGGTAACGGAGCTCACGGCGCAGGTCGAAGAAGAGACCGGTCGGCGGGTGACGCACGTGGAACCCGAGCCGCTGGACCCGTCATTGATGCCGCCAGAAGGGGAAAACTCGCTGGCTCCTTCTATACGGACGGAGGCAATGAATGAGGCATCGGGGGTCTTTCTACCGATACTGTTTCCAAAAAGAAAAGGCAGCCAGGAAGCGAGTTCGACGAGGATTTCGGGAGACTAGTGGTGGATAAAGATGGCGGCCTACATGTTGGAAACCGGTTTTGGACCGTATTCTGTGACGAGGTGAGTTAGATCTTGATTCAAACATATATTGTCACTGTGCCAATTCTGACCGTCTAGGTTGACAACATCCTTCAAGCGGTCCACGACGTCGCCGATTCTAGCAGCCAACCATCCTACACCCCGACGATCCAGGATAGTCTCAGCGAAGGCACCTCCTCTCGTAACGATGAGTTTATTTTCGGCATGCGCGATAGTGAGGAGAACCTCGATGCGTTAAATCCTTTACCGTCCCAAGTGCTTTTCATCTGGTCAATATTCACAGAAAACGTGGACCCGTTCATCAAAGTTCTCCATGTTCCAACGATTGACAGAATAGTACGCGATCTCAGCGGCGGGTTTAGTTCACTAGGCACCCCTTTCGAGGCTTTGATGTTCTCAATTTGCTTCGCATCGATCAATTCCATGGACGAGGTTTCCGTCTCGGCAAGCTTCGGCCAGACAAAGGCCGAGCTCATGGCACGATACAGGCTCGGGGCAGAGAAAGCGCTTGGCCGGGGAAAGCTTTTAACTACCAAGGATACCACGCTATTTCAAGCGTCTGTAATCTACGTCTCCGTCCTCCCCTACATTGGGGACGCTGGTCCCGCGTGGTCGTTACTAGGTCTTCTCTTCCGGATTGCGCAGTCGATGGGGTTGCATAGGGCCGACGACGGAGTCAAGCGGACACCCATTGAATCTGAAATCTGCCGGCGACTATGGTGGCAGATTTGCTTGCTTGATTCCAAGCTCCAGAGGCCAGGGGTCACTGCTCTCTCCCCACCGAGCGTGTCCTTTGATCATCTCCCACCAGCATTTGTCAGTGACGTGGAGCTAGATGCTATCTCTGGCTTGCCGTCAACGACAAGACAGTGTAGGAACGATATAGCGGCGTTACTTATCCGGTGCGAGCTATGGCAACTCGTACGGGCCATGCAGAGAGCACCCCAAAATCACGAGGCGCGGACCTCCCTTCTTTCCGCCACCGAAACCAAAATCCTAAGTCACCATCTTCCGTTGTTGGATTCTGGGGCAGTTTAGCCAACTATCTCAGGACCTTGGTATCTCTATTCTTCGCAAAGACCCGAATTTCCATCCACGAGTCCCCCGACGACAAGCAAGTACGGGATCGCCGGACCACATCCTCGAATTATCGCTCATCATCATCCGGTGCTCCCACGCGCTCAAGACAGAGCCTACCTGGGCCAAGTGGCGATGGCAGACCCAAGGCACAGCCCCATGGCATGCCCTCACAATATTTGTTCGGCACGCATGTTCCCACCCTTACCCTTGGAGCACGGAGATGGAGCAGACGTGGGAGAAGGCCAAGGAGCTTATGGCTCTGGTTGAAGGACAGGAAACGATCCATTCCAAACGGCTGCTAGAGTTAGCTGCTCAGCTAGATCGCTCCCGGGGTGCGGAGGTTGCCCACCCAGCGGCACCGCCACCGATGGGCCCCGCGCCAGGGGCCATACGCGAGTGGACCTCGATATGCAAGACGGAGTCCTTTCCCAGCCCTTATCTCTAGGGTATCCGGAATCACTGTCATCGGGGTCTTTCTTGCTGATAGACAATGCGGCTGCGCACCAAGTGATTTCGTCGGAGAGCGCGATCATGGATGGAGACGACGCATCTTGGGGGCCCATTCTGCTCAATCAATGGGGTCTTGATGACTTGCAGCCGGTAGAAATTGACGACATTGAGTCATTGTGGAGTTTGTTTTAGCTGTCACTCGATAGTACTATTCAAGTTGGAGCTACAATAAGCTTAAAAAATGAAAAAGGCTTGTGTTTGTTCGGTACAAAGACGAAAACAAAAGATTGGATGAAGGAAAATTTTGACTTGGTACAGCCTCACGGCTTCCAGCGGGTCAAGATGTGATCCTCCGGCATTGGGGCAGGGTTAAAACACTTTTTCAAGTTTAAAATCATGGGTATATGGCACGCGAGAGCTCTGATGCAGACACACAAAACACGAACGTGGATTACAGAGAAAAAAACAGGCTGTGCAAAATTAAGCTTGGTGTGCAAAACTCGCGAACGTGATGCGGACCCGAGCATTTCTTGCGCCAGCCACAATGGAAATTGAGGCGCTAGCCAATTGAAGCGTGCTTCTCATTATGCCAAAACGCCGTCTGAGTCAACGGCGAAATGGATGCCTGACTCTTCCTCAGGCTACAGACCGAAAGGCGTGGCATCAAACGTCAAAGCCTTTGCGAAATACGACGAGCCAACGATTGATTGCTAATCTAGTGCGTCCGCTAGAAAGAAAAAAATCTAAGCACTGTTCTTTTCTTCACGCCCAATTCCTGACATGGGGGCTTTGCTCGTGCATTACGGTCCGGTGTGACTCAACAAATCACATAGCCCGTGGATGGGTTTAAAGCAGCAGCCTACTCGATGAAACCATCCTTCGTGCCCGTCCGCCGGTCAATCGTGTCTCCGGCTTACGCAGTGGTCCCCGGCCGAGCAAGGTTTGTAAATGGATGCCTGGATCCGAGAAGGGACGGCGTTGTTAGCATGGTACCTGTGATTTGCGTCTGCCGCTGGTGATGGCTCCTTGTATCGTCGCATCTTGGTGCCCCACCACACCAACGTGCGCCCTACTCACAACTCCGCTAATACCACATGGCGCCCTTTTGGGGTGACCCGATTACCAATTAATCCCGTTTTTGGCTGTCTCTGCAGGTCAAAGGGCGCGGGTGTGAATGACGAAGCAGAGCTTCATGGTCGACGGATATACGCAATGGTGAATTGGAAATCTTCAATGAGGCTCAGCACCGAGATACACACGTAGCTTAGTGTTAGTGCTTCATGGAAAACTTGTTTGTATATAATCCCTGGCTCGTCTCTCCTCAAGTCCATCATGATCCATCAACACAATCACACAATTCAACCAGCAATCATCTCTTGATAAGCACCTTCAACTATATCACCACGCATTTTTGCAACCTCTCCTGCTCCAATAACCACATATCTACAACTCACACACTACCCCAAAAACTTTCAGCACCATGAAGTTCCTTTCCCAGTCCAAGGCTACCTCTGCCTCTCGCTCCCCCAACGCGTCTAGCCGCGGTGCGAAGTACGACACTGAAAGCATCATGACCTTCGACTCGAGCTCTACCGCAGCGCCCAAGAAGAAGACCAAGTCTCCATGTTAGTTGAACCGCCCGTCTTTTCAGATCACTCTTTCGTTTCTCTAGGACGCAGCTAACCTCTAATATCATATAGATGATTCCAAGTCCAACATGTACGCCAAATATCTCCAGAATTCGATGAAGCAGTGGTCTTGATCGGCACCAACCCGTTCAAGCTTCCTTACCGCTCACGGCGCGTAAGGAGCATCGCTTATATCATGAAGACATGATGGATGATTTTGCACTCGGCGTTCTGGGCTTTTATCAAAGACTGGCGGTTTACATTTCAACCGCCTCGCCGTCATGGCTAGAAGAATGGCATGCGCGGGTGGATGGCCTACCATCCACCTGCGTTAATAATAGACTTGCATGTAGTTTTTAGACAGCTATATTAATTTGATCTCTTCACGCTTCGCAATAATTGCCCAACAATGTCTGCAGTGATAATTATCTCGGCCGTAATCGGAGTTGGTATCTCGCCCACCACTCTGTCGTAAGCGTGGTCTAAGCATCAATCTTCCTTGTGATTAAGTCTCAATGTTACGCTTTCACGGATTTCGGGTGCTCGCTGCCCTGAACTAGTAACTCAACGTGCCCGAGCGCGAGAGGACGGAATGTCATTCGTTCCTTTGAATCAAGTCAAGGGTATGTTTGACTCCAGGTAGCAAAGGAATCGATCCGACGACAGTTACGTCATGTCAGGGATATCTGAGAAGGATGCCCCAAGAAACCTGTATTCTCTACGCGTATTGAAGGGAAAAGAATCTTGACACTGATTGAGAAGCCCGAATCAGGGAACGGGGACAAAATACGAAACCGAAATCATCATCCATGGGGTATCAAGCACAACCAAATCTACATCCGTCCACCGTCTCTTCGAAAACGCGCCGTTCGAGAGGACCAACCCTGAATCTCTCACACGCACCATCTCCTCTCGGGCAGCCCTATGCCCTAACATCGATCCTCCATCCTCTGCCGCTGGAGCTGCATCATGACCTGCTTTTCCATATTGATCACCCCGGACTCCATAGCCCGGGTTTCCTCTTAACCCGCCTCTCGCGCTTCCGGTCCCACAGCCACATAAACAGCACAACAATCACGGTGAGCGGTACGGAGACGGCAAAGTACAGCCAGAGCTGCGGGGCAACGTCGACGCGGGGCCGGTCCCGTTGGTGGGGTCGGCGCCGCGAAAATTGAAGAAGGACATGCTGAAGAGGGACGCGACAAACGTTCCGGGGAAGAAGATGGCGCCCATCATGGACAGCCTCTTGAGCGCGTTGCCGTCTTTCTTGCTGGCTTGGGCGATACGTCGCTGGTCCGTGATCATGGCCATCATTTGCAGGTTGACGATGGATTCGCGGTGGGCCATGACGTTGGTCAACTATGTAGACAAGTAGCGGTTAGCAAGAGCGAGAGCTAAAAGAAACCAAAAAAAAAAAAAAAAAAGGCATCGCCATCCCCGTCTTCTTTTTCCTCTTATATCGTGGTTGAGGGGTTACTTACGGCATTCCTTTGAATACTCAAGCGCTCAATCGTCGTGTGCACGTAACCTTCGATCGCCCTCAACTTGGTACGGTAGAACGCCAAACGACCCAAAATGCTCGTGTGCGTAGCCTCCAACCCATCCGTCCACGCATCGGGCAAGGTTCGGCTCCGGAATAACGACATGGCCTCCTCCATGTTGGCAATAATCTCCAGCCAGTCCTGCGGCCGCTTGCGCAGAACCTGGGCATGGCACTCGACCAGCGCTCGGTTGGTATCCTCGATATCGGCCATGCCGTCCTTGGCGCCGTAGCTGCTCATGCTCGACAAGCTATTGCCGGTCGCCACATGGCGGAAGGCTCCCCGCGGAGGTCGTCCTTGGTGTCTATGCGCTGCGAGATGGAGTGCTCCAGGCGACGAACCCAGTCTCGCGTATCGCGCAGCTGCTGGTCGCGGTCCGAGCCGAGGTCGTAGGAGAGGAGGATCAGGGGCAGGAGGAGGGGTGATTCGTTTCCGTGGTGCATTCGAGCAGGTCTTGGATGGACTTCTTGATGTGCGAGGTTGAGGTACCTTTGACGAAGCCGGTGGTTGTCCGCGTTTCGAAACAGTGGGATAGAACTACCTCCCAGCCCTCGGTCTTTCCCTGCTTCTTGGTATCTGATTTCCGGAAAACGATGTCTACTCGTTATCCGATGTTAGTGGCACATTCGAATAGGCCCACGACCGTAAAGGGCCACGATCATGGATAGCCATTGACTTACGGAGCCTAGGGTACTTGTCTTTATGGTCTAAGAAGGACCAGAAAAAGGGCCCACCACGCTGGTGCCTTCGATAGCTCTGGTGGGAAGGTTGAACTTGTCAACCATCTGTTCGTAATTCTTGGCCTCGAGAGAGATGACCCCGGGCTAAAGGTGTCTGGATGGACTGCTTCCTTTTGAACACTGGACATGGTGCCTGTGTTAGTCAAAACGCGGCAAGGCGGCCCGGAGCCTTCTCAATATCACGACTTACACGAGTCTTACGGTGCCTAGGGCCTTCACTCCATACCGAGATGGAGGTGGGGAAAACATGCCCTGCTCTCAGATTAGCGATGCGATGCGCCTGGTGGAGGTGAGAGTTATGCACTACACGTACCTTTCGGTTCAAGAAATCCTCAAAGTCGTAGTCTGCCAATTCATGCTCGACGACATTGTCAAAAGAGGGATTCTATTCACCAAGCGAAGCCAAGGTTAGTTGGGCCCCCAAGAGCCAAGCTAGATATATGAAGGGGGTTAGGTGTGAGTCGGGGATGGCATAATTCACTTACTGAATACGTTGTGATTTCTAACGATCGTGTTACCTCTGGAACGGCCCGGCACGAATTCACGTGGGATCTAAAAAGATAATCGTCCATATTAACTTGCGATGGACTTTACATGTAATGTTGTGAATGTTGATGTCGCGTCTGCTGAGCTTCAAGCTGTTCGACACGCTTTTCGGCTTGGATTGTTCAGAGGCAAGCAAGTGGCGGGCGCTGATTGTTCGAGAAGAAAAATTGGCGATGATTAAAAAGAAGAGGAGAAGCTAGAATAAATGTTTTTTCCAATTCTTTCCCCGCTCCCTCTTTCAATTGATCCGATGCTGACCTCTTTTGTTTTCCCGATCTTGAAGCGTTGCCTCTCCCAGTATCCGGGGTGCAGGTGGAGATTAGACGAAGACCTTCAGCCCCAAACCCCGCTGGAGGCTGTGCAGGCCACTCCCGCCAAAGCAAAAGGGAAAAATGTATATAGGCAGCCGACGCAGGGGTCCAGCCCGTCAAAATTGTCAATTGGAGAGCTCGAGCTTTCAAAGTTGGCTCAATGTTTCCCTTTCACCTGAAGGCGGCCCCCTAGCGCGGCCCCGTGCAAACCCTGCGCTGTGGCTCAACCAGAACCGAGACACAAAATCCAATAGGACTTCGCCTAGAAGCGAAAGTCCTGGGATGTCCACGCGTCGCGAAAGAGCCACGGATACTTCTAGCGTAGGACCCCGGACCAGCAACGAGGGGAACTAGGCAAGCGAGAGGGTGGGCGATGCAACTTCCATGGAATCGAGAAGCTGAGCCGGCACTTGATTATTATGGAGAATAATGATGAAGCCTGTTTTACACAAAAATCGCGCTGGGCGCAGCCCGTGAAAGAACATGGCGTCACACGAAAAGGGAGGGAACGGAGCTGTTGGGGGCATGGCATGCAGGGGAGGAGGTCTTGAAAGGATCCACGTTTTCGCTCGGTTCTTAATGATCCTCCCTGAAGGAATGTGATATTACCACTCTCTACTTCCCCATTCCACGGTCAAGAATTTCCATTTCCTTTTTCAGAGCGGAGCAACCTCAGCTCACTGCTTGATGGATGGCAGATTCTAGGCTGGCAACATCCTGGATAAATGAGAGGGCAAGTCCGAATAGTCTCAAGCTTGCAAAGTTCGATGAGTCCAGCCATTTTAGAATTCTGGTTGGGCACGCGCGTGAAATACTAGATCCCTTGCATACATTACATATGGATGTAATACAGCTGTTGAGTAACTTGATATATGGATCCATGGATGGATCCATGGATGGATCTATGGATGGATATACAGGTACTATAAAACCGCCCTTCTTAGGCCTCGCCCGGGCCAAGTCGCATAGCCAACTCTACCTCCATTCTCTCGGCCGCCTTTGGCCCGTTGATTATATCGCCCATGATATCGGAGCCAGGTGGGAAATCATGTTCGAATAAAGGTTCCCCGACCCTCTCATATTTGCTAGCACTGTCTGGCGGAAATGCCAGCGAAAGAGCTCATCTGGTGGCCTCCGAGGGTCATCTAGAAACCGGCGGTCGAGAAACGTTCCCGCTATTCCGAACGTATCTTGCTGGAAACAGATAATCTTATAGTTATCCTGAATGGGATTGTTAGTAGGATGATTGGGGTGTAGATCTTGAACTTACATCCAGGTCAATCGAGAAAAGGTGCATGTCAAACAACTGATGGATATGGGCTAGGAGGAGGATTCCGTTTTGCACAGAATTGATAGAACCTCCTGATGCGGTGTCTAGCGTGATCCATTGACCAAAATCATTCTCTTTCCAATATTGTTCATAGACGAGCGGATACACGTGAGCCGCTTTGAAACCGACCCAACTGTCATATTGCCGATTAAGATTCGGGGTCTTCGTAACGATACACCGCCCATCTCTTTGGCGAACTGCATCTCGGAAATTTTGCACTCGAGTACCAGTTTCAGGCGAAATAGGTCGATACAGAAATGGCTCACTGCTGACTTGGATCTCGTCGTCGCAGACGATTAAGTAGTGTCCGCCCAGGAGAGGTTGAGAGTTTTCAGTAAGAAGGGCACCGTTTTCCGTCTGAATATACCACATGCTTCCCGTGATCAGGACTATAGAAACCATGCGGTAGAAACCCTTGTTCGTCACTCCTCTTGTTAAAATTAGACCTCCTAGAATATTAGGGGGTCTCGGAGGTCAGAGAATACGACGTCACGGCCAAGAGCCCTTGCACGATCGTTAGTTGCCATATCATAGTTATATGAGACTCAGCACCCCATGATAAAAGGGTTAGTGATCTCGGTTGTCAAGAAAAGAACAACGAATGGGAGACTTCGGATGATGCATTGATTATGAGCTGGAAATACTGGAGACTGAAGCTTATTCAGCCGGAACTGAGCCGGGCCTGGTTGAGATGGAGCAAACTTTGAGCTGCTACGATGGGATGATTGCGAACTCTCGTCGCGCCAGGCTGAACGTTGACCAAACACGCTGCCTCTACCCATCTCATCACCAATTTCAGCAACTAGATAGACCATAGAGAGAGTTGCCGCTCGGCTGCCAAGCGTGCGCGTCGGGACCATATCGGGCCAAGGCGCACCTTGCGAAGATAGCGCTGGGGAAAGACACCAATCGCCGCCATGCATCGAGGGTGGGTCGGTCAACTACTCAAATGGCCCCTCCTCATCCTGCCGTTCACATCTCGGAGCTCCTCGCCAACTACTAGCCAATGGAATCTGATATTCCAACCTTAAAGCTTGTGAGGGCGGGTTGAGGGACGTAAAGGTGGGTTTGTAGGAAGAGGAATGAGAAATTGGTCGCAGGATTGGATCCCATCTGGTTCCGTTCAGTTATTAGTGGCCGGCCAACGTTGGCTCAGTGCGAATCCTGAGGCACTGCTACACGATTCGACAGGAGCTGACTAAGAAGGCTTGAAGGATTTATGGGTGAGACAGACGGCGTTGGGCGGCCCCAACTAATTGACCCTCGGTATCTGGCAAGGACCCTGACGAAAAGCAACGCACTAACAATTTGGCGGACAACTGTTTCGGGGCATCCAACCTCGGCTTGTCGACCAAGCGCCCCCACCCTAAAAACTTCAGGGCTGGGACTGGACGGACTCCGAATCGGCAACCCTCTTTTAGAAATACCGCCTCTCCCGCCCCCAGCGAGCTGCGACCCTTTTGATCGACTTGATATTATTATTCATTGCTCTCACTCACAGCGTACGCTCACTGCCAATTCGTACAATTTCTGCCATTGACGTGTGTGCCTGATTGTTTACCGCATCTTTTTGTTTGACTGGCCTCCCCAACGCCCCACACATCATGGCCAACACAATTTCGGAGCAGATCGCCGTCGACCCGGCCGGCGACAACCAGTTCGTCTCGCGCTGCCTGCCGCAGCGCATGGGCAACACCGCCAATATCTCGTACGGCGGCTGCACGTTGGGCGTGGGCATCGAGGCGGCCTGCGCCACCGTCTCCCCGACTACCACCTCTACACCGTCATGGGCAACTACCTGGGACCGGCCTTCACCGATCGCAAGCTGCTCTGCTCCGTCCGCAAGCTCCGGGACACGCGCACCTTTGCCACGCGAGAAGTCATCGTCAGCCAGGAGGCCAAGGACGGCACCCGGAGGCCGTGCATGAGCATGCTCCTCGACTTCCAGGCGCGGGAGAAGGCGTCCATGTTTGTCTTCTCCGCGCCGCCGTCCCGGTCCTACTCGCCCCCGGAAAAGTGTAAGAGCCGGACCCAGATCGCGCAGACGCTCGTGGAGGAGAAGCTGGTGTCCGAGGAGCTGGCCCATTTGCACAACATCATGTTTGGGCTGATGAACCGCTTCTTCGACTCCCGCCTGGCGCCGGAAGGCATCTCCGCCCAGAACTTGAGCGGGCTCGTTTCCGGGGTGAAGACGGGCCAGGAGGACCTCCCTTTACCGACATGACGTCGGCCGATTGGTTCAAGGCGCGCCACCAGCCGCCCACGAGCCACGCTCACTACTCGGCCTTGGGATTCATGATGGACGCGAACCTCTCGTTCTTGCCTCTTACTCACAACAACCTATCGCTGCAAGATGCTGCCGCGTGCTCGAGTCTCGATTTTTCCATGAGGATCTTTACCAATGATCTAGATCTTACCAAGTGGCACATGAGGGAACTCAAGTGCGTGGTCGGCCAGGAAGGAAGGACGTACTCGGAATCGAGGTTGTGGGATGAGAAGGGGAACATGGTCGCCAACATGTCGCAGCAGTCCATCATGCGGCCGAAGCCGGGACAAAAAGAGCCGATTCGTGCGTCTTTGTGATGAAATGTTGACCATGAAGTTCGGGGAAGGGGATGGTTCGCTGTTAAAATGGGAAAGCGAGAAAAAGGTGTGTACGATTATAGACAAAAATTATCAACGTCCAGTGCAATGCAAGCCAGCGTTATGCAAGTATGCAGTTCCATCCATTGATTGATTCAAGCCAATTTTTCAGCCACCACCGGGTCCTCAGCCACGCAAGGAGCATTCGCTCCCGTCGAGACTGATAAGTGGCTGGAAAAGGTGGCAATGGCGAATAGGCTTTCACCTACTCACACGTGTGTGTGAACCGGATCCGTGAGACAATGACGCAGGCTCGGCCCACCTGCTGCCAAGCTCTTGGCTTAAGCTTCACCCTCCTATTTGCTCACTTGCTCACCAGGGACCAGCACCTTGAAGAGCACGAGGTCGGCACCGAGGGGCGGTTTAGCACGGGAAAAATCACCAACTACCTGATCTTCCCTAGCCGTTTGGCAAAATGAATAAAAAGGTTGGAATTTTTTCTCTCTAGATATAATGGAAAAGCCACCGCCCTCTGTTCAATAACGACGACTAGGCCGTTCCCGGTTTAACTGTAAAGTTGCAGCCGTTCTGCATGAGTCTGCGGCCCATCTAACAACATACAGCAAGGAACAGATCGGGCAGTCATGCCCTGAAGCCACAGACCGCATCGCGAGCGAACAAGTAAATTGCCGCCCCTCTCCCATTGATTCTCTGAGAGCCCGAGATCTTAGCTCACCGCCGCCCTCCATATTTTCTTTTTTCTTTTTTTTTCTTTCTTTTCCCTCCCGCGTTTCCTTCTCCTCAATACTCACGACGACGAAACCGCACATCTCATTCTCGAACAGACAGAGGGGACAAAAATACCGCGCCGCAGTCCGCCTCATTTCGAAACTAGTTGGCCTAACCCTTTTGAGCATCATGAGCACAGCTCCCGCTGCGGCGCAAGGGGCGGCTCAGAAAAGCCTCCCCGCCCGCGACGGTGCACCCGGTGATCACAGCTATGAGCGCTCCATATTCGGCTATCTCACGCATCCCGACGATAGTTACACGCCAAACGGC
Organism: Parascedosporium putredinis; assembly: GCA_949357655.1. Lineage (NCBI taxonomy): Eukaryota > Fungi > Ascomycota > Sordariomycetes > Microascales > Microascaceae > Parascedosporium > Parascedosporium putredinis. The sequence goes on from CASHTG010000018.1 coordinate 1,959,640, forward strand.
GTCTACTGGGCCGATCTGCCCCTCCGCCAGCGCATCGCCTTCGTCAACAAGGTCAACAACCAGGAGGTGAAGAAGGAGTGGAGATCCGTCCGCAAAGCGACCAAGAAGAACCCCTTACGGCCCTTTAGCTGGTACTTCAAGAACGCCGTGCTCCCGGGCGCTGGGATCGGACTCCAGGGTTACGTCCTCTTCTCCATCGGCAACCTGCACACCCTCTTCGCCTCGGCGTGGCCAGAGTGCTGGAGCGACGATGCGACGCAATGCAATGTCAACCTAGTCGCCAGCGTCATGTACCTGGGTATCATTGGCATCACCGTGGGCCAAATCGGGGTTGGCATCATCGGCGATTGGATCGGGAGAAAGTGGGGTTTGATCCAAGATGCCGTGGTCATGACCTTGGGCCTGGTGATGCTGACGGCGAGCTGGGGCGTCAACCTTCAAGGTTGGGTGATATGCTATGCGATATCGCTATTTTTCTACGGTTCGTGGTCCCTGTAACCCCCATCCGCACTTCGAATATCACACACTAACTTGGAAAACTTAGGTGTGGGCGTCGGCGGCGAGTATCCCCTGACAGCCACTGCCGCCATGGAAAATGCCCGGAAGAAAGGCCCCAAGGCGAAGAGGGAGGATAGGTTGCACCGCGGACGCAAAGTGACGCTAGCCTTTCTGATGCAGGGTTGGGGTCAACTAATCAACCAAGCCGTCCTCATCATCCTCTTGCTCATCTTCAACAGCGGCCACGGCGATCCGCCTTACACGAAAAAGGCGGCGCAACTCACGTTTCGCCTCTCCTTCGCCATCCCCGCTCTCGGTACCCTCTGGCTCGTGTATTACCGGATATTTGTCGTCAAGTATCCGAGCGCCCCTCTCAACGACCTCAAGAAGAAGCGCAACATCACCGGGTACGACGTCAAGTCCCTCCGCCTGATCCTCAAGCACTTCGGGGGCCGGCTCCTCGCGACCGCTGGCACGTGGTTCTGCAATGATGTGTTTTTCTACGGCAACAAGCTATTCCAGGGTCAATTTATCGCGGTGATTAGCAACAACCCTGATTCGGTGATGGAGTCTTGGCTTTGGAATCTTCTCAACATTGCGATATCCATGGTGGGATACTACAGCGCGACGCTCTTCATCGATAACAAACTTTACGGGCGGATGAAGATGCAGCTTATTGGTTTCCTCATGTGCTTCGTCACCTTCATCATTCCCGCCTTCCATTTTGACTACTTTACGAGCCCGGCTGGGATTCACGGTTTCCAGACCCTTTACTTTCTAAGCTCCTTCTTCATCCAGTTTGGTTCCAACTCGGTCACTTTTCTGGTCGCAGGTGAGGTGTTCCCAACACCCGTACGTGCCACAGCCCACGGGTTTTCCGCATCAGTTGGCAAGGCCGGAGCCATGCTCGCATCCGTGCTATTCAACTATATCGATGCGCACACCAAGTTCCTCGTCGTTCCTTGGTTCGGCCTTGTGGGGATGGTCCTCACGTTCCTGTTCTTGCCTGACACGACTGGCCTCGACTTGCAAGAGCTTGAGCGGCGATGGGAGTATATCCTTGCGGGAAGGGATGCCGAGTATCACGGAGTCGCAGTCCATCCCGTGCACCTTTCCGTCTGGGAAAGGCTATGGGGGTCGGAAAGCGGTACGACGCCGAGGCGGACTTTGGCGCCCGGATCCGCGACCTGAGGGAAGAGTGGGTCATGTCGGAGGAGAAGAAGCGCCAGGCGGAGGCACGCGGGGAATCGCCCGAAAGCGACGAAGAGGAAAATGAATTTAGCGACGAAGTGAGGCGCTACTTTGAACGGACGCGAGTAGGTGCTTAAGAAGCGATTGCCTCTGTTTGGATGATGGGGAAAAAGAAAAAAGCGAAACCGCCGCCATTTCTTGTCGACGGCTTTCCTTTTATTGCATAGTACATAGTGCGGAGAGGTCCCTCCGTGAGACAGGGTAATGCGTTGTCGGATAATGGGGCTTGGCAAACTGTTCTAATAACCACGTAAATAATAGATAACTTAATTGAGCATACATAGCCGGCGACTTTTAGAGCATGACTGATAAATACGAAATTTGGATTGGCTATATTTTCCCATTTATTTCAAAAGCCGCCAAAACCCTTATCTACCACCCGCTTACACCCTAACTACTTTGACGCACCAGACTGCGCGTCCCTAGCTTACTCGTCATCCTCCTCCACCGGATCCTCTGGCGCGGGCTCTTCAGCGGGAGCATCAGTCTCAGCCGGGGCCTCACCCTCTGTGGGCGCGGCGGTCTCTTCACAGGCGGGGAGCACGGGGAATCCCGCAGGGGGCTCAGCACCGCCGGGGAAACCTGGGAAACCGCCGCTGGGCAAGCAAGTAGGGAAGGCGCCGGGACCACCAGGACCGCCAGGACCACCGGGACCACCGGGGAACCCGCCACCAAACCCGCCGTTGGGGTTAGCCTGGCCACCCTCCTTGTAGAGAGTAGCGGCGGCGGACACCTCGCGGATGTAGCTCGTGTTCACGCCAAAGCTGTACCAGGCGAAGACGCCGTCCTCGACGCTGTCGCCGAGGAGCACGTACTCGGCCAAGGGGTCGGTGACGGCGGCCTCCTGAGCGAGGATGAAGTCGTTGGCGTTGAGGGTAAGCTGCATCTGGTTGCTGGCGTAGGGCTCAAACTTTTCGACGTCGGCGATGAGGTCGTCGTCGAAGTACATTTGTCCCACGTGGGCGACGTTGAGATCGACAATGGTGTTGTTTTCGCGAACCTCGGGGTCGAGGTGGACCATCAGGTGGATGTGGGTGGCGCGGCCCTGGTAGTGGCCGGGGAAGTTGGTCTCGAACTGGGCGGCGCCGTCCTCGTCGGTGGGCTGGTAGCCGCGGTGGAAGGTGTTGTCGAGGTTGGTGGGGTCGGCCTCGCCCACGCCGTTCATGGCGGATAGGACGCCGCTGTACACACCGGTGGCGTTGCAGTCTATGGACATTCAGTTCAATTAGCAAGCTGGAACGGATGTGTAAGGATAGAATAGATTGGGGTTCTCACGCCAGATCTCGAGGTAGGCGCCTTCGATAGGGTCACAGGTCTCGACATCGATAAGTTGGATATCAACGCCGAGGGGGATACCGGGTTCCTCGTCCACAATGTTCTGTCGTACGAGTCCACCCGCAACGTCTAAATTTCTCGGGTTAGTCTTCCAATGCTCCCGTCCTTTGAGTAGCCATAGGATGTCAGTCAGGCGGCATGGAGGATCACATACAGAAAGGGCCCTCGGTAACCTCGGGGTTGAGGATGCAAGATCGGTTTCCGGAGAAGACAATCGAGGTATCAGTCTCAAAGGTGTAATCCTCGTCAGAGTGGTGGGACTTGTTCCATGTCGCATCATCTCCGGTGGCCTGGCGGGCTAAAGCCGAGATATAAGAAGTTAGTCATGGCCTTGTCTTGGGTACGGTACCGGTGGGGAGAGACGAGGGTGAAACACACCCTTGATGTTGGACCTCTTGCGCAACTTGTGGGTGATCTCGCTGCGGCGCTGGATAGCGCGCTTATCGTGGCCCCGCTTCTTCAACTTGTCCGCGCAGTGGCTCAGATCAGCTTTGTTGTTCTCGAGGAAGGCTCGGCGGACGGCCATCTCGTGCTCGATATCATGGTCACCGTGGGCTGCCACGAAAGGCACGAGCAGGAGGGACGAGAGGAGAGACGTGATCTTCATGTTGAAAGCGGCTGTACGAGGACGGGTGGGGCTGTTGGCGAGATATTTGATAACTCGGCAGTGTATCTCGGGAGACAACGATCGGGGCTGAGAGATAGAAGAGAAAAAGAAAAGAAGAAAAAAAAAGGCCATCAAAGGACGAGAACAGACGATGCCTTTTAAGCTCTGATAATGCCTCGTCTCCTCGTCTCCTCTTCTCCTCGTCCCCCACTATTCCGAAAAGACGTCAGTGCCCCATCCCGGATCTTGAATATGCGTGAGAAACAGACAATGATGTTAGTCCCAGGAAGCAGCGTTGCTTGCCGCGGCTCTAATGGCCTATCGCTACGGCAATGCTACGCGTCCGTTTAATATGCAATCAACGAGGAGACGTAATCAGTCGCCTTTGATTGGGCAATGGCGTCGAAGAGCTCCAAACTCCACCAATGTCGACGAGGGCAAGAGACCCCCGGTCGTTCGTCACATCGTTTACTGGCTGAATACTCCGAAGGGGCAAGAGGGGCCGCTAAGCTGTGTAAGTGCCAGGGCAGAGGGCCGAGGAAGAAAAAAGCTTGTGCCGCCTTAGTACGCTGCCCCGCGAATCTATCGCATAGGAGCGTTTAATATGCCGACATGCAATGCCATGGTGAGTCGCAAACGCGTCTCTCGAATTCATCCCAACTTTCCCGCAACCCTGGTCCAATACAGAACGCGCGTACTCCCTTCCAGACGCCTTTTTTCCCTCTGACGAATAGCAAGCCACGGAAAGTGGAAAATCATGAGGCCGACCGGCCCCGCCCAGGCCCCCCACCCCCGCGATGCCGGGGTCCACCCCACCGATGGCGTCCTGCCGAACTTCCGAGTTGTGAGGGCCGGACGTTGGATCTTTCGCTCCTTGGTAGGGACCAGCCATCCGACGGTATAGTGTCAGCGAGGCCGCTGAGCTCAGCGGTTCCCCCAAAAACCCAAAAGGAGTCTCCTCGGCCGATTCTCGTTCGCCTACCCCAGATGAGGGATCAGAAAATCTCGCCTCAGGTGATGCCCGTAGTTATTTTCAGTACCCTCCGTCAGGGCAAAAGGGGGGTGGTGGTTCTGCCGTGTCCGTTTGTGGTCGCTGAACCAGGAATGGTGGATCCTGGCCTCGCTTTTAGCCAGCATGGACTTTCCATTCTTCCCCGCTTTTTTGGGCTGGCGTGGCCCGATTCTTTGTGTATGTGAAATATGGCGGGTGCATGTTCAATTAATATATGGTTAAATTACGCCAATGGTGGGCCGAACAACCCCATGGTCGCCCATTTTTAAAAATATTGCCCCTAGTCGAACGACCCTCGGCCTCCTGGAGCCGAAATGAAGACTAGTTGTTCGAATCTGTGGTTCTCAGTCATCGACACGGTCCGGCTTCCCATCACGGGGCCATAATGTTCCAGGAATAGCCCTTTCCAAACTCGCCTTATAACGAGCCCACTTCTCCTTCGTCTCTTTGAGACAAAAGGGAAAGAAAGACTGATTTTTCTTCTTTTTCTCCTTCTTGTATTTCCTTTTTCTTCTCGAGTAACTGGATCTCAACGGGTGCGTGGGACTTCCAGAAGCGGACTGAAGATCTTAGTGCCAGGACCACCCATTCCCTCGTCACACGTTGGAAAAGGCAAGATGGTGGCGATCAGCTACGTCCTTACGGCGTTGGCGGTGGCGATCCCTGCCCTTGCGCAGGGTCCGTGTTCCACAATTCGTCAACGACGGGCATGGTTCGTCTTCCCTATCCCTCACAAATGTCTCATACCCTGTGGACACTATTAATCCAGCACACTGGTGATCCATCCGGTGTGGGGTGATGGTGCAGGGGACTGTCTCTACGGGTAACTGACAAAGTGGAACCGCAACAGGCATACGCTGAGCAACAGCGAGAAACGCGCTTACTTGGATGCCGAGGTTTGCTTGCTGGGCAAGGCCCCCAAGTTTGGCTTCGAGGGGGCCAAAAACAGGTTCGAGGAGCTCCAGGCCGCTCATCAAGTCCAGGCTTATCTCATTCATGGAGTTGTAAGTCAAGCCCTAAATTTTCTCAGAAACCTTGAGGTTGAGAGGCCCCTTCTGACTGGCTCTTGTCGGGTGCCGCGGTTAGGGAGCGTTTTTGCCTTTCCACAGATATCTTATGCACGCTCATGAGACCCTGTTGAGGACTGAGTGTGGGTACCAGGGAGCGCAACCGTAAGTAAATTCTTCTCTTCTGTATTTCCACTGAATCTCCAAGGAATCTGTTTCTATTGGCACAAGGATGGGTGGCGAGCCTGGTGAGGAGCAGCGGGCTAACAACAGCGATCTAGATACTGGGATGAGACACGGGATGCCGGTCGCGTCAGTGAGTCCGAGATCCTTGATCCGGACACTGGTTTCGGAGGAGATGGTGTGGGTGAGAGGGGTTGTATCGCCGACGGACCGTTTGCAGGCTACATCAACAGCATCGGGCCAGGTTATAGGATTACGGATCGCTGCATCACACGCTTCGTGAACAACACCCGAAGCTTGATGGCTAGCCCCCGTTTCACCGACAGGTGCCAAGGCATGAATCGATATGTTGACGTGTGGCCATGCCTCGAGGGAAACCCTCATAATTCGGGCCATGGCGCTATTAGCGGACTGGTAAGCATATCTCCTCGCCCCCCTCCCCACACATACAAGATAAATTTTCTAATCTGGCGTCATGCCGTATAGATGATGGACCCGATCGCCAGCCCCGGCGACCCCATCTTCTACCTTCATCACACATGGCTCGATAAGCTGTGGTGGGAGTGGCAGGCCATGGACCTCCCCGACGCCTCACCGACATTGGCGGCCGTAACACCCAGGACGGCTCCGAAGGTTTCCCCGGTGCACCGCCCAACTCTAACGGTCCCAACGGCGCGAAGCGACGATCCCCGCCGACGGCCCCATCCTCATCTTCCCCGGGGACGGAGGAAACATTGACTGGGACGAGATTGACTGGGAAAAGATTGGCTTCCCGGCCTCGGCGGTGGAAATGGAGGCCCGATCCAGTTGCCGCCCGGCGTTGACGTTCCCGGAAGCCCTGGAACCTCCCGAGGATGCCGAGCCTCAAGAGCCCAGGGGTGACCCGGGCGATGTGACCACGTTGAACCACGTCCTGAAGATGTTTGGCCTCGTTCCAGACGCCTTGATCCGAGACGTCATGGATATCGCCGGAGGCACTCTGTGTTACGAGTACGTCTAAAGCGCTACAACCCAACACATTGACAGGTTCTGGTTTCTCGCCCTCCTTTCTCTTTTTGGGGCCTTCTTCTCTTCTTCTTTTTATTCTTCTTCTTTCCTTTCTTCTCGCATTTCTCCTCATTTAATCCGCCCGCGCGCGTTGCATAACTTTGAATTGCATGGAAAAAGTCGAGGAGGATGTACATAGGCATCTTTCTTTTATTCCTCCTGCGGCGAGAAACAGCAAAAGGCATTCTTCTACAACCTTCTTCTTGATGTATCGCATATTCGAAGCATTTGAATCCTGTACATACGCATCAATTGAAAATAACGCTGAACATTGTTCTTTACACAAAGCCGGTCCTTTTATGAGGCCTCATCACACACAAGTTTGCTCCCTTGTATTGAGATATGGATTATATCGACGGGTCCCGAGATGCTGCTTCAACGGGGTACTTCGAACAGATAATCACATGGCACGGCGAGACGAGAGTGCGAAAGATCGATTCTTGTGAAATCCATGGGTTTACTCCATAATATAACAAAACTAAAGAAAATACATGTTCCGTTTATCATCACATCTGTCTTCATCGAGTGCCTAAATCTTCCTCAAGAAAGAGGGTGCACTCGACGCCTCCCCAGCACACCAATCCTCATCTATAAGTGCTGGTTGTGTCATCCTGTGAAAGGGATAGGAGGAAAAGGGGTTGCTTTGATAGGCTGTGTGAGGGGTATCTGAAGGGTGTCCGAATTAGAGTGTCTAGGGCTGGAGAGGGTGCCATGCCAATGAATATCGGGATGACTTTGCCGTCCTTTGTGCTTGCGCTCGTGTAACCCAGCTGCCGATGTTCCGGTTACCACCGACCGCCTCGGCGCCCACCGCCGCCGTACATTGGACCGCCGCCACCATACCTCGGGCCACCGTGCATATGGCCGCCGTGCATAGGCCGGCCATAGCCCGGACCGCATCCGCCCCCATTCGTCCCATTCCAGGACTGACGACAATGGGACGAGGACGGACGACATGAACGGGACGCGGGCCCATCATCATGGGGGCCGTACATCTGCCTGCGAGATGTGCCGAAACACATTGTGATGTGTAGATTGAGGGGTTGTTAAGAGAATTGGTGGGCCCTGGTGGGATTCGGTAGATGAATGTGTCTTTTGTTTCTGATGGGGGTTATTGTTTGCGTGTACTGATTGTTTGGCTTGTTTTTGGCTAAGATGTTGCTTTATTGACTGCTTTATTGATGTCTCAATTGAATTCAGATCAGCACGAGGAGAGGATAGTATGATGCTGTTTCGTATTTTGTGTCTTCTTCAACGTAGAGTGCATTGCTTTTTTACCTGGGAGTTGAGTGTGATTTAAATACCCTCCACCAGAGTGAAGCTTTTAGCGCATGTTGCCTCTTGCTCCTCTACGCAAATCTGATGACTGCTCTGTGATGCCAAGCATGATGTGATCTCATTGATTACGACGGGCGGGGCCCCGCCCAACTAGGCGGAGCTGGGCGGAAAAGGGTTGAAGCACTCGAGCCGATCGCCCGCTCGGACGCAGTCCGCCGAACCCTATCCTGCTGCTGGATGCGGCGCTAACGTACACTGGTCGAGAGGCGTCATCGCTAGCACACCCGCGCCAAACCACAAGGAATTACAAAGTTCAGCGGACCCAGGATCTATTTCTGGTGAGCGGAGAGGATGGGGAAGCCAGGGGCAGCCCTCCCGCAACTTCTCGTTCATGAATCTCGCCTGGCCTGTCCCACATGCCATTCGCTTCTTCCCGCGAGGCCTGGGAAAGGGTTCGGCCAAGGCTTGTTGATCGGAAAACTCCGTTGATTTCGTGTCGGTGCCGAACTGAGCCTCAATTTTTTGTGTCGGTTGTCTCATTATCCAGTCTGTGGCTCAGCGCTTCATGTGATCGGTGATGGGTCCGTCTCGGGTGTCGCGCGAGGACCGCCCCACCTCCACGTCAGCTCGACTCGGCCCTCGCTGGGAGCGCCTGTTCAATAGCTCGGAGAAATTCTTGGTGCGATACTCGCGAAATGGCCGCGAAGCGAAGCTCCCTTGGCCGTAGCGCTAGTTTGTTGCTGCGGTTATCTGCAAACTTTTGATGTGTGGTGCGATGACGGAGGAGCCCGATCTAACGCCTCGTGGATTCGGGGCGCTTAGGAGGAAGCGATCTCAACCCCAACATGTGCGGCGAACAAAAAGGCTCCCCAGCTTTCACAATGGAAGCACAGCGCCACTTGAGGTGTACCAGGTCCTTGATCAAGTTTCCATTAGCCTTGTTGGGAATAGACGAGCATCATGTTCGATAAATATGCGACGGTCTACCAATTCCAACGTCCAGCCACTTGTATCATGACCACTGTGCGTTTAGCACTCGTGCGCCCCGGAAGACCCAGGCCGCAAGCGCTCTATTAGAACACAATTAATATGATCAAGGCAATTGATTTGTGTTTTGCTCTCCCATTATCAACAGGCGGGCGACGACCCAAGGGTTATAAGAGTGGGGAGGATCTTGTTCTCTATCTTGAGGTTTTTAGGTCAAAACTTGCACCTCATTTGTCTGATAGGGAAGCTATGTTAAAGAGTTCAATGTTGTGACAGTTTGTTATAGATCAGATTCTGATCGATATGGCGGATGACGATATGTGACTTGGGCCTCCATGCATTAAAAGTTCCAGTAAGAATTTCCATGGTAATGATCAAGACATTCCCTCGAATTCTGGGATGTTATTGATTAGTGGGATAGAAAATGAACAGCTCAAGTAAAAGAGTGCATCATAAAGCATGTCCGAGTACTCGAAACCAACTTCGCGATCTTCACAACAATTGACTCGAGTTATGGGTTTCCAGTATCAACCGCGTGTCCACTTCAGGTTCAAGCAAGGACGCGGGTCACGAGATTGATCCAATCCTCTCCTTTTTCGCTCGGAACGCGGTTCCTTGGTTCCGGTTCCGAGCCCAGTCCTGCAGCTCCCCCAGTAATCACATTTCCCTCCCCTTTGATTCACTATTGTCAGCACGGAAAACAGAGGGATTATGTAACTGTATTGGCAGTGTGGGGCCATCCAATATCGCCCGTCTCCATTCATTCATCCATTGTTCAATCACATCGACATGTTAATATATTCGACGCACCGGGTTTCCGGGTTTTCAGCCACCTATTTGCTGTCTTTGCTGGAGGAATTAGGGAGGTGAAGCGCCGATGAAACTCTGCCGTGCGCAAAGTGCGTAAAAATGCTGGGATGACAGTACGATCATTTCCACGGCTAGATTCAATGCCACGTATCAAGAACCAATTTTCCCTTAATCAAGGCCTGGGAAGGGCCCATGAATATGAAGGTAGTCCTCGCCGCCGCCAGTCGCGGCGAGATCTCCCCGCGTACTTCTTTGGCCGCACATCTTCCTCGGGGTAGAATATCACCAATTGAACGTACGACGAAGTCGAGAGTCGCGCTTTTCCTTCTTTCTTTTGAAATCAGATATGTCGCAGCGTAGTCCTTTCTGGGGCATAAGCCTCCTTTTGCTGTGTGGGCTCTTTTGGCCCCAGCTCGTGACGTCACAGCGTCCCGAAGCGTGCCACGCCTGCGTGCCGAGCACCACACGCGACGAGCTCGCTCTGGGCATTTATCTCGGCCACAACTACGGGTGAGTCGCCACTGGCCATCGGCGAAACGCCCTTTGCGTGCGAATATTCGTGCAAGCGAACGAGCCTAGTTTCTAACGATTTAATTATTCGTGATAGCGTGGCGGTCAACTACCTAGACAATGGAACCGCCGTGACGCTGGCCAAGGTGTCGGCGCAGCCCGAGTATTCTGAGCTGATAGAGCGCCTCATCAAGACGAGACCAACGGGCGAAGACCGCAGGGATCAGGGCCGCTTCTCGCCCCTCCTCCGAACCGTCCAGCGAACGCTCGGCTTCGCCACCACGAACGAGACGGCTATCCTAGGCCGTATGGTATCAGATCTTCGGAAAGCGTCCGAGAAGGCGCTCGGAAGGGGCATTCGGGGGCAAAGAGTCTCCGTGACCGCGCCTTGGCAGCCCGTTTGGAGGGACGAGGACAAGAACGACTGCGACATCAACGACGCCCTCTACACCGGAGGCCTGAAGCCCTGGGACCCAGCCTCCCCTGCGCCGCTGTACCTGAGCGAGGTGAGGGCGTCGCTTGGCGCCAGCGGAAGAATCTTGTGCGGGAAGTCCTACGGCTGCGAAGGGTTTACTCGCGATCCTGAAGACGTGTCCCAGTACATCTTTTATATCAGGTAAGCAAGGGGACCCTCTTGACCCGGACGAGAAGAAGAAGGAGAAGAAGAAGAGAAAGAAGTATGGCGACTCTAACACTCTCGTAGCTTCACGAACCAATCGCTCTACACGACCTTTATCCAAGGTGGCTGCTTCTACAACTCCCCGGTAGAAACAACGGGAGTGTTGGACGTCAAGCTAGGCCTGAACAACCTCAACGAAGCCTCCCCAGCAAATTCTGGGACGAGATGAGGAGCGGCTCCTCACGCGCGGCGCCTACTTCAAGCGCTGGATCAAGAGCCGCAACTTCTACACCATCAAGCCCACCATCCTCGTGACGGGCGAGGCGGCCAACCACCCCGAGCTCGTCCCCATTCTCGAAAAGATCGCGTCGAGGCTGCCCGTGATACTCCCACAGGGCGAAGACGCGGTGGGAGCCCGACGGGCAACGGTGCCGAGGTGCTGATTTTGGAGGATGCCGTCTCGGCACCGGCGAGGGGGCCGCTCTTTGGTCAAGGATGAAGCTGGAGGAGGGCTCCTATTGCAAGACGGCGCAGTGTTGTGAGCGAGCGGAGAAGCCGAAGGAGGGTGGTGACAAGGAACGCGAGGAGCTGTGAGGTGAGCGGGAATCATGGTAGCGGGTTTCTTGGGAAGCAATTTGGGATGGATGGTGATGGGCGTTTAATGTTCAATTTATATATATATAGACACCACTTGGCCCCTTTCTTCTTCTTCTTTTCTTTCGTTGAATCAATTTCACGTACTAGATTCGCTGAATGCAGAAGATTCATCGCCCAAGGGTTAAACAATCAACGAGGTGACTCGGCCCAAGAACCAAGGAGAAGTGGTTCCGCGAAGCGAAGCTATCGATATCTTTGTGTCGGGTTGTGTCACATCTTGGCTGGTCCATCCGGACTTAAGGACCGTCGCGAGATCGCGGTCCGGCAAGATGACGGCTACCCGCGGCCAAGGGTCATGCGATATCGGCATGCAAGACACATCGCCATTGTATCCAGCTCCGGGGATGGACTGGACCGGGAGCACACGCCAAATTTCCCCCAACATCATCGTCGTTTATTTTGAATAGATCTGACTTGTCTGCGGAAGAAAAACGTCGTGACGCATTGTTGTGAATCACCACTATTGCTAGTCACGCACAAAGGATGGAAGGGATCGAGTCGAATCCCTCACCATTGATAATTCCGCTGACAAATTCGTCCGGCCAGCCACAGTTCCCCTCACCTTCTGACGTGTAAGGAATGGATCAATGCAACTCCTAACCCCAAGCCACTCTCGGGGAACGCCCGCGCCGGTCGTGTTAGTGCGTCGACACAACGCAGTCGGCGAAGATCCCCCGGAGAAAGGATCACACCCCGCTCTATAAATCTGCAGTCTTTTTCCCTCGCCAAGTACCGAATAGGCCCCTGCAAGCACCATCTTGACAAAATTCCGCCCGCTCTCCAAACCTACGTCTCACCATGTCTAACCAACAACCGGCGCTCACTCTCTACGTGTACAAGGGTTCCTGCACGATAGCAGCCCACAGTCTCCTCGCCCACATCGGCGTGCCCTACAAGATCGTCATCCTCCAAAACGGCCCGGGCGGAAATTCCACCAACAGCCGTATCCAAGCCGCCGACGGGAGCCTCACGTACGAGGATTTCCTCAAGATCAACCCCAAGGGCTACGTCCCCGTCCTCACCATCGGCGAGGGATCCGCGCGCGAGGTCCTCACGGAGCTGCCCGCCATCCTGACCTACGGCGCCCTGCTCGCGCCCGACCTCAACCTCCTCGGCACCGGCGTGTTGGGCCGCGCTCGGGTGGCGGAATGGCTGGCCTGGGCGTCCGGCACGATCCACACTCTCGGTTTCGCGGGCTTTTGGAGGCCCGGGCGGTTCGCGGATGATTCTAACCCCACCACCATGAAGGACATTCAGAATCGAGCGGAGAAGACCATTGTCGGTGCGTTTGCGCAGATTGAGGAGAAGCTGAAGGGTTGCGAGTGGGCGGTCGGCGATGCTTTGACCGTGGTTGACTTCAACTTGTACGTGTACTGGACCTGGTGGATTACGGAGCGTCCTGATGGCGAGGTCGCGGCCCAGCATCCCAACTATGCCAGGCTCGTTGCGAAGGTGCAGGCTTTGGACGGCGTCAAAAGGCGCTTGCGGAGTTGAACTAGGAGGAAAATGAGGGATGGGTCTACTTTGTGAGGCCTCCGCAGCATGCTAGATTGGGCTCCGTCGTTGCGACCTTTGCATCGCATGGTTTAGCTAAGTTTATAGAGTACCACGTTCTAGATGTTGGCCTTAATCGAGCCTAGAAGCATACCGCGTGCGATGACACACGTATTAGACTTGAAGTATCCCGTGACACGAGCGTGATATTTGGAGATTTAAGTGATGCGTTTCAATCTTTCTCGACGGTGAAACTAGAACTATTTTCAAGGTGAGCCTCCCTACGCTGTATGTTGAACCTAAACAAGCTTGGGAACCCCGAAAGTCTCACATTAGAAGCTACAATCACCTACCACACGCCTCAGAAGCGACGCATCGCGATCTTCATCGAGAAGGCTGCCAAGTCATTGGTCGACCGTGCAGCCCAAAGTTGGGTTTCCATGGGCTATCCACCTGTGCCTACTGCACACAGATAAATGTGAGTTCGATGGATGTGCACTTATAGGCTGCCTTGGTTGGTACAACATCGAGTCTGGGCAGGGGTATTTGAACAGGAACAGGATCAGTACGAGCAGGGGTTAGGCTCTAAATGTTCCATTCGCACTCCACATCAAAACGTTGAGCAAATGGCTTTATCCTTACTCCCCTCGGACCCTCCCGCCCCTCCATGCCTTCCCCTTCAACTGGTAGATCACGTCTGGTAATACCCCGGACTCCACGCTCTGGGTTCTGCTCGGCATCTCGCTGGAACTTAAGTGTTGGCTAGCATGTTGCTGCAGACTTCAATGTTGTGTCAATCGGCGAGTGAGTAGCCTGCCAGACCTTGGCTGGCTTTGTAATGTTTCTTCACAGCTTGATGTATTAAAAAAATACAATACTCTACCTTGACTCACATCCCTGTTGGTCGATTCCATCACGATTACCAATACGCGTGGAATTTCCATTCTCGGCCATGCCACCCACTCTGAAAGTGTTGAAATGGGCCCCTTCCATTCTTCGTGCACCCTGTTGAACGTTTTGTGGCGGCGTAGGATTAACCATTATAAACTGACCTACTGCATAGAGGGCGCTTGAAGACCTCAATCGAATATACAGGGGGGCACATTTCGTTGTTGCCACAGAACCTTGAAGCTCGGAACGCAACGCACCCAAGAAGAGACGCTAGGGGCCTTTGAAGCTAGCCCGCAATCACCATCTCCACACTAACCGCTTGATGCGACCGTGCCGTAAATGCCGACTTTTCCACCCCGGCATCGGGACCAACCAAATCGATGTGTCATCGCTCGGATAGTTCCCGCATGGCTCTGGACTTGGCTCGGAAGGATCGCTGATGTGATTGCCCCTGCTCCACCCCTAGGGAAAGAAAAAAAACAAAACGGACAAATAGGGATAACAAGGAAATGCTGGACTCCTACATAAACGTTTGGGATGACCTCACCATTTCGGCTAACAATCCCCTTGCGAACGAACCAGAGCTGCCAATTGACCTAGCTACCAACCTGGCATGCTAGAATATCTCTGGGATGCGCAATAGCCAGGAGAACTCCACCTAAATCCCTCAGCGCGTCACGTTCGTCTCGGATCCGGAGACATGGCGGACCTAGAAAAGAAGGACGACACCATCGCGGGCACCGATTGCGAGGGATCCGACAAGATGTCCGCGGAGGGGATGCAGCCCTCGCCTCGCCCGTCTCATGAGCCCGAACCCGGGACCCGCTCCGACTCCGAGCCCGAGCCTGTTTTTGTCGGATGGGATGGAGGCGATGATGACCCGATGAACCCGAGGAGCTTCGCCAAGGCTCGGAAGTGGGTCATTGTGCTCATCGTGTCCTCGGCGAGCTTTTGCGTGTAAGACAGTCTTCCCCGGCTAGACTAGGGCCAGCCCGAGAGAGGGGGTGGGAGATCGCTAACAAGATTGTTCCGCGCACAGGACCGCGACGAGTTCCATCTACACGTCAACGTACACCCAGATGGAAGCCGAGTTCGGCAACTCGCGGATCGTATCGGTCCTCGGGCTTTCCCTATTCGTCCTCGGCCTCTCGTGCGGACCGCTCTTCTTCAGCCCGCTGAGCGAGTTCTACGGCCGCCGACCCATCTACCTCGTCGCCTGGGTCCTGTTTCTCATCTGGCTCGTGCCGCAAGCGGTCGCCCGCAACGTGGCGACCATCATCGTGTGCCGGTTCCTCGCCGGCTTCGCCGGCAGCACCTTCCTCGCCGTGTCCGGCGGCACGGTCAGCGACCTCTTCTCCAAGGACGAGCTCCAGTACCCCATGGCCGTCTTCACCGCCTCCCCTTCATCGGCCCGTGCATCGGTCCGATGATTGGCGGCTTCATCAACTATAATCTAGAGTGGAGATGGACCTACTACGTCCTGCTCATGTGGGTATTCGCCATGCTCGTGCTGATTGTGTTCCTCGTCCCCGAAACCTTTCGTAAGTTTCCTTTTTCCTCCTCCTCCCGAAGCCTATAGCGCTCTTCATTAACGGGATACCAAGACCCAATCCTCCTCCGCAACAAGGCAAAGCAACTCCGCGCCTCGACCGGCAACGACGCGCTGATCGCCCCCGTCGAGGCCAACAAAAATCCATCCTCGCGTCCGTGGGCCTTTCGCTCTTGCGGCCCTTCCAACTACTCATCTTCGAACCCATGTGCCTAAATCTCTGTATCTTCTCCGCCATTCTCCTGGGGATCCTGTACCTCTTCTTCGGGGCGTTCCCGCTCATCTTCTCCGCAAACTACTCGTTCGAGCTCTGGGGGTCGGCCTCTCTTTCCTTGGTATCGGCGTCGGCTTGCTGATCGGCGTTGCCTCGGACCCGATATGGCAGCGCGTGCGATCGCGCCTCGTCGCCAATCTCGACGAGAAGTCTGGGGCGTCCGGCAGCAGTGAGCCCGAGTTCAGGTTACCCCCGGCTATAGCGGGGTCTTTTATTGCCCCTATAGGACTGTTCATGTTCGCGTGGACATCGTATGCAAGCATTCACTGGATAGTGCCGATCATCGGCTCTCTTTTTCGGAACCGGGTGAGTTGACCTCAGAACCTCCTTTCTCATATTGGCAATGAAAATTTTCTAGATGGAGATAAGTTACTAATAAGCCTCTCCACAGAACCATTCTAGTTTTCACGGGAATTTTCACATTTCTTGTAAGTAGCAAGATAGGAAACATGTCGTCAAAACCCAGAGCCAGGGGCTAATCTTTTTCTTCCCAAAGGTTGATGCATACCCGGAATATGCTGCGAGTGCTTTGGCGGCCAACGCCTTTGTCCGCTGCCTTTTCGCAGGTGAGTTCCATTCGGTAGCCCACACGCCAAGTATCAAATACTAGGCCTTGCGTTTCTTGGCTTCAGACTAACCGCGTCCAGCCATCTTCCCTCTCTTCGGAACCCAAATGTACGAAAGGCTCGGGTTCCAGTGGGCGTCGTCCCTGCTGGCGTTCTTGACCTTGGCCATGGTCCCATTTCCGTACTTGTTTTTCAAATATGGCAAGCGCATTAGAAATCGAAGCCGTTACGCGAAAACCTGATGATGTGGCCATCAGTCAGAGCATGGTCTGGCTCATTACGCCGGCTGGGATTCACCTCCAGATAAGCCTTGCAAAAGTGTTTATACACAATCGTATATATTGTACTACCATTATTCAGTATTAGCTCCATAGACCGCATGTATTAGATACTCCGCTATGATTTGCTTACTTGTCGTTGCCGGCTCTCGACTTCAAAAGAAAAAGCCTCGTAGATGCTTGGACGTTGTCTGTGGAGATGCATTCATGCAAGGGTGGCCCGCCCCCGAGGATGTCTCACGTTTAGTGGGGCCATTTTCTTTTCCAAGGTGTTCTTGAAGGTCACCCACCTCGTGGCGCGGATGGAGGCACAAGGGAGATGCGAAAAAGCAAAGAATGGACCCTTCTGGACGACGAGGTTGCGAGTGGGGTAGATGTGAGCAAACACAATAACCTCCACGCCGATCCTCGACATGGGGCTGGGGAGACTTTTGCCATGCTATGAATAGATTCAACAGATAACCCCGAGAGGCAGGGAAATTCTTAACGAAATAGAGGCAATTTGTTCCAAATATGACTGACTTCTGGGAAACACTCTGGGTTATGGGATATCTAACCAAGGAATGAAAGAAAGCGCTCATAATACATAGAAACAGAAGCATAGGCCGCTCATGAGAGAATCAAGAAAGAACCCATATAACCGTAACTCCTTCCAGAAGGAACACCTTAACTCATAGCTTCATAACGGGGAAGACACGAAGGACAAAGAATAAAAGAGCATGCGGTACAAACCCTTGGTGTAATCTTAAAACATGACAGCCTTAGCCCTCCGGTGTTCATTCTGGCGGCTGGAGGGGTTTTCGGCCGTAGACGATGTATCTAGAACAATCGTGCGTCAGCAACAAAGACAAAGTCGCATAGACCGATCACGCCGGAGTCCAATCTGGATCGAGGTCACCTACATGGGCCAGTAGGCATGGATCTTGGGGTCGCGAAGGTCCCCGCGCACCTTTTCGCAAAACTCCAAGGTGCGATCCGAAGTCCAACCAAGACCACGCGTGAAATGGGCGAGCGAGAGCCCCTCGAGGCCGCCGGCGATATTAGCATAGGCCCACGCGCCGAGCTCCTTGAAGCGGCGATCCCGGGGCCACGTATTGATGGGCCACTTTTTCTGGACCTCGACGACGGCCTCGAAGCCGGCCTCGCGCAGATACGTCTTGTACTCGGTGACGGGGAAAATGGGGCGGTCGCGGTTGCGGCCGGCCTCGAGGCAGAGGTCGCACCAGCGGGCGAGGTGGCTGTCGGGCGCGAGGGTGCCGTCGTCGGAGCGCGCGGGCAGGCCCATGTCCTGCATCTCGAGGTAGCCGCCGGGTTCGAGGTTGTCGAAGGCGACTTGTACGAAGCGGCGCAGGTCCTCGAAGCAGCCGAGCATCATGCGGGAGAAGATGAAGTCGAACTTTTCTGTCCAAGCCCATTCTTGCTCGATGTCGTCGATCTCGAAGAGGAGGTTTGGCGGGACGCTGTGTGGGGAAAAGGTTAGCCGGCGGTGACTTTACTTCACGCTCCCGTATCCATGAGGTTTTGTCTCCCCTTCCCACTTTTCCTGACCAACTGGCTGCCCAACTTAGGCACAAGTTGATCAACCTCGGTTTTGGAGGGGACTATACGCACAAGTCTGGCTGAATCGGACTGAGGTCTACACCGATGACCTGTAGCGAAATCCCCGAGGGCCAAAAGTCAGTTGAAAGTTTACGAGGCGAGGTGAATTCGTAAGTCGAGACGGAAACTCTTCGTATGGTGCGCGTACCGTAGACTCTGGATGTAGATCGGCTGAGGAAGATGGTTAGTGTGATGTGATGGTGCGGTCCGCAGCAGTGCTGAACAAGGCAGGAGCAGCGTACCGTAGTCAAAGGCCCAGGACCCGGTGCCGGTACCAACGTCCAGGACGCGATTAGCGCCGCTGACCTTGGGAGAGAGGCATAACGCGCCATCAAGACAGTTTAGGTACAGCTCGTGTTGAATATCTGCCCAGGTTCCAAGGCGTCAGAAGCAGGCCCCTCGAGTTTGTGCTTTAGGGCTTCAATAATACCTAATCTCTCGTTCTCGGCCTGGATAGCAGAAGGGTTGAGGTACAATTAGTTCCGTAACCAGAATGTTTGTCTACAGATCATGCAAGAAAGGTTGTTTCTTCTAGACATGGTCTGCTCACCTCGTCGTTCGGGAGCACATATTCTAAAGTATGATTAGTCCGCAAAGCCAATATGCCCCCTCTACCGTTTTAATTCATGCATGTCAGGGGAAAATGGGGCAGAACAGGGAAATGGAATGAGCATGAAAAGATGTCTCACTTACTGCCTTGGCTTAGAGCGTGATATCGTCTACCATTCTCTTCTTGGAAGGCTAGGATGCTAGGGGAATAGATAAAACGCAGGCTTCTAGGCTCTAGATATACCAGTCAGCGACGGGGATGTAATCGGCTGCGCTAAAAGCAGCTACTATGCGCCGCCGCTAAAGGCGACGAATTGGATTTATCGATGTGATTGGCCTACTTCACCAAGAGCCGAGTCCTCGTCGTCGTTCTCGGTGTCATCGGCATCCTACGAGGTTGGAGACAGTGTGAGGGCTGTGATCGCGAACGGCGACGCGCGACGCGCAAGGAGAATGGGAGGACGAACAATGGTATCCTGGATCTGTTGGGATTCCACGATTGGGAAAGGCGTGTGGGATCGCGACAAGGCCTGGTTTGCGAGCTCCTGGGCGGAATATGAAGGGTTGTCTGTCATCGCGGTGGGGTGCAAAAGAATAGCGGGATTATAGCGCCGGCCGGAGAGGGGCGGAGTGCACCCCGTCCTGTCCTGCCTGACTCTCTCGATGTGGATTCGATAGGGAAAGGAAAATCAGAAAAGAAAAGAAGAAGAAGACAATACTCCTTCCCTCTACTTATCGAGCGCAAATCTCACAAAGAGCAGCGAAGGGAGCATACCTGGCAATGAAGGGGTGGACGAGGAAAAGAAAACGATGGAGCGGGCAGAGGACATCGATCGATTGATCAATCGATATTATCATTGTCCCTTGTCCCCCTTCTTCCCCGGAAAGAGTCAATGTTGGAAAGTGGGGGAGGGGCAACTCAACTCATATGCGTGTGTGCTCGCGTGCGCTCGCGTGCGGCATTAGCGTGCTCCGTTTACAAGCTCCCTGAGCG
This sequence comes from Parascedosporium putredinis, assembly GCA_949357655.1. Classification (NCBI taxonomy): domain Eukaryota; kingdom Fungi; phylum Ascomycota; class Sordariomycetes; order Microascales; family Microascaceae; genus Parascedosporium; species Parascedosporium putredinis. The sequence continues at coordinate 1,979,635 of CASHTG010000018.1, forward strand.
AATCTAGAACACAATGGAAATTGATTGACATTCACCCATGGCTCTATCCCCTGATAAATCAATTTCGACGACGGGATCTACTCGTAAACTGCCCCTCCCGCTTCCTTGGCCGCCGCCATCAATTTCACGACTACTGTGTACTGCGCGCCCATCGAGCCACGAGTGCCCATCGCCTGCCCCGACGACAGTGTCGCGGGTTGCCGCCAAACACGTCCACTCACACCCCGTCGTCCTCATGCAGTCAGCCTTTGTCGGGGAGCAGACCGATACGACTGAAGAAAACACAGACTTTTCCCCCAGATATCAATGGTTCGACGCAAAGAAAAGAAATTATTTATAGCCTTTTCATCGAGTGGAATTTAGTTACATGGGGGCTCGGGCACGGAAAACCTAACTTGCGCCCGGTCCCTTGCGGATAAGCCGGCGAGACCGACTTGGCCTCCCTCTCCAGCTCAAATCGAGTCTCTTGAACGAAGCCGATGTCCCCCGGCGGTTGAAGGATTCTGAATGATGACCCGCATCCGCGCTTCCATACCCACGACGTCCTAACCTTGATTTGGGCTTTACCCCCACCCCATGCTGGTTGGTTTATGGGGTGTTGTACGATGGACTCTGGCCAGGTCCCTCCGCGTTGGGCAAGAGAGCGACACCGAAGAGTCCTGGAGAAAAGATGCTGGTGAGAAAGTGTCTCGCGATTGAGCCGAATCATTGATGCTTACGATGCGCATCGACCCTTGTTCGCGGTATCCGAACCCCCTGCGGGCTGCTTTTAGGCCCCTTGTCCGTCTCATGGCCGAGCGTCGTTCGCCCAACTTCATACCTATAGGATCTACGGATGATACACACGGCAACAAGGCGCGAGTTCAAACAAGGGAAGCTGCATGGTGAATTTTTGTCCACCTTGAGCCCTCTCGGCCCTCGACCAACCCTACCTTTGCCCCATAAGCTAGAGGGTCTATGGTGTGATCGGATCCCTTGCAAGTTGCACTTGCATTGCCGATAATAATTTTCGTGCGTCTTGAATTGATCTATCGAAAAAAGTATAAAAAGCAGTAACGACACGCATTGTAGGCGAGCTGTCCACCGCTACATGTACCTTTGGAAGCCAAGTGAGACCTCGTGAGAAAGGTTTTGTTACCTTTTTCATTCAATATTTCTCTTTGATCCTCTCCATCTCTAGCGAGCCCGGAGGTTCGGGCCCCGTGAAGAAAAGAAAAAGAAGGAGAAGAAGGCTAGAACGATGTGCATGCATCCTTTTGTTCCATCGGCCCCTCCAAGTCGGCATCCTTCCATCTCGGCATCCCTAGGGTCGGGATTGAATATTACATACTGATCCCGATCTAATGGGTCAAGTAAAATCAACTCTGAAAAAGCAAATGCTAAATCTTTTAAAATAAACGTTCAATTGTTCCTGTTTCCATGCTTTCCGGTCCCCTTCCCGTCTGACTACTACCCAAGACACGAAATCCGAGTAATCAAGCACCATCCCATCCCCCATCCCCCTTCCCCCTGCGACGCTGGCAGCCATGAAAGGCTCACGCGGGATATCAGCTGCGCGGCACGCCTAAAAGAAGGCGTCCCCCGGCCCCGCTATATGCTTCGCGGACTACATTTGACGTGCTTCGATTCCGCTCTATCGCGCTAGCTAATGCAGAATCGCTCCCCCCTCCTCCTCCTCCACAACACTCAATTCGACGGCTTTCTCTCTTCCGCTTTCTTTCCGGGGTTAGCCAAGTAATATCAAGTTGCGATTCGCATGCGCTGCACTGCCTCCTTAAACTTTGGACGAGAAAAAGATCAATGGATCCATCTCCACCCCCTCCCCAAGCCCAACCTAAATCATGATCCCCTAACTCCGATCCTGAACCCCTTGTCTTGGGGGCAGTTTCTTGCTTGCTACCCCTTCCTACCCGGGACCGAAAGCGAGAGCGACGCTGAGCCATTAGTGCGGTGCAGATCGCAAAAGGGAAGGCATTCATGCCCGAGCAAGATTTATCAACCTCGTGGACGAAAATGGGCCAGTTGGCGCAGACGGGGCCATATTCGCGGAGTACGTCAATGTCAACATAATGAGATGGCTGAACCAGTGTATATCTCGAGCTCCATCTTTGGAAAGTATGTATGAACATCTTATTCCAATCGAAGATCACTGTCAGTGCACATTGAATTACGAGATATCGACCGAGCTATGTAAGCCAGCTCGACGATAAGCCGTGCTTTTCATCACATACAAACTGTTGACCGATTGAGCTCGCGACTGGCTTACGGAAACGATGGGACGTGGTTGGTTGTTCAGTTCAGATACCAGCAGGGTATAGCGCGATGCCGCCTACCCGTCCGGGGCAAGGATCGTGGCTGTGGCTGTGTCCTCACTTCGCCAATGATTTGCTTTTCCCAGCCCCCAGCACCCACGCCTCTGCGCCGAAAACGGTCGTTGGACAGGGCTGGCCACGGTGAGGAGTTCGGACAACTCGCCTTCTTCTCCTCACTTCACTCTTCAATACAATACGCATTTAAGGATTATCCGGGCCGCCGTCCCCGCAGAAGCGCGATGTTGGCGGTTTCTTGTTTGTTGATACTGTCCATTGCCGCGCGATGGGCCGCCGCAGAGTGCTACCTACCCAACGGCGTCGATCGAAATCAGGCCAAGAGCGCCGGCAGCTTTTACGAACGATGCAACAACGCCACGGATGTGAGCATGTGCTGCAACACGGGGCTCGGTGATATCTGTCGGGAAAATGGACTTTGTTTCAACCCAAACACCGAGCAAGTCTGGCGCGAGAGCTGCACGGATCCCACGTGGAAGTCGCCCAGCTGCCTGAAGCTGTGTGTTAGCGATATCCTCAGTGAGTCTTTCCATGTGAGCCGTCTGTATCCGTGCCGGCTAACACGTCGTTTCAGATTCCGAGGGCGTTGCCATGCTGAGTACAGACATAATGATCACCATTTGTACCGATGGAAGCCTCTGCTGTGGTAGCCGGGATGTCACAGAGGATTGCTGTCGGGATGGCTCTGGCTTCGTGATTAAAGATGGCGAGGTTGTAGCGGCATCGCAGGATAATTCGTCGCCCGACGACAAATCTAGCTCCGGGCCCGACAAGGCAGTGATTATCGGCGCGGTTCTCGGCTCGGTCTTAGGAGTCGTGCTCATCGTCCTCGCTGCGCTCTTCATACGGCGGAAACGCCGCGGCCGAAAGCCCCGCCCGTGCAGAGTACCCCTGATGAGACGACTGACGTTGCCACCGCTACGCCCACAAAAGGACCCAAGGCCTTGTTCACGGCTCCAGTTGAACTACATGCGTCCCCGAAGTATGTTGAGAGATTTGAATTGGATGATGGGAGAAGACAGGATAAATGAGTTTACAACGAGACCATGTAGTCCGGGTTGTCAATACAACTTCTTTATGACTCGGCCCTTCTCTTATCCTTGCATATAGACTTCAAGTAATACTGCCAGGTCTGTTGGTGGCACCCATCGATGATATCAATTTTGCACGAGTCGCGCAGGTAGAGGCAATCAGCATGGTCCATCTACCTCTCGCCGTGTGGAAAAGTTGACTAGTTTCCTGGAGGAAAGCGAGGCTATCTGCAAGTTGGACGTCTTTGTATATCACCATCGTCATCTTGCACACTACACAAACCAAGGCACTGGGGTAGGGGACTGCACCATATTCCACCAGCCCAACTGGGAATCTCGACTCCCTCGCAGATCCATCTGTTTCCAATACATTTCAATGATACCCCTCATCACTCGAATATTTCCAATATTCCGTACGCTCTCCATCTTATCGAGCATGTTGAGAAGCACGATTCGCTGCTCCTCGGACTGCACCTCACATGCAATAACGAATACCGGCCAAGGACTGGTGGCTGTCTGGAGTAGATGCAGAGCCCTGAAGGCTTCCACTAGGTAGTGTTGTCGACGGCCGTCGTCCGATTGTGTAGGGCAGGCTCGCTGGAGATAAAGGCACGCCGCAAGCCGGTACAACTCAGCCGTCGTGATAACGCGACTCCACCTAGCCGATACCGCGTAGCCGTCTTCTTCGGGGCCCACTCGCTGGATTAAGCCGAGGAGTTTTGACTCAAGGCTAGTCCGAGATCGCGTCATTTCCTGGTCAGCCGTACCTCCGCCTCGCCCCATATAGCGGTCCCGTAACTGGTTGATCTCGCGGATAATGCCAAAGAGCTCTATTGAGCAGCCAAGAGACCCTACAATCTGAAGTATTGGTTAGACAAGGCCGTAGAGGGAATGGAACATGTGAGTCTACCTACAACAGAAGTGTCCATCTCGAAACTCTGCATCACGGAGTGTGTAGCCTCCTCATGCCAATGAGGCTTGATTGACTGGGTGAACTCGGCAAGGACATCATAGTAGATGAACCACGCTAGGAGAAAATCCGAAAGTCGGGCTGTCGTGCGAAGGGAACGGGCGAGGGCTAGCATTCGACGGGCGCCGCTCAGGTGTACATACCAATTTCCTTCCTCACTGTCAAACACCTAGAGCATAGTTAGAATCGTACATACGGTCCATTGTGTGGGAGTCCAAAACGCACACTATGCATACTTAGCATCAGACAAGCCGCAAATTGCGCGTCGATGGAGTGGCCGTTTTGGCAACCAGCTTCAGATATGGACTTCGACAGGTATTTCAAGGCCTTGAGCTTATAAGGAAACGCGGCATCGCGGCCGAATTGGTGAAATGCCGATATGGAAAGCAAGGCGTAACACAACGACTCGGAGGTTGCTGACCGGCTGTTGAGTGCCATGGGGAGTATCTCGGTGCAAAAGCCGTTTTGGCCTCGCGTGGTCGAGATCATTGAGGTTATGACGTTCTTGTCTGAGTTACGCCTCCTATTAAAGTTGTGTCCAAAAAGTGGGAAGGGGGTGACACAATACGTGCAGGGCGAGATACACCTCAACATACAGTAATCAAGAAGGGTGGCATCCTGGCCGATCAAGGTCGGATGTAGTGAAAGGGTCCTACTAAGACGAGGGCGTTGTGCACTTAGAATGCCCATTGCGACTGTTTCCGATTGCAAGAGAGAGATATCCCGGAAATCGAAATTCAGGAATTGCTTCCCGTACCATGGCGGACGGGGCGGAGTAGCGTAGAAGCCATGGCTCTTGGGGTCATTTTTCGACGCCTCCCATCCAGGGATTCAGGCCAGGAGAGGCGGACTCCATAACCTAGACAATCTCTCTCGCTGCGGCGGCAATTATCACAGGAAGGCAGGCCTCGGTCACAGCCAATCTTGCGTTCTAGCTCTATTGTTAGCCACGGAATACTAGAGAAATTCAACTTGGAAGGTTCGTCTTAGGCCCGAGCTCACTCTTGCATGTCCAACAGCCGTTGGCGGGCCTAGGAGGCCCCATTATCGGATGAGGATTCGGCCGCCTGTGACCATACTAGATGTGTCTATAAGGTTTAAAATCTATCCATGGATATGTAGGAGGGGATATTCCGCGCACTGAAGACGGCAAATCGGAGGAACGGCGCCCGACCTGTTTACTGAGTCACCTTTGCATACACGTGAAAAACCTAGTCCATTCAGGTGAAAATAATGGGTTCCGTTTTTCCGTGTTTGGGTTCGTCATCCTCGATTCCACTCCTCTCTCGGAAAGGAACAGTTTTTGAAAGGATCTCACTAAATCCACCCTAGACAGGATCGAATTGTACCTCCAACAGAGGACGCACGCTCTGCGAAAATGCAACTGGGAATCAACGAAAACCCGCCAGATAACGGCAAAAGCGGCCGATTCCCTTTAAACTACTTTCGCGGATGCTTTTCAGCAAATAACCAATGGATAATGAATGTATTATTTTGAAGATGACTATTATCTACCCAGCAGTGTCTTGACTGGACCGCTTAATTCCCCATATACACCACAATGCACAGTCCTCCATCATACGGGGCAGTCGTTCTGCGGAAGTTGTTGGCTGGGTCATCAAAATAAGCCCGTAGATCCTTGTACCCCGAGGCCGCAGCATCAAAGTTGTCAACAACGACCAAGGCACCAGGCCGGAGTCGGGACTTGACAAGAGAAAGCGCAGGGAGTGCCAAGGGAGTCCAGACTAGTTCACGGATCATTAGTACAGCCATCTCCTTGCTGTTTGCGAAGGGGAACTGCTCAAAGATGAATAATGTATCTTCAGCAACTTACTATCGAGAAGGACGAAGTCAACCTGTTCAGGCAAGCCCGTCTTCAACGTCTCACGCAAATCGCCCTCCCTCAGCTCAATCCAGGGCTCAACCTCGACACCAGCCTTCTTCCAATTCTCCCGAGCCCGGGCCGCCTTGTGCGCTTCGTTCTCGGTGGCAATCACCTTGCCGGGGGCATTCTGGGCCGTGGCGTTTTGCCCGACGGCGAGCGCGAGGTAGATGGTGCTCACGCCAAACGAGGTCCCCGCCTCGACGACGTGTCGCGCGCCCGAGGTTCGTAGGAGAAGGTACACGAGGGCGCTCTTGTCCGGGTCCAACGCGACGAACTTGTCGAGGGCGACGGACAGGTCGTTGTTGGTACTGACAAAGGGCTCCTCGGCGAGGGCCTCGGCATGGAGGTCCCGGAGGAACTGGAGGGTGGGGGCGCTACCTTGTAGCGAGGCAATTACCTTATCGAGAACGGGATAGTCCGACATGATACTCGGAGGTGATGGAGAGAAGGAGATGCGTGAGGCACGAAATGAATTGTGAGGAAAAAAGGTAGATTTAGTGATTTGAATACATCAACCTCGATGGCTAGAAGTTTAGCTTTTATATCCTTCCTAGATGCACCATGTGTTGAACAAAGGTGTCATGGTGTGAGCTCGGAGCGGAGGCTTGTTCGCTTCCTCGACCCCACGTTCGATAGCCCCTCTTGCTAAACCCTCCGCGTATGGATTTCCTCCCATTCGCTAAACAATGTGCGAGCGCCCCACCCGATCGCAAACTCCTGCCTTGACAAGTCGCTACTGACTCACCAGGGTTACCATTGGCCCCTTGACATCTTAGGGTGAGAGGACGGAGGCCACAACACGGGGAGCTCGGGGAATACAGAGAGCGTGCTGCTTTCCGGCCGAGAGTTGCCGTGCGGGTGTCCTTTGCATCCCTTTGCATTTGAGCATTCTGCGTCATAAAAACCCACAATACAACAGATATTCACAAACTACATGTAGGAACAAACTGTGAGAGCTGCTATCTAGTTGCCGTTGCTTCCCATGAGTGGCTCCAAAGAATGGAATACAGGTATAAAAATCCAACTAAGACAGGGGGCCACAAAGTAAGATTCTGGCGTGGCGTGAGACAGTAAGAGAAGTAGTGAGTAGACATATAGCAATTGGTATCAGGGTTGCGATATTGATACGAGAATTGACTTTATAAGCTCTTTGGTAGTGCATGCGACAGTGGAAACTACATGTAGAATTTGCGTCAACCTCGAGGTTGCTAAACATCCATAGACTTTGAAGTTTGAATTCTTCACCAGCCATTCTCAAACTGCAGACTAACAATTCGCATTGGTCTCTTCCCCACCACCATCCATCCATTTCCCTCTCTAAACTGACGCGCTATGCCCACAGCAAACCCTTCAAAGTCTAGATCGCCGTCGTGCCCCTGCGACCCATGCAAGGTACATTTCCCACCCTTCCACCAAGCCGGAGGCGTTTTATTCCTAGCGCTACCGCCGACCATAAAAGCAAAATCGTCGATATCGTAAAATAGCTGCTTCCCTATAATCCGGAGCATCTGGGCCCCGTGGTTGTGGGCGAAGTGACTTGCACTGATACAGATACTACGCAGCCCGGGTTGTCGATTGCTAGCGCGGTCGTTCTCTCGGAACCATCTTACGAGTTGTGTTACCCTCAATGCCGGCTCCTCTCCTATCAGGACTATAGTATCTCGATCTAGAGCAGCATACAGTACCCGGCGGTCATCCAGCACAAGGTCACCGGGTTGGTCTTCACCCGACCCTCGTTTCTCCAGAGCAAGTGGCAGGGCTACCGTGTAGACACTGCGAGCGATGCTGCGGGCTTCGGTATTGACTGAGAGGGCGGCAGGGTTGTAACATCTCGACTGGAACGGCGGAGGGCGGTGACTCGCGTTATTGACGCCCACATTACTGTTATCCGCATAATGGGCTCGTCTGGAGTGCAACTCGAGCACGCGGGGTCGGAAGGATTCGGACCAGATTTGAAGGCGGATTTCGGTAGGTAATTGGGGGAAAAGATGAAACTCTTGACAATGGTGTTGTTTAGAGGTGGGACTGGCCATTCTCGGTGCGCGTGGATAACTCGTCTAGGGTTCAAAATTGCCAAGTCTTCCAACTCTCTGCGTAGATTCTGATCCGTCGGACTGGATGCGATGGAAGCGGGGTAGGTGTCCATCGGTGATTGGATCTTAGAGTCTCAAGCTCAGCCTCTTTGCTACACGGCAGTTGCTCTAGGACTTCAGCAGGAATCGCACCCGCTTATGAAACTGGTGCAGCGATAGTCAAGACAGCCGGTTTCTTTTACACAGCATGGAGGATGTCAAGAATTCGGAGTCTCTGCAGTGACCTCATGGGTCTGAAGTGTGGCATGACAGATGAAAGCCGCGAATGCGACATATGGATCAATAGTTAATGTACCTTTTGAACGCTTTAAATAGAAGGGACGCCCTATAGGTGTTGCTGATAGACCCATAATTCAAGATCCGTCGTCAAAACGATTCGGAGTCATCGGCGTGCACCCATTCTATGGGTCCAAGAGCAGCTCTTTTTCTGTCACCGCGCTTTCTCTTCGAGCCACAATATGAAGAGCGGCCAAGACGACTATCTACTTGCAGATACCGAAGATGTTGTCACTAATTTAGTTGAAGGTCAGACACTAGATGGTAATATACGATATGGATCAACTAGGGTGACGGAAATAGATCCACAGGCTGCGGCGAGGATCAATGTTAAACCCCACTATCCAACAGACATTCACAACTTACGAAGTAGGAACAGACCGTGGGAGCTGCTATCTAAATGCCCTCGCTCCTATGAGTCGCTCAAAAGAATAGAATACGGTTATAAAAACCTAACTAAGACAGGAGATTACGGGGAAGGGCTTGGCGTGGGACAATAAGAGAAAGAGTAACCGGATAACACATAGCGGTTGCTATCTCTACGGGTTCCATGCACCATAACAACCGATATGTACTCTCTAGGCTGCATATGAATCTCTTATGGGCGATTATAGTATATATCTATAAGAAGATAAAGAGAATATAATAAGGGATAATAAGCGAGGAGAAGTAGAGTAAGATTAAAAACAATATATAATCATTTTTTAAAGAAAAATATGTAGATATATTATTATTATTATTACACTATTTCACTATCTCTATATAGTATATAGTCCCTCTACCCTTTTATAGTGATAAGGTAAAAACCCCTAAGGTGCCAAAACCCCTATCCTCGCTATCCACCCGCCCTCGGGGTGTCCTCACTACGCTCTCGGCCTATTATAGGTCTGCTCTCGTCAGCGGTATATGGCTATAGGTTCGCTACACCCCTCCCCCTAGCTAGGTAGCGATCTATCTAGGGTCCTACCACCGCACCACATCCTCTATTTCTTCTGCCGCCGCTCACCCGCCGCACGCCATGCTAGCCCTCCGGCCCCCGGCCTCCCGGCGGCCCTGCCGGGCCCGACCGCTTACCCGCCCACCTTGGCTGGGTGTGGCCAGCTGTAGTCGCTTCCCCTCGCGCCTTCCGTCCCTGGGCTATGGCCTGCCCAGGGGTCCTCTCCCTGTGGTCGCGCCTTCCTTGGACTCCCTGCAGCCGCTCCTTCCGCTGGTCTCCCTGCAGTTGCTCCTTCCGCCGGTCTCCCTGCGGTCGCGCCTTCCGCTGGTCTCCCTGCGCTAATATATATATGCATAATCATCTACCTATCACCACATCAGCAGATTAATAGGGAACCTATTAGCAGTAAGATATAAGCTGACAGACTCAAGTAAAGAGCTAAGGTGGTATAAGCCAGCAGTAAGATGATATATCTACATAACTCGGCCTATCTACGATCATAAGTACCAACCGCCACGATCATGTCAAGTACACGATCACCTAGGGTAATCATTATAAGAGAGCTATAATCAGTCCTAGTAGAAATCCAATTACTACTTCGAAAGCCGGTTTCGTTTTAGGGTGGTCTCTATATCGGGGGGCACGATCAGGGCGTGAGCGGCATAGTTAAGTCGTATAATCCTAACGCTACCTAATACTAACGCGGCTGGCCTAAACATTAGAATACTACATAGATGAGTGAAGCCCTCGTTTTATCTAAGCAAATTAATTATGATTCTCTGTGTCTGCTGTGGGGTTCCGTTTCCACGTATATACATAGTAAAACACACATGGAGTGAGAAGAATTATTAAAAACGTATATATCCCGGCGTGTAAACGGATCGCAGAATAAGGTAGCACATCGTCCGGCCCTGATAAAAGTGCTGTCATAAAACCGGTACTAAAAAGTCCCTACGGCACATATTAACATTCTCGAGTTCACTAGATTATTCCCTTTCTTGCTCTTACGGTGATGAATGTAGCAGGCAGAAAGATCAAAGTGATAACTGCTATAAAACTCATCATCTTTGACTCTTTCTGCGTAGCGCGGGATATTTGGACAAGGAGGGCCTGGTCTTCTTTACTATCTCTCGCTAGTGCTGCCATCGCTCTCGTGTTTTCTGCCATCGTCTGTGTCTGTTTAGTGTTGACGATAGTTGCTGCCTATATAGTCGTCAGCTTTGGAGGTCTCCTCGTTCATCGTCAAAGTGAACGGACTAAGTTTGATATCTGTTTTACTCGATCAACTAATATTTCCGCATGCGAGAAAAGTGTTCGAACTTGTGAGGCGCAGGTCCAGAAGGCACTATCCTCTTCGTCTACGAGGAAACCGTCATCGAGAACCTTACACGTGCGTTGTATTCCTCTAGGTTCTCTCTAACCGAGCTGAGGTTAGAGAGCGCCTTATAGGCCAGTTCTGAACAGAATTGTAATTTTTTGATACTATTTGAAGAGATGGAGATGCTGTCATCCGGCCGCCAGACACGAATTCGCTGGCTCTGTTGAAATCGATTCATTAGAAAAGATTATTAGTCCTGTATTATCATATAAATCCACACGTATACAAACCTCTATATTCAGTAACATGGCCACAAAACGGAGGTGTTCTGCCCAACCTGACAACGACGATGTGAAAAGTGAGATGTGTGCGTGTATGCTGTGCGGCCTCGCCAGATAGCCCTCGAAGATAGATTTGGGAACTAAGAGAGCATTTTGGTGGGGTTGGAGTATAATCCAGAATGATCTATGGCCTTCACGCCTGTGGTAAACGCCCATCTTACGGAGAGACCAAGGGTAGTCCTCACCCTTCCAGGGTCCTGCCATATAACGTATCACATACATGAAATCTAGTTGTAGATGAAAAGTCAAACCGTGTTATCACGTACATAATCTGCAGTAGAGTACTTTACCTACGAACGTGGCACTGTTTTCATTTTCTCGTCGTCCTTCGTTTGGCCGATGTTTCATCTGCACATTATAGGCGCAGGGGAGATCGGTACCCGTTTCGTCATCTGGAGCCCCGAACTCTTTCATGATATTCAAGAACCCTTCGTCGGCCCCGGTAACTGACATGATCTGTACTAACGCTTCGCTCGAAAGTTTAACTGGCGCCCAGGTATACTCTTGAAACAGGAAACTTCATCACCAGGAGCACTCGAAATTAGACCTTGATAATGAGCACTTTAGAGAAAAGTGTCCTAATCACTTACATGAAGGTAAAGCCTTTGTGTGCAAGGTGTTCCTAGGTTTTGGCGTTAGAGCGATTATTTGCAGGCGTATCTTTCTTCGCCTGAAGATTAAGAAGAGTGCATACGCGAAGCTTAGCCCCGAGGACAACTTCGTCGGTAATATCAGCCTGATGTAAAGCAAAATTCCCATCTATATCTGGCGCCACTGTCTCGATTCGGACTTGTACATTATCGGCATCCAAAAGACGTGGCTTCGCTTGAGTCAGGCGCTCCACCAAGCCTTCAATTTGACTCAGGGATGACGTTGGCGTTGAACGAGTCAGTGGAAGCGCCATGGCTCACGACACACAAGGAGCGTTTAATGCCAATCGGGGTTTAGGGAAGCTCGAAGCTCATGAGAATCCTTATCCCTATTAAATACTTGAGTCTGCTCCTCGATACCATAGCAAGCTATCATAGCGACGAGAACTCAGGTATCCTAGGTTTGTGTCCAACTACAGTAGGTCACATTTGCTTTTTATTATGAATGGGACCCACTCCACGTGTTCATATAGCTTACTAACTAATGTGTGAGTCACCGAATGTGAATGATGAGGCCCCGGGTCGGGCTCAACAGAGCCCTGAGTGATCGGGCCGTGCCCAGGTGTCACGTGTGAATAGAAAAATGATGGGAAAAGGATCTGAATGTGTATAGGTGATGGAAGATCGGGAGAGGAAAGACTGGAACCGTCAAATACCATCTTTCGGATCGGGAGTCGGTAATATCCGTCTTCTAGATCCGTCGGAAACCGGTATCCATATCGGATATCTGTTTCCACAACGGATATCTATTTCCGTGACGGACTTCTATTTCTGGTAGGAATGCTTCCATCATCCTTCAACACAAGGATTTATTAGAGAAGGAATCTCTTCCTAACTAGAGAAAAGAACCAACCTTTTTATCGCCTTACATCTTAGTACCATACCTTCCATCATGACTATTGTATCTTGTAAATAAGTAATACCTAGCGACCCTTGAGGATTGGCAACCCTCGTAGCGACTCAGAGATCACCATATCTCTCCAACGACTTACTGATAGCTTGGTTGTCAGCAAGCCAGTTGGCTCGACCTTTGGTCGTAACAGAAGGGTTTTACCTGTAGAGATATAACTGCCACATATTTAGGTATAAATATAGGTAATGCTATCCTTTTTTGCACTTAGTCGGGTGGCCCGCACCGTAACAGCATAAGCTATATTTTACGAAAATAGCTATAGTCTTTATTTATGAAAAGAAAGAATCATTTCAAAATATTTTAAATAGTACTACAAACAATGACTATACACTGCCTATAATTAATCCCGATATTCTATCTATAACCATCTTATACACTTGCTTAGTTTAGTAGTAATAGGTGTGAGAAAAGGTGATGTTGGTGGGAAAAGTACAAATAGATGGAGCCTCCGACGAGTATGTCGCTGGCTACATGTAACTAATACGATACGAAAAATTATCCACATAGTCCCCCGAGCGAGAGCTGCATATTCTCTCTCGTCGGGCCCTATACTATATATCTCCATAAGCCTAATACTTATATAAGATATCTACTAACCTAACTATGCTTTACATTTGAATAATTGATCCACAACATTCTCCCTGAATTGTTTTCGGATATCTACCTTTGATATTCCACCCGCTACGTCGGCTGTGAGGCAGAACTCCACCACTTTTTGATAGATGCGACCGGTTTTATGCCCTAACATAGGTATATACGAGGCTAGTAACGTCTCCATACGTAAGCTACTAGACTCCTCTAGCCGGGAGTCCGTTTTTCCTATCAATGCCATTGTTTGCCACAGACCAAGTTCTAGGAGCACGATACCTAGGCTATAATAATCGAATGGCATCGAGAAATTAGTATCTGGTAGGTATTTAGGGTGTTTATAATACTTAAAGCCATCCTTAGGGCCTAAGGTATACTTAAGTATATCTGGACGACTATCGTTAAAGCCGGTCAGAATCGCATGTTTTGTATCCTGCGCATACGCAGCATTTGGACTTGTAGCAAATACCAAAAGTTGGTGGGAGGATATATTTTTGTGTAGCCAGCCAGCTCGGTGGACTGCTAGGAGGCAAGAGGCCAGATTATAGGCCAACTGAAATATGTCTCCAAGGTCAGCTGGTGGTCCGGCGGCTTTACACCGACTTCGAACCTCATTCGAGAAGTCGTCCTGATTTAACTCTCCGCTTTGTACCTTGTCGTCTACCGCTTTATCGATCTCGTCAAACGAAGTCAGCCGTATGATGTCATGGATTGACAATAAGCTCGGTAGGCAATCCTGTATTGAAGATCTAAGGCGATAGACGAATGCGAATCGCTTGGTGTTTTCGTCAAAAAATAGCCCCTGCACTCGGGCACTCGTGTTCTGACAGTCTCGGGTAATTCTGTGATATGCGGGTCGAGTAGATTGACGAGGCTATTGATGATATTCAACTGGTCTTCTCCGCGGCCCTCCCATCGGTTGGAAAGTTCCTTCCATTCAATGAAGATAGGCTCTTGCGCCTGATGGTCTTCAGGAAAGTACCACCCCGTCTCTTTAGAGGTATCAGCTCTCATAATATAAGCAGACTCCCTGTTTTATTTAGTTTTATACAATCTCCGTTGAGATTTCGTTGCTGGTTTTGCGCATTACATGGCCTTTCAATTGCCAGCATCACCTCTGCCATGGCTGCGCTTAAGCCTACCTCGCGGTATCGATCGATTAATGGGAGTTGTGTAAGAGAATTCAAGAGCTCTTTATCATTGTATAAATCAGCAACGTCGTCGGCCCAGAGTGAAGAGATATCTGTGTGCTCAGGTGGGAGAATTCTGCATAGGTTGTCAACAGCCGCGATAAAGTCTGTCGGCAATCCACTCGTTGTTATTTCCACCCTTTTCGTATCCTCGTAACGCTTTAAAATTTTTGAGATAGACTGGAGCGCCGCGAGAGCGCCATGATTAACGATGAACGCGCCATCGATTCTTTTGCACTCGCACCACCAGGTCCTGATTCTTATTTTCTCTAGCCTGAGGAAAGGGCGGGCAAGGCGGCTCAATGCCTTAAAACTATCCTCCACTGCAAAATAAACAGCGTCCAGAGCTAAGAGCTCCAACTCTGTTGTGACCTCTGATATTTGGGAATTAGCGACGCCGTCGGCTGTCCTCATTAACTGGCGAGCGACCCTTAGTAGCCGTGGTGTTAAGTTGACGCTGCTGTTTGTCTCTAATGATTCAAGCCATTTTCGGACTGGCTCACAGATCTGGCCATTGGAATGGAATTCGTGGACTGTATCATTCGAGCCATTTCGAGTGTGTGTCACCTTCCGGACTTCCCGGAAATCGCTTACACTACGGCCTTCCATAACCGTCGCCAATTCAGTTAGGATACAGCCAAAGGCCCAGCAGTCTGACGCACGACCTACTACTTGACGACGATTATTATCAGAGTTCCGTGGTCCGGGAGGTAGGTAGTCATCGTCGCCACCTCGGCGAGGGGTCTTCGAGTCTTGGTCTAGTGACTTCAGCCTTGATAGCCCAAAATCTGCAAGGACAAACTTCCCGTGCAACAAAAGTATATTTCGTGGTCGCAAGTCATGATGACACCCCTTCCTTTTGATCGCGTCGGAAGCACCCTGTGCTTCGAGCGAGAAGTTGTGTATCTTGCTAATAGCGTGGGCGAGGCCGGAAATGGAGCTGTATATTTCGTGGATCTTCATTCCGAGGTAGCGTTCTTTGCGCATGAAATGCCTGAGGTCTCCATCGGCGAACGGAAATATTAGATTAAATTCCCCAAACCACCCTCAAATTGGTAAGAGCCCAAGTACTGGATGATGTGATCATCCTTTAGCTCACGAAGCAATTTCAATGCAGCATCTTCTTCAGCCCCTTCGATGTGCGATTCCATAACTTTGAGGGCTAAGTATGGAGTCTATAACCAGTCAGTTTCGGATCATAATAGTAGGTTGGATGCTTTGGAGCATCCATTCGCTAAACTCTAGTTCGTACCTCATGACCGGGTTGAGGGTTCAAGTCGGGATGGAACTGGACCTTGAACACTTTGCCATACGACCCCCGTTCACACAGCTCGGCGTTTACGATAGGGACAATCGCCTCCTTGTCCAATATCATATTCTGGGCCGGGGAAAGCTCGACTGGACAGAATGCCCACTGGCTAATAAAGAAGGACTGACGAACAGTTTCCGACAAGAAATGTAAGGAATCCAGAGTTCTAGGCATTCTGCTGTCATCGTCGTGTCGATAATAGAATTCCAGGATATGAGATTCATTCTTGTCAACGAGAAGAGTAGCGAACAATTTTAGGCTGGTTAAAGCAATTCGGTCTGCAATCCGGGTTAAATCTCTATCATTATCAAAGATTCCCGTTAGGGATGAGAGTAACGGAGACAAGCCTTGATATCCGCGGGTTGAATTGCCTGTGCGAGTTGTTTTGGTGAGTAAAAGTATATTGATTCCCTCTTATCCTTCGTCTTATTTCTCAATTTCATGACGCGATTTCGCAAATGATCACTCGGATCCGCGTTCATAATTGAAGATATTTTTAACAGATCAAGTTGAATAAGATAAGAGTTGTGTTGAGGGGTATATCTGAGCTGTTTGATAGTAACTTCCGTTGATAAGTGGCGAGGAGATATTTTATAGCCCTTGCTTTCCGTATTTTATGGAAATAAAGAATGAGAGAGACATATTATGAGGTTATGCGTTTGGCATCAATGCAGAACGCCTTGATGCCTAAAATCAACATCCGTGGAGGCTGGAAATAACAGCTTCATGAGTGGGCAACTGTCTTTGGATGTGAAATGTTGGTGGTGCATTGGGTAATCCTCGGGGAGATGGTATTTTGGACCCACAGGGTGCCTCTGAAATAATTACTTGCTGTTATCGGCGGCACGAGGAGCCGCTAAGGCGGACAGGAACGGCGGAACAGGGACTCTAGGTCGGTCAAGACTATCCCGAGTTTGGAAAACTGCGGTCCACTATAGGCCGCACATGTTGGTACGAAGGAGATATATAGTCTAGGCATCGACCGTAAGTCAAGGTAAGCAGTAGAAGTCTAGTCTCGGGAAGAAGACTTGTAGATATAAGGAAGTAAGTATTATGCTAATAGAGGCTGCTAGTAAATAGACTTCAAGAAATAAAAGTTTTATATTTATTTAGTAATCTTTTTGAATGATATCTAATTTTAATGCTTATATATATATTATAGATGACAGGTGATAGGGGTTTTAGCACCTTAGAGGTTTTTGCCTTATCATTATAAAAGGGAGGAAGGACTATATACTATAGAAAAGATAGTGAAATAGTGTACTAATAAAGATATTTTATATTATTATACTAGTTGATCACTGAACTAGACCGTCAATATTCGCTAACTTGTTACGACAAAAGTCGTGCCGCTTGTGTGACGTTCCAACACTAGGGCGTATTGCTTAGGGTTAGGTTGTGTTAGGGTTAGAACAGTTGGGGCCTGTTAGTGGCTCAGTGAGGCAATCAAACAGTACAATAATATCGTTATCCGTAATGCGTATTTAAGTGTAGGGGTCAAGTGTACTTGAATTGACTACTAGAAAGGATATAGAACCTCCTTTCCTCTAAGGTTTACTTACTTCCTTATATAGTTAGTGACTTATCTAGGACTATAGCTTCCTAGTTATGGTCCTTATATAGACCACAACTTCCCATAGTGTGGTCCTTATAGGACCACACTATCTTCCCATATAGTCCTTCCAGGACCACACTATCTCTTTATATAGTCCTTTCCTTACTAGCTAGTTACTACCTAAGGTTCTGCCTTTTACTACTATGTTTCACTGCCTTCCTGGGCCTACTTCATAGCCGCTTGTAATATAATACCTCCCCTCTTTTAGTCTTTATCCCTAAAGACCCTTATAACCTATAGCTCCCTATTCCTATTATCTTAGTAGTTGGTTCTATTCTTTCTATCCTCATATTCTTATAGTGATACTGATGCCATGATAGATCATATTTCTAAATATACATCTACTACCCTTTATAAGAAATAAGAGGGTGAAGCCCTTACTCAGTATATTTCTTCCTTTAGTGAAGACCTTAACATACCTTATTCCTAGTATTTTAATATAAGGAGGGCCTACTATATAGCCTCTAGCTCTTCCTAGTATCTAGCTTATTTAAAGGGGAAGAGGTCCTATGATAGCTCCTTAGTTACTTCCTCTTATAAGTTCCCTCCTAGCTCCTTTATATACCTTTCCTAGGTACTTCCTAACTGATAGTAGCTATCCTCACCTAGTTTCTCATACTATAATAGAAACCTGAAAGGTAGATAAGGTACTTAAGAAATTAGAGGAGTAGCTCTTAGAGCTGATAGCTTAGATTACTTATCTCTACTATTAATGGAAACTGCTTAGGGAGTATAGGGATATACTCTTTTGTCGTAGTATAGCTAGCCTATCTAAGGAGGGGAAGAGGATTCTCTAGTAGTAGAGACCTAGTAGGTAGTTAGGTAGGTTTAGTCCTTAGGGGCTATTAGGGTAATTAATTAGGATACTACTAGTTTTGATTTTGATATATCTATAGATCTTAGGGTTTCTATAGGTGCTTCTAGTAGAACTAAGCTAGAAGGTTCTAGCTCCCTTTAAGGTGTTTAATAGGTTCCTATATATTTTCACTATACTTGAAATTTTTCTATTTTATTAGGTATTTGATTTTTCTATTATTATTATAGCTAGAGTTAAGGATTTTTCTACTTCTTACTTATCTTCTACTAATTCAACTATGATTAACTCTTCTATAGGTATATTATTATATACTAGTTCTAATAATGATATATAAAAGATAAGGTATTTAAGTCCTATTATAGTTAGTAACTCTAGTTTATAGTTAACTTCTAAAATTTTTCATTTAATAATAAATAGTCCTAGTTTTTTATAATTAAGTTTATCACTTAGTCTTTTAGTAGTGATTTAGGGGTCCTTTTTCCTACTTTCTTTTAGAGTAGGTAGACCTTACTCCCCTCCTAAAAGGTTAGTCTTTTAATCCTTTTTCGATTTATATAGCTTATTATTCTCTCTTATATAAATTTAAGTTCTATTATAAGTTATTAGTATAGCTTCTTTATTTATTTTACTATTATAATTACTTATTTAGCTATTAATTATTATCTTTAGGGCTTAAACCCTAGTTCTAGTTTAATTCTATAGTTTATATAGAATAGTGATATTCCTATACTTTTATATTTACTTATATTATATATATACTATGCTAATAGTAGGTACTTTACCTAGTTATCCTAGTCTTAGTTAATATAGTATTATAGGTAGGTTTTGATAGTCTGATTAACTTATTCTACTATTCCTTATGTTTCTGGGTAGTATACTATTAATAACTTATAGTATACCCCTAGTAGGTCTATAAGACTCTACTAAAACTTAGAGATAAATATACCTCCTCTATCTATATTGATTTCTTTTAGTAGGTTATAGTTAGCTAGTATCATTTATAGAAATAGGTTAGCGAACTTTAGTATATTTATTATTTCTCTATAAGGTATAAAATATATATACCTTATTAACCTATCTATAACTACTATAATGCTATCATATTTCTACCCTATAACTAGATCCTCTGATTTAGGTAACTTAACTATAAAGTCTATAGTTATATTCTACTATAGTACTTTAGGTACTAGCATAGGCTATAGGAGTCTATATAGCTTATACCTATTTACTTTGTTTTTAGTATATAAGTTATACTTAGTAACTTCCTCTTATACTAGTTTCTTAAGGTTCTTAATTATGTAGTTACTTAGTATCTTATTTATTATTTTAGTGATACCTAGGTGTCCTCCTCTTAGAGACTTATATACTACTCTTATAAGGTTCCTTATAAGGTGTTCTAGTATAGGTTATCCTTAGTACTTATAGTTGTCTATAATATTTCCTCCTCTATAGTAATCTTTGATAGCTTATATAGTGGGGTGGCTATACTATAGCTAGTAGCTTATTATAAGCTGTCATAAGCTTCTATTAGTATATTTATAAAATACTATTTTCGTTTTATTAGGGATTTTCTTAAAGTAGTTAGGTCTTTAGCTAAGTATATCTACCCTTCTATTTTCTATTCCTTTAATATATATGATTTTAAAGTTATACTCTAATAATATTTTAGCCTACCTGGTTTATTATTTGTTAAGCTCCTTTATTATTATGAAGCTAGTGAGGTTTTTATAGTCTAAGAATATACTGATTAGGTGCTTTACTCTAATAAGGTAGTATTTCTATTCTTTAAAAGCTTCTATAATAGCTATTAGTTCCTTATTAGGGATTCTATATCATACTATAGGTCTATTAAGCTTCTTTAATATAAAGGCTATAGGTCTTAGTTATCCTTTAGGGTCTTATTATCTAAGTTAGGCTCTAATTATATAGTTAGATATATCTATTTTAACTTCAAATAGTTTACTAGGGTCTATGTTATATAGTACTAGCTATTTATAGATACTTTATTTTATTTCCTAGAATATTTCCTACTATTCCTTTCCCTAAATAAACTAGTTCTCATTCTTTATAAGGTCTATTAAGGGTTTTACCCTTTTACTATAGTCATATAGGAATCGTTGGTAGAAGTTAGCGAAGCCTAAGAAGCCTCTTACTTCTATTACTATTTATGGTATAGGCTAGTCTAAGACTACTTATATTTTAGATTCCTATATTTATATTTCACCTAGTTTAATAGTATAGTTAAGGAAGTCTACTTCCTATATATAGAAGAAGCTCTTCTTAGGTTCTACTAGTAACTTAGCTTCCTATAGTTTTTATAGTACCTTCTTAATATGCTCCTTATATTCTTCTAATATATTAGAGAAGATTAGGATATCATCTAGATATACTATAATAAACTAGTTAAGGTGCTCCCTAAGTATATAGTTGATTATTATTTAGAATATAGTAGGTGTGTTAGTTAACCTAAATAGTATGATATAGTATTTATAGTATCTATACCTTATCCTAAATGCTATTTTCTACTTATCTCCTTTCTTGATCCTAATAAGGTTATAGGCTCTTTTTAGGTCTAGGGCTATAAACTATTTTACCTTCCCTAGTCTATCTTATAGCTCTAAGATTAATAGTAGGGGATACCTATTTTTGATAGTGTTAGCGTTTAGCTGTTAGTAGTTGATATATATATATAGTTTTCTATTCTTTTTAGGTATAAAAAGTATTAGGTACCCTGCTGGTGATACTGAGGGTCTAATAAATCCCTTCTTGATATTTTCTTATATATACTCCTATAGTTCTTTTAACTATTTTTAGTTAAGGTTATAGATTAATATAAACTTAGGTATAGCTCCTAATTTAAGGTTAATCTTATAGTCCTACTAGCTATACTCTAGTAAACTAGTATTAAGTTCTTTTATAAATATTTTAGTATATTTACGATAGTATAGAGGTAAGCTCTATAGTACTTCCTCTCTAGTTCTTATTATGACTATACTATATATAGCCCTAGTTTTTCTATTCTATTAGTATTTCCTTCCTTTTAGTAATATATTTAAACTTATAGTAGTGAGCTCTTTAATATATATTATTATACTAAAGGCTCTTAGCTTATTTGAGGTAGACTTTTCTAGTTACTACTGCTTAGGGACTGAGTTGTTAATAGAGTCTCCTTAGCCCTACTAAGTAAGCTAATTAGTACTCTAGTCTATTATAGGGTTTTCCTTCCTTAGCTATAGGATACCTAGGACTACTAGGTAGCTGATTTATATGATATTGAAGCTGATCTGTGTTTCGCAGCCTGAGATATCAATGTCGAGGTATGTGGTCTCTTATCTAATCTATCTATTATCATAACTAACTAATACTCCTTTATAGTTTACTAATATATATAGGTCTTACTTAAGGTCCTATAGAAGTTATAACTTATTCACTATATCTAGTAAGATAAAGTTTCCTTATATACTACTATTGATTAGGGTGTTATACTATTTTCCCCTTATCTATACTATTACCTTAAAATACTTATTATTCTATATACTTAGGTTATACTCTTTTCAGTACTATATTCTTTTAGTACTTATAGATACTTCTATATATCTAGCTGTTCTAGTAGCTAGGTTATATTGTTTTCCTAGGAGTGGGATTTATTCTAGGATCTATAGTGGCTATCTTACCTTCTCCCTTAGTTCTTAGTATTCCTATTATTTATTAAGGAATATTTAGTCCCTATTATATCTTTATTAGTACTATTAGTTTTTATATTCTATAACTTTATCTTTAACTTTCTAGTTATCTTCATTAGTTTTTATATTATCCCTTATAGTATAGTATTATACTTTAATTAGTTGTTCTTCTATACTATCGATTTCTTCTTATAGTATAGCTACTTATTAGTATACTCTAGTGATTTATTCACCTTAGTTGCTTAGCTAGTCTATGTTTTCTTCTATAGCTATTATATAATACTCCTATTCTTTTTATTAGGGAATATATATATCTTTTATAAGTTTTTTATACTTTTCCTATCGTTTATCTATTTTTCCTATATACTTTTATACTCTCTGGAAGTTGTTATAAGTGGTTTCCTAGTAGGTCTGGAGTTTTTGTTATAGGGCTTAGACCTGCTACTCTATTTTATAGAGTTTCCTAGAGACTATGTCTTCTTAGTTTTCTAGTCTGACTTCTATTCTTGTTTTGTTTTGTCAGATCTAGCTCCCTGTTTCTTCTACCTTCTAGATAGTGTTGTTAAGTAATATCAGAGGGATATTATCCCCTATCCTTTTAAGGTGTTCTAGTTATTTTATATATTCTTCTAGGTTATAGATGAGAAGGTTATACCTTACTATGTTCTTTTTCTCTTATTCTATAATATAGTTTATAAGGTCTTTAAAGTGTTCTTTAAATCCTCTATTAATCCCTACTTATTTCCTTAGGTACTATTTATATAGTTATCAAGCCTCTTTTTATTCCTATATTCTAGGTTTCTATATAAGTTAGTAGAAGATATATTATTCTTCCTTAGGGTTTCCTTCTAAGCTTCCTAGTTTTCCTAATTATAGTCTTTTAACTTTAATCCCTTAGTTTGTTTGAGGAATCTGATGACTTATGCTTAGCTTCATTCTGCTGGTTGTTCTAGTTTGCTTTCTTATAGGTATAGTTCTACTACTTCTAGTAGGTGTTCCTATAAAATCTTTTTATAATAGATCCCTCTTATTTATTTAAATTGTTTGTAATAATCTATAGGTAACTAGTAGGTTATTATTCTAAGCTACTTAGGTCTCTTAGGGTAGTAACCTACTCTATCCTTTCTGTTTTAGTATATATAGTAGTTGTTGTCATAGCACGCTATCTAGTATATAGTATTATGATTAGGTAGCTTACTAGCGCTTCCTAATTCCTTAGTTTACTTGTTATACTGCTTCTGTCCTATCGTAGGTATAGGCTTCTATAGTTTCTTTTCATTTCTAAGGTTATTCCTAGCCCTACTTTAGCATTCTTATATATAGTAGCCTAGCTTTCTATAATTAAAGCACTCTCTATTTTTACTTAGGGGTACCTTATTATTTTTCTAGGCTATATCTAACTCTATAGGTCTAGCATATGTTCCCCAGGAGGTGTTGCCATTCTGTCATCTTCCTCTATTAGCATAGTTAGTTCTTCCTACTAGTAGGTAGCTTTATGGGCCTCGTCGTTGTTTCTCTATTTATTATATATATAGTTAATTATCGATCTTAACTATAAGGTCTATATACTCTCTGAGGTTATTAGGTATATCTATGACCTTAGTGATTTCATCTTTTACTTCTTCCTTAAGTCCTTTATAGAATTATATGATCATAGGCTTATCATCCTAGTTAAGGTGCGCTGTGATTTATCGGAACCTGCTAATATACTTAGATACTGATATCTTCTATTAAATCTCCTAGAGTTGTCGTTATATAGACTTGTCTTCGTCAGGATCTCTAAATACTCCCTTGATAGCTTCCTCTATTTCTTCATAGTCCTTAAAGATCCTCTTAGTGTTTTTATTCTATTTTAATAGAGTATTTTCATAATAGTCTCTTAGTATAGGCTTAAACTAAGTAGTAGTGTCTCCCCTTAGGTTACCTATAGTAGCTAGTACCTTGGCGTCGTCTACCTAGATATTGTAGTGGTTATAGTATACCCTTATATAGGTGAGGAAGCTTTAGAGCTTTCCTTGTTCTCCTGAGAACTTCTCTAGTGGTGGGAAGGGTACCTTAGGCTTAGTGATCTTAGTGGCTGTTTCCTTCTAGGCTATGGTTAGGGCTTTAATCAGTCCTTCTATAGTATTGGCGTGCTCTAGGGTGAGAACTCTAGCTTATACTGCTATAAGTTCCTTAGCCCTAGCTTCGTTATCGGCGGCGAGTTTTTCTTTTTCTACCTATAGCTTCTAGATTATTTCTGCTATCTATTCCTTACTTACTGAGGGTGCTTGGGTAGAGGATGATCTGTCTCCTGCTATAGTTAGTACTATCTAAAAGGGTTACTTACTAAATAGGAGTAGTTAACATATAATGTTCTAATACTAGGGTATATTACTTAGGGTTAGGTTATATTAGGGTTAGAATAGTTGGGGCCTGTTAGTAGCTTAGTGAGGTAATTAAATAGTATAATAATATTGTTATCTGTAATGTGTATTTAAGTGTAGGGGTTAAGTGTACTTGAATTGACTACTGGAAAGGATATAGAACCTCCTTTCCTCTAAGGTTTACTTGCTTCCTTATATAGTTGGTGACTTATCTAGGACTGTAGCTTCCCTAGTTGTGGTCCTTGCGTGGACTGCAACTTCCCATAGTGTGGTCCTTGTAGGACTGCACTGTCTTCCCGTGCGGTCCTTCCAGGACCGCGCTGTCTCTTCATGCGGTCCTTTCCTTACTGGCTGGTTACTACCCGAGGTTCTGCCTTTTACTGCCGTGTTTCACCGCCTTCCCGGGCCTACTTCACGGCCGCTCGTGACAGCTTGCTTCCAGCCAGCCGAGCTGTCTACAAGCAAGTCAGCTGGTAAGGCAGCGCTATCTGCCTTTTCGGGGTGATCGTTGGTTCCGCTAGGTAGCGGTTACGTCCTTACACAATACCATAGTCACTATTAGAAGTAGAAGCTAGGTATTAGTTGTAAGTAAGTAAGTTAGTTCTACCTTCCTAGCTAACCTATCTACATGATGACCCCTCTTTATCCTCCTGGATACCAGATGGTGATCACGTGGACCAGCGGGTAATCTTCGGCTGATACGCGTGGGCTGCAGCGGAACGCTGCATGGCAGCTGTAGCTATGCCAGCTACGGCTGCCAGGGCGTTTTGGCGTAACATAACTATTTCAATCTTAATAAAACATAAAAGATATAATATATCCTAGCGTTAAACGTTACGCTTCCACCGTACACTTGAAATTTCATCCTAATTTTATTTTAATAATATAGAATTAGATAATATAGTTATATCATAATTATAATATTAGATAGCCTGATAATTACTTACAGCGGTCATAGGACGTGGGACCCAGAGTACCATCAAGTCGTCTTGTGACTATCATATCTTAGTACTTCTTTAGTAGTAACACCAATAGATATAGAAAATACTCACATTTAAAATCGAGCACCCCTTCCCTTTGAAATCTATATGGGATCCCCAGAAAGCAAAAAGCTTCTCTTTATTAATGTACTGGTTTTTAATTTCTTGTTTCTCCATACTCTACTTAAGTTTCTTATTAAATTTTGCCAGGGTGGAAAGAGGGTGAGAAGTCTGTAGTTAGATGATTATAAGTTAATTATTTATTTACTCACCTCGCGAGAAATACCAGGTTTTATAATAGATAATGCCTATTAATTCATCAATGCCCAATGTAACACACAGCATCTAGGTGTGAATTTGCAATGCTGCCTAACATCTCTTATACCCTAGAGTATATACTAAAAAAACTCTTTTCTTACAAAAGGATCTTCATGCAGCGTTTGAGGTGTGGGTCTACGAAGCCCGATAGGTGAGATCGGCTTTGTGGCTTATTGTGTAGATTGGGGATTTTTGTCGCGCCCAACCTACCGAGGTATAGCTGCCTGAAATTGATGCTCCTGTTGAAACTGGAATTAGGGAAAGTCGCTAAGGGGGAAGGGGTGGTACCTCTAGATAGGTGCTTTATATAGTGAACTAGGGAGCCCTCCTCGGATTGTGGTCGGATGCGAATGTAGTCAGATGAACCTGCCACCAAGTAATGTTTAGGGTTTATAGTTAGCTACTATCACAATTCATCATGTCTTTAACATTTATCCCCTCGCGTCACCATAGAAGGTCTCGGAAACCTCGTCCTAGGAGAGACAATGAAAAGCTCGGC
Organism: Parascedosporium putredinis; assembly: GCA_949357655.1. Classification (NCBI taxonomy): domain Eukaryota; kingdom Fungi; phylum Ascomycota; class Sordariomycetes; order Microascales; family Microascaceae; genus Parascedosporium; species Parascedosporium putredinis. The sequence goes on from CASHTG010000018.1 coordinate 2,005,741, forward strand.
CTTGTTGATCTCCTAGCGGTAGCAAATCACTATAACATCTCTCTCCTCCCCATCTCGCCTCAGAGTGGTCGAGAGATTTTAGGAGAGGGCGCGTCCGGCGAGATAGAACAAGCTCTGGTAGATGTAGCAACCGGGCTTGCTTTCAAAACCGCTGTGCCCTCGAATAATGACGAGAATGGCTGGGAAGACTTCATTAAGGAATTGTCAATTCTTCACCACCCATCTATTCGAGACAGCCCTCTCATTGTCGACATCCTTGGCTTGTCATTCGTCGCTATCGGAAACCCTCGGACTGCAAGCCTCCATTCTGTCACTATCAAAGCCTCGTTGAACACGTTAAAGGAAACTTTATTGGATTCACCATCAGATGAAAATCGCCACCGCATCTTCACAGATGTTATACAGGCTGTTCAGCTTCTACATCAATGTGGTAAGGATATACGTATCTAGGAACCTAGCGTGGCATCATTGGTGCTTCCGTGATAATAACTGACGCTTTGTACTTTTCTTGAGGCGTGGCTCACGGTGATATCAAACCGCAAAATGTTTTGGTTAATATCAATAGGGACAATCCAGGCTGGGTAAACTGTCGATTAATTGATTTTGGATCCTGCATCGCTGGGGATTTCAAGCGCCAAGCACACTACTCGCCACCATGGAATGCGCCTGAGCTTAGCGTATCCGATCATTCCACCAGGACAGTGGCTTTTGAATACTTGGCCCAGACAGACCTATACTCGCTCGCACTATTATGCATACATATTCTAATCCCTTATAAAATTCTTAGTGAAGCAGGTGTCAACCTACTTGAAGGCGCCCGACAGGGCCAAGATTTGGTTGCAGGTCTTTGCAAAGCCATATCTCACGCCCAAGTCCACGCAAGCCACCAGGAGCTACTGAATAGCATCGTGAGGAACATCATTCAACGAGAAAATGGCCATCGGCAGATGCTCTGGGATGATTGCTTAAAAATTTCACCTGCCACCAACCATATCAAGATGAGGTTTGTAAATATCGAATCGACTCTTCCCTGGGAGCCGCACTCATAACCATTCATGCTTTTTCTAGAGCTCCTCAACCAGATATTCAGACCATTTCCTTCCCATCATTCAGTCGTCTAGACTCTCCCCATGTCGGTCATCTTTTATTCAAGGTACGGACCGCTTAGAGCATCCATGAAACATCAGAGACATATTAACAAGTCGTTTAGATCACACCTCGGCTCTTAGATGAGTTAGACGACATGGACTATGTCGTGAAACAAACGATCTTACACAGCCTTGAATTGAAGGCGAAGACAACTCAATGCACTGATTGCAATAATGAATATAAAAGGTGTATAGCTCTCTGCTATCTTTTGGGTCTCGGGGCGTTGTAGCGCCGCAAGCCGATCCTAAAATCGAAGACGGAGCTTTTAAGGAAGAGATTCAACATATCGAAGCTGGATACACCGGAATGAACACATTGTCAAACGAAATGCGAAAAGAGTTTGCCAGCAGGGTCTTAAATCCGACCGACCTAACCCTTGTATACGACTTAGATCAACGCCTAGCTAATGCATCACAAAGTCTTGATCGCGAAATAAACGCTAGGGTTAAAATATTTGGTCCGATAAGCGCATGTCTGATCAAACTCAAAAGGCAATTAGTGCTCGTCGAGCACGCTTTGGGGGAGCTAAAGTCTGCCGAAGAACACCAGAAGGGCTTGGTTTCGATTCTTCTCGCAACCGTCGGCCCTGATCACCCTCAAACCTTACTCCAAGAAGTATTCTTAATGTCAATATTGGCTGACCGTGGAGGGGTTCAAGAGGAAAGTTCTGGAACTACGCTGTCCGAGAAAGTGCGCAGGCTTGAAGAGATTCTCGGCCGGGATCACTCCGACTCTATCGCAGCGAAATACATTGCAGGCCACCTAAAGGTGACTGAGGAGGACTTTGTCGGTGCTGAAACCATCTTCCGAGATGTTTTATTGCTTCGAAGCCGTTCGCTAGGCGCTGACCACCCCGAGACCATCAAGACGGTAATTAGCTTGATGGATACGGTAATGGCGCGAGACAAGTATAATGAGGCAAAGGAAATTGGGGAGAGTATCTGGGAAACCATGACCAGACGCAAAACCAGCGGGGCTAACGACACTATCAAATACTTTATGAGAATGTCCCGCTGCTATCAAAAAACAAATGATAGAAAAAGGCGATGGAGTGCGCAGAAACTGCTCGGAACCTAGCCCAGACCTCGCCTCTCAAGAGTAACGCAGACATCAAACTTGAAGCGTATAAACGCGAAGCCTATATTTCCAGAACATTAGAAGAGTGGGAATCATCTATCGTTCCTCTCGAAACTGTCGTGGGGATGCTCGAAGGCAGCGATGATCCCTATACCGAGAACCGAAGCTCTGGGAATTTTGAGGATAAGAAGAACCACACTCTTGAAGCCTTGGTTGATATAAACCTCCACCGGTCAATGCTCACACATTCGCATCTCAGATCCGGCCAGTACCACAAAGCTCTTACGGTTGCAAAGGGGATGAAGTTGTCCCCAGATTTAGGGATCCTAGAGAAAGACCCGATCAGATATGTAAACTGCGTAGAAAATTTAGCTGGCGCGTTCCTTATGACGTTGGATATGGACGGCGCCGAGGAAACTTTGATCAACCTCGTGGAGCTGACTTCAAACAGCCTTGGACACAGCCATGAAGCTACCACTAAAGCGGCTTCCCTGTTACAAGGCTTTCTTAGTAGGAGGGAGGATTACGATCAAGGTAACTAGTTAGTCTTCTTATATATACTAGAAAAAGATTTCCCTATGCAATACAGACAGGGCCCATGCAATGCAGACAGAGAAATATTGCGAAATCTAGCTAAACATACCATAGAACTTGAAAAATTGTCTATTTCTCTCCAGTCTAGTTTAAACGGAAGAATAAGGGTTCAACAAGCAGGACTACGTTGCAGATCCACATTCCAACTCAGCCGAGTGAACACAGTTCTACTTGTTAAACCCTTTAATTTTAGATATCTACTCAGTATATCTAGTAATAATATATAATCTTTATCAGCTCGTTACTGATATCTATCTTTTTCATTAAACTATAGATGTCTATAGTTTTTTATATCACTTTTTTATTCATCTAAGCTCTAAGTAGTTTATATACTAACCTAAGATAAAAGTATCTATTAATATATATACTAAATGTTTTTTAAAAGCTTTTTTATAAGATTGACATCTAATTCAGAGATCATGCATCTCTTATACATTTGCTAGCATCTAATAGATATCGTGCGAGAATCAACAATAACCACTTACATTGTTAAGAACAGGTTGGGCATTATTTTAGCCGTCGAGCAGTTTGTCAAACCAGGCCCGAAATGAGTACCAGGTAAACCCGCAAAGTGGCTGGGCACCAAGCATGAAGGTTGGCGACGGTCCTTCATCTTTATGCGCATTCTGCATGAATATGCCAGCCCTATACTAACCCATCTTATGCTCTCCCAACCGAACACGCTTCGGGAGATCAAGCGGCAGCATCCAATAATTTTCTGTCAACCGTCATGCGACGGGACGAAGTGTCCCCCACCTTGGGGAAACTTGGATTCCCAACTCAATCAGAATACTCTACCACTGGTACGACATGGGTAGAATCAAGCACCCGGCCTTGATTTCCGCCTTCCTGGCTCGCCTACAACCACCCATTCCTCGCGCCGCAATTAGGATTAATGAGGGAGGGAAAATAGCACGAATCACGCCCAACGCTTAGATGGCACAACAATACATATTTCATTGCTTGCCAGGCCAAGGAATGGGACAGCACCACCACGTATATGAAGCGAAGCACCCCTCGCGCCCTCTAGCGAACGCGTTCGTCATTTCTAGCTCGCCTTCTGATTCCAAGATACGGCTTTCGCACCAATGCATTCTATAGTTCACCGCGCTGTTGGGGCTGCCCTGTTGGGCGCTGTCGGCGTACGAAGCCACGGACATGTGAGCAATATCGTCATCAACGGCCAATCTTACGAGGGCTACGATCCGACCACGTTCCCCTATAAGCAGAACCCCCATCGTAATCGGTTGGGCTACGAAGCAAACCGACAACGGCTTCATCGAACCGTCCAATTTCGGCTCGTCGGATATCATCTGCCACAAAGCGCCACGCCCGCCGGGGCCACGCTACCGTCGCGGCGGGCGACCAGATCCTCATTACTTGGAACACCTGGCCGGAGTCGCATCACGGCCCGGTGGTTGACTACTTGGCCTTTTGTGGCTCCGGCGGTTGCGAAAAGGTAGACAAAAATGATCTGGAATTTTTCAAGATTAGCGAGGTCGGCCACGTATCCGGGAGCAATCCCGGGAAATGGGGTCGGACCAGCTCGTCGAGAACAACAATAGCTGGCTCGTCGAGATTCCGAAGAGCATCCGCGCCGGCGATTACGTGTTGAGGCACGAAATTATCGCACTGCATACTGCCGGACAAACGAATGGCGCGCAGGCGTATCCCCAGTGCATCAACCTTCGCATAACGGGAGGCGGAGATGAGCGGCCCGCAGGAGTGCGTGGAACGAAGCTATACAGCAGCGGAGACCCTGGGATCAAGTTCGACCTGTACAGATCATTCAGCAGCTACGACATTCCAGGACCTGATCTGATCGATGGCGCAGAGCCGGTGAGACAATCTTCGCCCGCTGCTTCGGCGACGGCCACTGCAACGGTTGGCTCTGGCCTCGGTGCAGCACCGACTTCCGAAGCGGGCGGGAGAAATAACGGAGGAGGGTCATCCACGGACTCCGATGATTCAACTGGAAACGGAGGTTCTAGGTTATTTGGTTCAGGTAAGTGGATACTCCTTATATTCAACCTTTTTCCCCCTCTCAACCGACGCTGACCCGTTTTGCTGTTCAAGCAATGTTCATTTCCGTCTGCGTTTCTGCCTTGACGATACTTAAAATTATACTATGAGGTGAATTGCGCTCGTGTGTGCAGGTGGAGTCTGGCATACGTATCATGTATACCCAAATGGTGTAAGATGGGGCCAAGACCGACTTAGAGAGTATGCGAGTTGTGTCGTTGTGCCAAATTTTATTCGAGCAGTGTAGATTAGTTACGATACCATAACATAGACAGCTCTATTAGAAGCAATTGATTTCGTTAATTATGATAATTCTAGTCTCAGGGAGTGAGGGACAAGGAATTGCCTAATTCCGTGAGGGCTACTCCCAGAAAAAGAGTCCGGGGCTTGAAAACTACACTCCGCCCACAGACATAGTGCCATCTTCATGTCGTAGGAGTGCCATCAGTTCCATCGGCCTCAACCCCCATAGGCCAAGCTAAATAGCCCAGAGCTACATTTTCAACGAGCCCCTAGCTGTTCCTAAAACTGTCGCCGGAGTTGCGGTGGATAGGTGCCTTGAGGTCAAACAAGACACATTTTCTCAAACAATATTCATCTATAGAGTGGAGGGAAAGTATATGGCTTAAAATACAACAGCTAGGAAATAGATGCAAGGCAGGCTATGGAAACAATGTTCGGTTGCTTTCAAGTAATCGAGAGAGACACGATCTTGCTCTCTCGCCAACGCCACAAGAGTGCCCAGGTTGCGCCGGGCCCAACTAAGAACTGGCCGACAACTACCCCCAGCGTGGCCCTCGTCGCCTGCCAGGTAGTGATATTTCCACGCCGACGCAGGTCCCAAACGGTATACAAGTTGGACATCATGACAGGAATTACTCCAAAGATGGCGTCGTGCAGTAATAATCCCGGGATCATGGAGAGGACGAAAGCGCGCATGTCAAAGGTGCCTGAAAACAGTATGGCCGTGTCGTACAATTCGTAGAGCGCCAACCTCGCAGGACGGTATCCGTGGACCAAGGCAGCCACGTGCGCGGCAGCCTGCAGGGCAGAGGCGAAGTCGTACGAAAGTTTCAGAGGCGAGACGTCGGTGAGGCTGTAGCGTCCGAAAAGCGGGTCTTTGGGGCCGTTGGGCGTCCCGGGAGATTTTGCCGCCTTCTTCTTCCGCCATGGGCTTTGGAGGGCGGGCAGTACACGGCTAAGGGTGGAGACACATACGGGCGAAAGGTACCATACCAAACGCTTCCAGGGAGTAAGATTTCCCGGGTACATCAGTAAAAGGGACATGGGCAGCACATAGCCAAGAGATAGTGCCGGTATCAAGCTCTTGGCAACCTCCGGTCGTATCCGGCGGCCAGGCGGCGTGCCGAATCCAGAAAGGCCGGAAAAGATGGCGTGTATGGCGGTAACACGACCAAGGCCCAACGTTTGCAATGCACCGTTAAATAATGAAGGGAGAGCGAGAGGAGATAACCTGTTGCCAGTCCGGTGACCCTCAATCGTGAAAATCAAGATTGGTGATATCAGCTGCGACAAGAAGTAGCCCATCGGAAGGGTCATCCCCGTATACTGAGCAGGGCCGATGGCCCTCGTGATCTGGGAGAACTCGACTTGGTGAAGTAAATTCTGTAGCCAGCTCAGGAAAGGCTCAGTACAGTTGTAGAACTCGGAAATCGGAGACACCCGGTTCCCTCTGGATAGATAGAAGACGACGCCGCCCATCGCCGCAGTAAAACACGGCGCCGTGAGGCGGGTAATTTTGGACCTCCACGGTTTTGCTGGAAGTTCATGGTCGTAGGGGATGGAGCGGGGCTGTCGCGGGATAGGAAGGTGTCTCAGTCGGTTACCACCGATCAAACGGGGACCATGAGGTCGACTGGGAGCTCCTCGCCCACCATGGGGCCAACGACATGCCATAGAATCCGGGAAAGTAGGTTGTTCTCGCACGCGAAAATAGCTTGCATCTTATGGGAAAGGGCGATGATGAATCTAGCACGTTTGTGCCGCACATCCTGGACCTGCTTGCCGATGGCTTGAACCTCCTTGCTTGTCAGGCCATCTAAGCGACCCTTGTTCTTGCGTTCCACGAGGGCGTTCACGAGCTCCGCGGCAGACTCTATGGCACCATTTCCACCCATGCCGGCGATAGGGTTCGGCTGTTTGGTGGCTCGAGTTAGCTTACCAACGTCTGTTTCCGTCATGATGATAGACTAGCAACGATGTTTCTTAACTTGTGGGCAGCATCGCCGATGATTAGGATGCGATCAAAATACCACTTCTTATACACGACCTCATGGATAGCGGTGAGGGTTGAAGAGACGCGTTTGTCGTAAAGCTGACCAAAAGTGAGCTTCTCGGTAATGGGGAGATCCCGGTTCTTCGCGACAAAGGCAGCCTCGTCCTCCTTGGTGTACCGAGGGATATCTTTCCCATATAGCGTTTTCGGCAGCCGAGAGAAGAGAAACCAAAATACCCGTTGATTAGGGCCAGGGGCGATGAGGAAAGAATGGCCATGGCCGAGCGTAAAGCATTGCTCGCCATCGGACCAGGCCTCAACGTCCTGGGCTATGCCGAAACTGCACTGGTAATGGCAGGGTACACCGTCATTTTGCTTAGGTGAGAAATATCCTGGCGACATCTTGTCTGCTAGACGAAACATTTCCCGTCTCACGGCGCTGTGGATACCGTCGGCCCCGATCACGATGTCGCCCTGATAACGGAGACCGGCTGCGGTGCACACTTCGACGCCGGTCGGCGACGTGATGACTTCCTTGACTTTCTGGCCGGTTAGAACACGGTCTTTGTGTGAGATGCGATTGTAAAGAAGACGTAAGAGCCATTGTCTTTCGAAGAATAGCATCGGGTACCCATGACTGTAAGCGCGTGGTTAGCAGGTATGTCTTATGAGCGGCGATTCACCCCGGGGCCACTCACCGTTGCTCAAGGTGGGCGAGCAGGTGGGGCGTTGACATCAAAGGCATCCCATTAACACCTCGGACATAAGAGGTCTTGATGGTATCGCCTCGCAGCTGGGCTTTTACATCATCATAACAGCCAAGCTGATCCAGGATCAGCAGGCCGTTGGGGAACAGGGCCATGGAGGCGCCTAGTGCCGGGGCGATGTCGCTGTGTGATTCGAGAAGAACATAGTCTATCTCAAACCTCTCCAGCATTATCGCCAGTGAAAGGCCGCCAATTCCGCCACCGACGATAACGACCTTGAAGGGCTGCTTGGCGGCCATGGTCGGGGGCCTTGGGTGATTTTCTTTCTCTCCTTAACTGAGGGCGGGTGACATGGAAAACAGGCTATGTTAGCGAGATCCCGGGCAAAAAAATTTCGGTAGGTCTCCAAGATGAGGGTTGCGAAGCTGAGGAAAATCACTGCGAAGCCTTGAGGATGCAGGAAACGCCTCTTCGGGGTTTCCGATACGGGCTTGTGACACCCGGGCAGTTCTTTGTGAAGATTCTGCGCTAATCATACTCAAACGGATCTAGATTGTTCTGGACCAATGATTAGTGGCTTCGCGCATGGTCCGACCCGGGCTTTAAGTGACTAAATCCGACCGGGGTGCTGAATCTCGGCCTCCAATCTGTTGACAAAAAACGGTTGAGCCATGCTGCTTACTCTTGATCCTTCAAGACGGGGTTTAAATCTCAGCAATTGACGGCCTGACTTCTTTTGTTCCTCGAGGGCAGGCCACACAAGAACCTTGCGTTTTTTACTATCCAAGTAATACAAGCTGCGCGAAACAGATCTCGATCTAATATATCGTTTCGATTGCCTTCAATGTAGTTGGAGTACTTGATTATTCAACTTGATGCAGCAAGGAAAGATTCGTTCGTACAACAGGGCCACAAATCACAGCCACCATAAACTTCAGTAAACCAGAATGAAGAGTACATATTTGAAGGCCCAAATGAAATCTACTACTATACAAAGTCCCAAATCCTGCCAACTCCACAAAATCCTGTTCCTCTATCCCAATCCCATATACTCCGGCAACCAAAAACCTCTTCACGTCTAGCACTGGAAATAACAGGTCATGCCACGAGTCTACGTCGTCAGTTAGTACAAGTTTGTTTCGATACATTTAGTGATAAGTGGGGAGAAGGAAGCGAGATGGTACTTACAGCGACAGCCATACGGTCCTCGGTAAGGAACTGCCTCTTAGTTTTGGAGATGATCACTCGGCTACAGTCGACGAGAGGGTCTCCTGCCACTGGCTGGGCTCGCAATAGGCGTTTGCTTTCGCGTCTTGCACCGTGCTGTCCCACTGCAGCCCACCATAACTGAAGTGGACTGCGTCGGCGTCGTTGGCACTGATGGCCAAGGTATTATCGTTGCGAACGGGAACCGTCAGGGTGCGTCCCCGGAAATGACAGCCTCGTCGGGGTTCATGCGGCTGGCGGCGTCGATACGGAGACCATCGGGCTGGCGGACCTCAACCGTGGCCTTGTAAATCTTGTCGCGCTGGCACGTCTTGTACTCTTGTAGGTTGAGCTGGCAGAAGTTGTATTCGGGAGGCGCGTTGTCCACGGGGCCGGGAACCGTGGGGGCTCGTCAACCAAGTTGACCTCTTTGAATTTGGCGATGAGGGCGTGCATGATGGCGGTGTAGCCGATGCTTCGGGGTGGAATGTCTTGACCCATTTCGTCGGCTTGGCTTCGTGGACGTGGCTGGCGCGGATCTGGTCGCCGCGTTCGGCAAGGAGGCAGTACCACTTGCTCATGATGGGGTCGTCGCCTCCGTCGTCTGTACTACAGGTAGCGGGGTCTGGGAGTGGGCCACTATACTCCTCGACGTTCTATGGTTGTCCAAGTTAGCATGCTTCGCCTCGATGGAGAATACGGTGGAATACATGGCAGCGATACTCACCTCCTGTACAACGTCGACTTCATAGTCGGCAAAGGTACCCTCGTCATTGGGAGGATTGAAAGGCGGGGGCCGTTGACGGGGATCACGGGCGATCACATCGGGCCAAGAGCTTAGGAAGAACCACTCTCGGGTGTTTTCGGGCTGTGGCTCGGGGATGCCAAATTCGCACCATCGGCGTCCCTGGAAGACGGCATCCGTATCAATGAAGTAGACGCGGTCCTTTGGCGCGTTGATCTCGGTGTTGACCTCCTTGATGACGTCTTGGATGAGGGCGTTTAGGTTGAGGTTGAATTGGTTGAGCGCCTGTCGGAGATCCCTGGTGAGGAACACGCAGTCGGCGCAATCCGCCGGGTTATCGTAGTGTTTCGGGTCCCACCAGTAAAGGTGACATTGTCACACCAGTCCGTCTGGTCGTTGAAGAACCGAGGGTACCCCGTCACGTAGAGCTGAAGGTCGGCATGCCCGGCCTTGGCCAGGACCTTTTTGTACACAGTCTTGAGCTTCTCGCGGAACGACCCCTCGCCCGTGGCAGCGAGCTCGCTCTCGACGAACGCCCTCGACGCGGCGCACTTGGCCGGGTACTCCTTGTCGGACTCGGGCGTAATGACGCAGTTGGTGAGCAGCTCGCTAAACTTGAGATCGTTGCCGCCGATGGAGAGGGTGGCGAGCGTCGGCGTCTCGGGCTTGGCCCAGCTGTCGATCTGGCGGTTCGCACCGATGGTGGTGTCGCCGGAGCAGTAGTCGGGGACGAACTCGTGCTTGATCCCGACGCGACCTGACGCTTCTCTGCTGAGCTGCTGGCCGTAGCTGTTGGACCCCTTGCGGCAGGATGCGAGGGGCCACGGGGCCCAGGTGGTCTCGCCGGCGCCCATGCCGGCGGCGTAGGAGTCGCCGAAGGCGATGTAGCCGGTATCTGGCTTGATTGGCCAAAAGTCCTGGTCAGCGCGTGCCTCCAGGGCAAATGGGTAGGCCGCTCCGTGTCCGGCAAGGAGGGCGAGGCTCATGGTCCGCCATAGAAGGCCTTGGCTGGAGGCTTTCATGATGGGGGTCTATTGTATCAAGGAATGGAACGAAAAGAAATGAAAAGGTAAAGGAGAGTGTTTTGTTCTAATTGCTTTGTGAGCCTGTCTAGTGTCTGTCCCTGTCGTATGAATGGCTATCTTCTAGCTCAGGGCCAGCCGATTTATATATCTTTTTTTCTGTTCCTTCTGGCACCATATCGTGGATATTTCTCTCGCCCCGGCCACATCGAGAATGCCCTTGAAGGCTTGCCGTGCATCCGATATCCCCCATACGCCTGTAAGCCGCATCTATGAGAGGATCGGACCCCATTGCCACTGCGGCCAGAGTAGTCCCCAAGTTAGCCTTATTTGGGGTGTAGGCGCCATCTTAGACTCCGCCAGGGTCGTGAGGGGCGCAATATGTGAGGTGATTTTGGCAAAAAGAAGCAAGTGGGCTCTGAGAATTCGGGACCTGTTTACGCCTCGAAAGCAAAGCCGCGGCAAGATTTAAGCGCGGTCTGGTCCCAAGTGTTCCTCATTTTCCGCGCTGGTGTCAACTTCGAGCCAGCCAGAATGGCGCGATAAGCGAAATGGTGTAGCGACGAAAAATGGTGAACGTACACAGCTCCTGCGATGCTGGGCCGCCATCGCGCATGTGGCTGGCGCGAAGAATGTCACTGTACCAAACTTTCGTGTTTCCTATTATATCCATAGGCGCTCGGTAGGTATCTGACGTTCCTAGTGTAGTAGTCAGGGCAGCGAGATGAAACTTCCGTGTCTGCGGGGGCGAGGCGTCCTCCATGTTTGATCTATTAGTGGTTACACGAGCCCTTGGAGATGGGCCCATCAAATTCAGTGCCCATCTCAGGTCCTCGGGGCTCTTTCTTTGCCAGTTGCCGTGTGTTCCGGCTATTCTTGTTGTCTTGAAGGGGAACAAAGGCGGTGCTGTGGCTGTATTGCGGCCTGCGTGGCCCCCGCATCCTCTTCGTGTAACCGACGCATCTCAGGCTTTTTCTTCCCATCGTTGCTCCAAGCACTGTGGCGCCCAATCTAGGCTGCCTTTGAATTGAAAGTCAGGTTTCTTGACACTGCAGACCCAATGAGGGGATTCTCTTGAATCTATTGTCTCATTTCACTCGAAGTGTCAAGTCGCGTCAACGCTTGACCTCGACAAAATTTCACACCGCATTCTACAGTCCGGCTTTTATTTTCCCCCTCATCCCACACGCTAACCCATACGCCATCAAATGGCATTCTCCGCCATGGCCGCTCTCGTCGTCGCCATTGATGACATTTTTCGGCTGTCGGTGTCCTCCATTTTCAGTCCCGGTTGCTCGCGCTTAGCCCGCCGAGGCCCCTGCTAATTGCTGCTTGTGATTCTAGGGCAATCGTCATCGCCACCGCACTTTCTTTCTATCCTCAACTACGCAAGATCGTCTCCCGCGGCGATGCTGACGGTATTTCACTCACCTACCTACTACTGAGCGCGGTCTCCGCGATGGAGCAGTTTACGCTCTATGCTAGTCGCTTCATCTACCACGAGGACTTTCCTGACAGCGAGGTATCAACTCCGCGAACCGTTGGGGACTGGCTCAATCTTATCCAAGTTAGTGTCCTGCTGCTGAGTACCACCATCTTGTGAGTTCATCTATCCCCTCTCTGAAGAGATTGGTTCCGCACAAACCGCGTGTTCCTCAATAGATAGACGATACAGCAGCCCCTTGCTAAACTGACTCCCTTGCTTTTCTTGTAGAGTCGCCTTCGCCACTTGGTATCCACCAAACCGCCAGTCCGAAAAGGTCCTCGTCACACTCGGCTACTTGGCCTTTGCCTACGGGTCTTTCCTCCCCGTGCTACCCCACTTCTCCAAGTCGTACAGAGAACACAGTCAGTGGGGCCTTGACATGTTCTTTGCGACGCACTCATATGCGGTGAACTGGCTCGTTACTATGGGCGTGTTCCCCTTCTCGCTCTTCTGCCAGTGGCTCCTCATGCTGGACCAGCCGGTTCCGCAGAGCCTAAGTGTCGACGGCCTCGCCGCGCAGGCCGTGGTATTCATCCTGACGGGAATTTCCTGGACGTGGCGTATGACGACTGATAAGCCGACGTGGGTGGAGTGGTATGAATACGTCGGGTATGCGGCGGTCGATAACCTACTTTTCGGCATCGTCCAGGCAGTCCTCTATCTGTTTGTTCTGGAAGCAATCGGACTTGCGGAATCCCCTGCTGATGCGGGTGAGACGAGCCCTCTGCTCCCAAACTAGGTTACTGATTTGGGTGACGCGCTATGGTGCCATACAGCGGTTTCAAGCTTGGGAGAGCGCGATAGTGTTTCGAGCAGGCGACGCGGGCCAAGTGCGGGCATATTTCTACTAAACGTATAACTAGGCTAGGGCCTGACCACCAGGGGGCAGCTATGAGCAATGAGCAATGAGCAATCGTTTACCAAATGGGAAGGCTGTGCTAATCTCGTGGCTGGGGTCGCCAAAGGCTCTCCAACGCAGTGGTGGGGAACACTCCATGAGCAAGAAAATGCCAACCTGCCAAAATCAAGGCTAGAGAGGGGAAAGTGAAGTTGACAGATCCAAAAGTGCTTAGCCCAGCAGATTATACGAGGCTAGAACTTCTAGTCATTTTCGACCATTTGTTTAGTCGAGCATCTTTAGATCCCTGGTTGGTGATGGATTCTCCCTTGCCTATCGTGATCCCCTAGAATTTACCCAGTCTAGTTTAACTATATCGTGCTATTTATAGACTGCCTGTCATGTTGGCTTTAAATTGAGCTTAAATGTAGTAGCTGATAATGTCGGGGTTTGTAGATGCGAGATCCCAATGATGTGCAGGTTCCTCGGGTTCAAGGCCGGCGCTAGACATCGGAGGGCGGGGCACGGAGCGGACCGGCTGCCCCGGTACCATCTCTATTGATCTAATCATGAGACAGGCAGATAGTAGTACCGGTTCAAACCTAACGGCGATTTGTAGAGCAGGGGCGGCCTCCACGAATCTGGAGGGTCGGACCCCGAGACATATGGAATTGCCGAACATAATCTGCCCAGAGAGGTCAGAATGTCCGGAGCGGAGATATACAATTAGTTAGGCCCGGCCTGGATCGGAAATAAGGGTATCGGAACGTGCTACCCATACCTCTGGTGCGTCTGCTGCATCCGACCCAGAAAAGTTCATGTTGTATCATAAGAAAGGAGTTCGCTTACCACCCCTTCCCGCTGCTTCATTTTACTAGTGACTCCATGTCTGGTTGTCGGTGGCCTTGGGAGCGTTTCCCGGTTGCCTAAAATCTCACTAAGCACTGCATCACCATACTTGGCACTTTAAGTCCTCCAATCATGGCTACGGGCACGGTCACCCATACCACATCTAAAAGAGAACAATTACTCCCACTCTTCTTCATTCTTTCGACCTGTTTGATTAAAAGTACTTTTAGGGAGGTATCAAAGAAGTTTCATGCATTGACATAGTACCCATTGGATGGCCAAGAGGTTCTATGCCCCAGGTTACAAAGTCGGAAGCGCCGGAATCTGCATCGAGACCTCGTTGAAGACACCGGCATGGATGTTTCTGACCAGACATATGGCGAGATGCTAAAAGTCCACGTCACGTCCACACCGAATCTTCGCCTTGAGGAACATCTTTGCTCCATGCCCATGCCTTGAATTTCTACCTGCCAAGCTGTTCCATGATGGGCGGATATTCTCCGGCTCATCGCCTGCACAGCCGCGTTCCCCGTTGCAAAGTCCCTGAAGACCGCCGTCGCTTGTTTGGTGTCAGCTTAATCCTGCATCCTTCCTGACGTGGAATTTCATCAAAGGACCAATCATGGTCGTTCCTTTGGTCAATCCTTGATTGCGTCCATCGAGATTTACCACCAAGTATTCCAAAAACGGCTTCATATGCCGTCCAGAAAGAGACAGGGATCGGGCCCTACGGAGATAGTGGAGAGCCGCCCCGAAGTATCGCACCCCACAAAAATAGGGAAATAGGTACATGCCCTCCGCTCCTTATTAGCGACATTGTATATATTGATGCCGCCTCCCACGCGTCATTTGGCCTGGGTTCGCCTTTTTTTTTTCCTCTCTTTTCATCACCACGGAGCAGTCCTGGTTATCCACGCAGCAATGTCGGAAGAATTCTTGAATCTCGTATCGGAGCATCCAACCGCGGCGTCCAGCCTCGCGGCTGTTACTGCCGGGCTCGCCATCCTCTATGCCCTTTATCAACACCTCCTACCGAAGCCTCTCCCGGGATCCCGTACAATAAAGATGCCGCCAAGCACCTCCTAGGCGATGTCCCTGATATGCTGGCTGTCAAAAGCTCGGGAGGGCGACAGGGACAATGGTGGGCGGAACAGACGAAAAGCACAACTCGCCCATCATCCAGTTTTTCCTCCCGCTTTCCCAGCCTAGCATCGCCATCGCCGACTACCGTGAGTCCCGGGACCTGCTTCTTCGGCGCGGCAAGGAGCTCATCCGTGGTAAACTCAACACCGATACCTGGACTGGCCTGATCCCCAATCACTTCATCGCCATGGAAGACAGCCACCCGCGGTATAAGGGAGCTAGATCATTAGTAAAGGATCTGATGGCCCCGACCTTTTTGCATACCGTAAGCATACTCCGACCTGACGGGAAGAGGTAGCAGAGCAAGCAAGGCTAACGACAGGCGACGACGCAGGTATCCGCCCCGTCATCGTACGAAATGGTATTGAACTTGATTGAACTCTGGAAGTTGAAAATCGATGTCGCGGGGATTATTCCTTTGACGCGGGTGATGACCTGAGCCATCTAACTTTTGATATCATGGCGGCCTCGGCCCTCGGTGTCGACCCTAAAGAGAGCGCAACGGTAAAGCATATTAGGAAGCTCCAGGCGACAGGACTTCCCAGGGCTTCTGGCCCAGCGCCGGTTAAATTTCCCGCATGGGATACTCCCGAGCTCCTTTCTGCCATCTTTGTGATTGAGGATGCGGCCGGCAAAGCCATCAGTTCTCCGAACGCGACCTTGTTCCACTGGTATAACAAGCTGTTCAACTCAGAGATACGACACGCAGCCAAGGTCAAAGATGCCACCTGTAAGTGTGGGGTTGATTCACGACGCCAAGCTCTATATCTACATGATATATGATGGAATTGAGTGATCACTAACGTTCGTGTCTTGCAGTGTTGGCCGCCATCAACGACTCCAGCCGGCGGCTCGCCGAAAACCCGACGACCTTCAAGCCCCGCTCCGCGGTCGATTACATGGTCCAGCGCGAACTCCAAGCTGCCCAGAAAGCCGGGACCAAACCCTCTTTCGCCTCTGGCGAGATGTCTGACGGCCTCATCGGCTACTTGATCGGAGGACAGGATTCGACGCACAGCACCTTGTGTTTCGCGGCGAAGCGGCTAAGCCAGTACCAAGACGTGCAGCGGAAGTTGCGCGAGGCTCTGCACAAAGCCTATCCCGACGCCTACGAGAACGGCCGACTGCCCACGGCGGACGAAATCACCAAGACGCAGGTCCCTTACGTCGACGCTTTCATCCAAGAGGTCCTCCGCGCGGACCCTCCATCTCCGGCGGCGGCCAGGGAAGCCGCGTGCGACATGCAGATCCTCGGCCACTTCATTCCCAAGGGCACCGTGATCGTGTTGCCGTTGGATGGGCCAACTATACAGACCAAGGGATGGGATATTGCCGGGGAGCTGCGGAGCGAGAGCTCGGCGAAGCACCAGGACCTCGGCGACTGGGCGCACAGCGAGCATCCGGGTGAAGAGTTCCTGCCGGAACGGTGGTTGAAGACTACGGAGGGCGGGAACGAGGTGTACGATAACTCGGGACCCTTTATGTCTTTTAGCAGCGGTACGAGGGGTTGCTGGGGCCAGAGGCTCGCGTATCTCGAGCTTAGGCTCATTACGACGCTGCTGGTGTGGAACTTCCAGTTTGACCCGATCCCGGCCGAGATGCAGGACTGGGACATTTATGAGGAGATTTTTGCGAAACCCACAAATACGTTTGTGCAACTCAAGGTTGCGGAGGGGATTTGAGGATTTTTATGTACAGGTCAAGGGATCCGGGTTGGGGGCGTCATGTAGGTATTAGTAGACAAGATCACCACTATCGATAAACGGGAGGTAGCGTTCTACCGAATTGTATTCATAAAACCCCTACGAGCAGTGCTCGTTTTACAAAGAACTAAAAACCAAAGGACTTATAAATATATATATATATATATCTACAAAAAGCAAAAGCACAAAGGAGGAGATAAAGCCCGCCATAGTAGGCTACATGTAGCTTAGAGTGGGCAGAAGTGAGCAGCGCCACTCCAGGCTACCGTATGGATCCATTGATCTATGCGTCTTGGACCAACGCTTCCCCTGAACGTCAGCTCTCGAAAACGTGGGGTAGTCCAATCGATCCAGCTCCAATGCTCGATCCATGGGTAATTCAAGTCCTGGGGTTCTCATTGGCGGCACTCCCACATAAGTATGCGCCAGCACTTGCCCGAGCTAATAAAATGGACCCCAAACCCCACATCCGTTTCCCCTCATGTCGTGTTGGCCCTTTTCGGCCGTCCTCCATTCCATCTACAAGCAACGGCAAGTCTAGAGGTGCAGACATCAAACCGAAATGGAACAGCCACTATATTCTTCGAAAGATACCCATTCTTCAAGTAACGCCCTACTGAGCTTACCGCTGGAAATTCGACATGTTATTTACCGATTCTGCCTCCCGAAACACACGGTATTCATACGTGCCTGGACTAAGCAAGGCCGGTCCGAATCAGGCGAACTAGCTCTACCCCAAATCTTGCTTCTGTGTCGACAAATAACGTACGAAGTCGAGGAGCTGTTATACAGCAGAACCACATTTATGCTTCCCCTCTACGGGAGGGGGAAGGATGGCTCGCCCAGCCGTACAACCCCGGGATGAAGGGCAAGCTGCGCAAGGTGATGATGGAGTTACGATGCAAAGGAACCAGCTATCGACCCGACTTCATCATGGAACCCGCCATCTGGGACAGCGCGCTAGGGAACCTCTCCGACCTAAAAATCATAGCACAGCAGCCACATCGCTACGCGCAGCCTGGCATCGTCCGCCAGAACTGGGAGCAGTTGATTACCGAGTGGGCGGCGTGGTTAAGGCGGATGCTGCGCTACATGAATCGAGCGCTACCGCCGGAACTCAAGGTCATTGTGGATGCGAACGGGGAGCAGGAGACGCACTGGGTGTTCCATATGGAGATGCCGGGACGTTGTGTCTTTCAAAAGCTGCCATGGGGCGATTTTATATTCGACAGAGAGAACTTTAGATATAGATAGATGAATATAGTCTGCTGAGATCCAAGCTCATAAAAAGCCTCATATGTGATAAACCGATATGTAACGTGTTTGCCTAGCGCCGTCGGTCCCTCGCTCCAAGTTTCTCAGCCAAAGTCGATATAGATATCATCAAAGGGCCTGACTCCTAGGTGTATCGGGCGTGCTCGAGAGCGGCACTCATAGGTCTACCCACCCAGTGCATCCGCTGCCGCGCCCTAGTCCTTTTAAACATCTATCCATCCATCAATCTAATCCAACATCTCGCATAAAATATCAAGCAAGCAAACCATCAGGGTGACCACGTGCTAACATTTTGCTGGTATAGAAATCTCCAAATATATTGAGAGTAGTGAGTATCTTTGTGTAAGCTCATCCTCCTCTAGAATCATTAACAACTACATCACGCTGGCTAAAAGGATATGTCCATTACACAGGCGACAAACGGCAAGAAACACTAGACAACATCTCCACCCTCCCCGTAGAGAATACGCGTAGAAACAGCAACCATCCCCTACTCACACAGACTCGCTATTCCAGAACCGCTCCCAGGCCTCGGGCCACTTCTTCTCCTTGAGCTCAATCAGCCACTCGCTGAAAACCAACTCCTGGTCACCGAACCTCAGCACCCCGTTCCTCAGGCCCTTCCAGTCGTCCACCGGCGTCTGGATGTGCTGGTGGCCCTCGGGGCAGATGGTGCGCCAATCCGGCGGAAGCTTGCCCGAGAACCGATCCGACCGTTGGTCGAAGCACTTCTGACACAGGTCCAGCTCCGTGCAGTAGTAGCAAAGGTGGAGAGGGCCCGAGTTCCAGTCGTTGAACTCCTTGTTGCACCCGTCGCACGAGAGCGCGCCGTGGATCGGGTCAATGTCATCGGACGGCTCTTCACTCGCCCCATCGTCGTCCTCCTTGCGCTCTCCATTCACCTCGGCGTCGGCACCGCCACCGTTCTCTTGCTGAGCCGGTTCCTTCGACGCGGTAGAGTCTCCCGTCGCGCTCGTCTCCGCAGAAGCGTCAGCTCCCTCTCCCGCGCTCGTCTCCGCCGCGGCGTCGCCCGCCTGCCCGCTATCTACCGAGTCGGTACGCTGCTTCTTGTGCACCTCCTTGTCGGTGATGTAGATCTGGCACGTGGCCGCGATGCGCGCGTCGTCCGCTAGGCCGACGACCGCGAGCGTCTTGGCGAGGGTTCGCAAGCTGTACTTGTCGTTCCAGGCCACGTCGTCCGTCAGCGCCGCGACGCAGCCCGAAAACATGCGCTCGAGGCTCTGCTGGTACTCGTACGCGTCCAGCTTGCGCATCATCAGCGCGAGCGGAATCACCGTCTGCGACTGGGTGGGATCGAAGTCGCTGCCCATGACGCCGCTGACGCGCTTGACGAGGCCCTGCATCTCGCGGTACGCCGCGAGCTTGTTCGCCGGCTCGCGCGAGGTGCGGAACTCCTCGAGGAGGATGTTGGCGAGCCGGAACGAGGCCTGGGTGATGTTGTGCGCGAACGTGTTCACGTCCACGACCTTGTTGAGGATGGCCTTGGCCTTGACGATGGCGTCCTTGGTCCCGACCACCTCCTGGTAAAAGGACGCCCAGCCGTGCATCACCGTAAAGACCAGCGCTGCGCGCCCTCCCAGAGCTGCGCGCCCTCCATTATGGAGCACGTGCGGTACATGTCGACGACGAACTCGAGCTCGCCCGTCTCCTTGGCCGCCTGGTGGATCTCGTCCGCGACCTCGGTGATGTAGTACCACGTGTCGTACTTGTTGCAGCAGAGCGAGCGCAGCGCCTCCACGAGCTTTTCCCACTCGCCTAATTTAGCCAACCTCCTGACGATCACGGGGACCAGCACCGAGCCCCCTTCCTCGCCAACCGCCTCTCTGGCCTTACGGGAGTACTCTACCACGTTTGTGGCGTCTCCGAGGTACAGCTCGCCTTGGCTCTTCTCGTGCCATAGCTCGTAGATGGCGTCCCGCACCCGGTAGGTCTTGAGGTCTGCGGGTGCGATCTTGTCAATCATTTCGATGGCGCGGTCGCACGTCTCCAGCGACTCCTTGGACCATTCTCGGTACGTTTTCTTGGGGGCCCCCTCCTTTGCGCCGTCCGCCTCTTCGGCATGCCCGTTCGTGGTAGCATCTCCGCCGTTCTGAGCACCCTCGGCAGTTCCGTTTGCAGTTGCAGGGCTTACGGTGGCACCATTCACGCTCTTCTTCTCGAGTGCCTCCGCTTGCTCCGCCTCCTCGGCGTCCAACATTTCCTTGGCGATCGTGAGGGTAGCATCAGCCATCTTGACCAGAATGTTGAATGAATCCAAGTGCGAGTCCGCGTTCTCGGTGCCGAGCTTAAACTGCTCGAGGGCCTCCTCCCTCAGCCCCAAGGAAAGCATGGACGTGCCAATGGCGCGATAGGACTGGGAAGTCATGTCGATGTGCAGGAACGCCTGCGATATGGTCAAGACGGATTCCTTGGTAAACATAAATTCATCCTGTCCCACCAGGGTCTCGAGGTACAGGCGCAACCGCTCATTCTGGCGGATAGCGGGGAGTTCGCGTCCGAGGTACAGCGCGTAGTGCGCCAAGACGAATCGCCGGTGGACGAGGAAATCTTGATCAAGGTCGTAGCTCGTGAGCCAGTTGGCGACGTGGGCGTCGGCGATCTTGATGTAGATGGACTTTGGATTGCGCGCAAAGGGCTTCATCCACGCGAGCGTGCCACCGGAGATGGCGGAGGCGGGGAGTTGCGTGGCCTTGACGGCCCACTTTTGCAGGCACTGCAGGAACTTTTCGATCGCCTCTTCGTCATCGCCCAGGATGCAGCTTTTAAGGTCATATCCCAGGTAGCACCTCTCGATGAGACGGATGGAGCCGCCGCGGTTCGAAAGGATTCCGCAGACGGCATCGATGGTGCTGACCACCTCTTCCTGCGTCAGCTGCTCGGAATCGATCTCCTGCAAGTGCGATACCCAGTGCTGGGCTGCGTAGTAGGTGAGGTCCCACTGTGCCGGGGCTTGGTCGGTGGCCTTGACGTCCGCCGCGAGGATGGAGTGGAGCATTTCCAGGATCATGGCGTGGCCCGACGAGTGCGCGCTCCGCAGCTTGTCGTCGCTCGAACTCGTGCCCGGTCTAAAGTAGTTTCGGAGGGACCGCTCCTGGAAGCTCAGCATCACCTTGAGGTCTTCCACGGAATCGTCGTCGTTGTCGCTGATCTTTTCGTCGTCCAGCTTGTCGCTCTCGCTATCGCTGTCTTCGCCTCCGCTGCCTTCCATCTGGTTCGAGTTGGAGAGGCGGAGAAGTCTAAAGCAAAGCGTGTCAGCCCATAGGTTCTACATGCGGTCACTAAAATGAGGAAGGGGAGAGTTAGCTTGCGGGGAATGTGAAACAACGTACCTCGCACATCGGTGATCGAGCTCCTCGTCAATGCTGATATTGTTATCCTGAGCAATGTAATGGAGCAGATGTCCGGCAGCGCCCAGGCTCAGAGGCATCTTGGAGTACGCCAGCCAGGCGAAGAACTTGCGCAAGACGGCAATGTCCTGGTCCGACCGAGACTTTTGACAGTCCGCCAAGAGCACCCTGTATAAGTCGGTGGTGCTAGACGGCAGAGAATCGAGCTCGCGCAGGACAGGCTTCTCTCTTCCGATCTGATTGAGCTTTCGCAGCATGTGGTCAATGTATCGGATAGCTTAAGAGGCGTAAAACAGAGTCAGAAAGTCACATATTGCCACGAATGGATTTCTCGGGGGTCCATTGACGACACCAAAAAGCAGGGCATTAACCGGAAGAGACTCACTATCAGCCTGTTTTGTCAGGCGCACGACAATCTTCTTCTTCGTCTTCTGGGACAATTTGCGCAACCGACTGAGAGTCTTGATCTTGTTGATGATGATTTTCTTCATATCGGGAAGCAGGTGTTCCTTGGTCAACGCAAACTCGGTCACAGTCACCACCTCGGTATCCACCTGGAACCCGGTGGGGTCGCATGTATACAGAATATGGATATTCAGGTCCTTGGAAGAGCAGAGATCTCCCAGAATCGTCTCCATGATCTCTCGTGAAGCACGATCGGCTTCGTCGACGCCGTCGAGAACCAAGATGAGCCGACGGCCCGACTTCTTGGTAAACCTCTTCTTGTAGAATCGGAGCCACAGCTGCTCGTGATCTTTAACCAGCTCCTCCGTAGCTTCCGATTCCGTATAGTACGTGCTAAGCTGAAGGTCGGACAAGACCTCCTCTCGATACTTGACGTCATCACTCGCGACTT
Source organism: Parascedosporium putredinis (assembly GCA_949357655.1). NCBI lineage: Eukaryota > Fungi > Ascomycota > Sordariomycetes > Microascales > Microascaceae > Parascedosporium > Parascedosporium putredinis. The sequence goes on from CASHTG010000018.1 coordinate 2,028,017, forward strand.
GAACTGCACAAGCCCGCAACATACGCGTAGCCGTAGCCATGTCGTCCACATCCTCGCGGAAAAAGTGGTACGCCACGCTCGTGGTTGAGTCGCCGACAAACTCCTCCTGCAGCGCCTTGATTATGGTGTAGGACAGGGTAGACTTGCCCATGCCCGAGGGCGAAGAGATGGCCACGACGGGCGACGTTCCGGATTCGAAGCCGGAAAAGACCTCGTGCTCCCGGAACCAACCGTAGGTGCCCTTAATGTACGTGTTCTCGAGCTCCAAGAGCTGGGCCTTGGCGGGATCGTCGTCGAGCGAGCAGGAAAGGAGCTTGGCGAGGGTACGCATGGCGGCAGATTTGCGGGAGCCGGCATCGAGGACGGCTTCCTGGGCGTTCTTCGTCCCCGAGATCTTTTTCAAAGTGCTCAGCACCTGCTGCAGGCCAGCGGCGTGTTCGGCGCCGCGGTCTTCCTGGCGGGTGACGACGGTCAAGATCTCGTGGCTCGTCAAGGCCGCGTCCTTGGAGAGGCCCTTGGTCTCCAGGCCCAGCATGTAGTTCTTCTGCGAGACGGCCAAGTTCTGCTCGACGCCGGCCTGGATGCTCTTGACGTCCTGGCCGAGGCCGTCGACCTTTTTCGAGGTCTCCATGGTGTGCTTTAGCGTCGCGAGCATGGTGGCGGACTCGAAGCGCTCCAGGTGCATGTGCAGGGAGTCGAAGGCGCCCTTGAGCTTGGGGTCGCTCCCGTCGATGAGGGCCTTGGCCCACTTGCTCAGACGGCCCTTTGGCGGCACTTGCGCGCGATGGCGCTGAGGGTCAGCATGGACGAAAAGACGTTGACGAGGAATTTCTTGAACTGCCACTCGTTGGGCATGCGGTTCTCGAGAATGGACACGCGCTCGAGGAAGGAGTTCATGATGTCGAAGAAGGACACGATGAGGTCGTAGTCCTCGGACACCACCTTGGAGGCATTGAGCACGTAGTTGAAGGCCGTGAGGATGGCGGCGCTGGGGGAACGCGGCGCTGGCGGCCTCGGCAATGTGGCTCGCAACTCCCTGGACAATCTCCGAGTTGCTGGCGATGAGGCTCCTCAGCTTGTCGAGCTTGCCCTTGTCGTGGCGGAACTGGTTGAAGAGGAGCAGCTGGTGGTCCTGCTCGGCGAGGATGTGCGTGGCGGTGAATCGCGAGGGGTGGATTGTGCGGAGATCTGTGCCGCATTCCTCGTAATATTTGATGAGGGCCTCCTGCCACATGGTGCCCAGATCGGTGTTGGCATCCCTCCGGGAGCCGCGGAGTAGGACGCCGCCATCTTGCGGGTGTTTACCTCACGCGGGGGTGGGCGGTGGTTCAAAGGGTCGTCAACAGCGAGGACGTTGAACCTATGTATCATGTAAGAAACGGGCAAAACACCCGTTGTAAAAAGGCAAATCGCGGAATTAAAGGCGCAGGAGAATATGTAAAATACCAAGCAAAAAAGAAAAACAAGAGATTGAACAATCTCAGCCTTATGGGCAAATGGCACGATGGTCTGTTTTGTACGGAAGGATGGCGCTCGCTCCAGGACCCCGGCTCGGCCCAGGCGCCATTTGCGGGATGCCCCAGAGCACTGCAATATCATCTCACATCGTCCCCCCTCACAGCCCCTGTCAGCCCGCAGGCGGTGATATTATCGATGCAACCCATCTGCATGCTTCACATCGGGTAGCACAGCCCGCTTTTCTCCAACGGAGCGAGCCCTATGGAGATTAAACGAGAACGTCTGAGGGATGCAGCCACAGGATCCCTCAGGGACCCAACAGCTTGGCCCAGCGCCTTTGAATGATTCGACAAAAGGATGTCCTCGTCAATATTCGTTATATATATCTGGTGGAGTGCCAAGTCGTCGGAGTGAGATTGCTGCCTTGTCGTCGACGATCTCGGCCCAGCATTGGCTGCATGTGGCCATGGACCCCCTATCCGGCCCGGAGTCCACGACAGCTCTTTCGTTCACGAGGATCGCATCCGCGCCCCCAAATATTTGAGCTAAAAATGGTGTAGCATCGGGCGTCGTAGCATGACTCCACATCTGGAGTCGCAGGATCGATTGATTGATTGATCGAGGGTCTCAGAAGCCAAGGACAGCGCCCCAATAACACAACTCAAAGTTGGGGAACGCGTCATGAATGCGAGTGCAACTCGTGAGAAAGGAATCTTATCTACATGTACCCCTAATAGCCAAAAATTTCATCATCAGGAAGGTTACAATTTATTATCAGCAATCGGATCAGAGAGGACCTGCGACCAAAAAGCTGCTCACTCCCCCATCGTGAAAAGGGGCTGAGTGCGCCGATCGTTCAGTGTCCATCCCTGTGCATCTGTTCAGTTGAGAAAAACATACCATCTTCGATTGCATGTTCCACCCGACTATTTTTATCAATGAGAATAATGCGAGTCCTACTTGGAATCAATTCGATGAACAGCATTCCATTGTCCGTGAAGCTCCAATTTCAAAACTCACAATCGCCAATGCCAAAGATATGGTGGTCTGGGTGGTTGGGTGGCTGCATTTCCAGCAGTGATGAGCCGATGACTAAGACACCAGGATCGGAACGCTCATTAGCTGCATTCCCTTGACAGCTACAATTCGCGTCTCAACACGCGAAAGCTACAAGCCACTTTTTCCGAAAATGAGACACTCCCAGCTCTAAGCGAAACGAACAAGCTGAACCAACGCGGCAGAAAGGCGAGCGAAAGGCAAAACCATGCGTCCCAGCCGAAGGCAGGCCGCCCAACTCGCAGCCAGCAGGATCTCCGCGCAAGCCTCCGAGCCAGACGGAGACGCGCCGCCCGTCGCGCGAGCACCTCGAAAAGCCACAGACACAAAGACACTCACTGCCAGCGCAAAGACCAGGCGCCCAAGAAGCACGACAAATTCCGACACCCCACCGCAAGCTGCCCTCCGTCGCGTCAAACGCGAAGAAGAAGACGACTACGAGCATGAAGAGGAGGAAATAGAGCAGGACGGGGAGGAAGAGGCGGCAATGCGGCCGGCTAAGAGACGGAAAGTGGCAGCGGATGCCGGCCGCACGGCGCAAATCATGGAGACCCTCTTTGATCGCTCCGCACCCGCACATCTCGCGAGCCTCCCCTCGCACGGTCGCATACACCCCATCACATATCACAGGCCCCTCTTGTTACAGGCCGGCGGGAAAGGGAAAGCCGGGCGCGATGCGCTGCTCCGGTGGTTCGACTCCGTGAGCACGACGCGCAACATGCCGTGGCGCAAAGCGTGGATCGACCCGCGCGGGTGCCCGACGCGGACGAGCTGCGCGAAGCGCTGGAGAGGAGGGCCTACGAGGTGTGGATCAGCGAAATTATGCTTCAGCAGACCCGCGTCGCCGTGGTCATCGACTACTGGAACCGGTGGATGGCGAAGTGGCCGACCATACGGGACCTCGCGCGCGCCGACGCCGACGAGGTCCTGCTCGCGTGGCGGGGGTTGGGCTACTACAGCCGCGCGAGGCGGATCCACGAAGCGGCGCGTCTCGTGGTGGGGGACCCCGCGATGCAGGGTCTCTTGCCGCGCGACCCCAGGAGCTGGAGGCCAAGGTCCCGGGCATCGGACGGTACACCGCGGGCGCCATCACGTCCATCGTGTTCGGCCGGGCGGTGCCGATGGTGGATGGGAACGTCCTCCGGGTATTGAGCCGACAGCTCGGCATTTACGGAAACGTCAAGACCGACAAGGCTACCATCGACACCATGTGGGCGGCGGCGGCTGCGCTCGTCAAGGCCGTTGCCGAGGACGCGCTGGCGCCGGAAGACGGCGAGGGCGTGCCGAGCGACGCGCCGGGACGATGGGGCCAGGCGCTGATGGAGCTCGGAAGCACGATTTGCACGCCGAAACCCGCGTGCGGGACGTGTCCCATTCGGTCGACGTGCGCGGCCTTCCAGGAAGGGGTTGCGCGCGGCCGACCCCGCGGCGACGGCAAGGTCAAGACGGAGCTGCCCCTCGCGGACATGGAAGACTTGTGCGCGCTGTGCGAGCCGTTTGAGGACGTGGGCGACTACGAGGAGGGTGGCGCGGAGGCGCTAGCTACGAAGAAGAACGGGGCTAATGCCGGCAAGGCGAGAAAGACGTCTGCAAAATCAGCCGGGGGAAAGCGACGCTGCGGCAGCCACGGCGGGGACCTTGGCCGCGGGCGTTGAGCACGCGCGCAGGTTCCCGTGAAGGTCGTTAAAAAGGCCGTCCGGGAGGAGGAGACGGTTGTCTGCGCCCTGCGATCCCCGACGGCCGGTATTTGATCCGACGGCGTCCAGAAAAGGGCCTGCTGGCGGGGCTGTGGGAACTCCCTAGCGGCACGCTCGTAGCGGGGACGGGGACGGGACCCGGCAAGGCAGCGGTCGCGGCGAGAAAGTCGGCGGCGGTGAAATTTACCAGCCAGCTCCGCGCCGGGTTGGGAGCGCCGGGGAACGTTGTCAAGCACGCTGGGGAACTGGGCAGCGTGCCGTGGCTCTTTTCCCATCTCAAGCTGACGATGCACGTGCAATTGTTCACAGCGTCGGTTTTGCCGGACGCCGCCGACGCTGCGATCGGAGACGTGGTGGGGCCCGACGGCGGCGGCGGCGGCGGCGGTCAGTGGAGGTGGGCGTCGGAAAAGGAGATTGAGGACGAGTCCATGGGGACGGGGATGCGCAAGTGCTGGGCGCTTGTGAGGGGCGTTGGAAGGGAGGAGTGATGAATAATAGTGAAGGGGGAGGGAAGGCCAGGATGGCGACTAGATTTTGGAGCCAGGAGCAGATATCAAGATTACGATCGCCGTGCACACACGCTTGCTGTGCATGGCAAAGTCTAAAAATACAATGGCCAGAGCCAGGAGTAAGCAAATTTTAATCTCGTCGAATCGAGTCCGCCCGCGGCTCAATTGTGCAACGAACGGTCGGGAGGGTTTTAACCCGTTCTCTTATTTGTCCCGATTGATATCTTCGAGGGGTTTTTCCCCTCTATTCCAAGTATGGCATCTTTCATGTGTCCATGGGTCTATGTAGTACGCTCCAAAGTAATTGATGCATGCCGATTTGAATTGTAAGAAGATCCATCCTCTTCGGGTCGACAATCTGCGATGAAAGCGCGTCTCCACTACGGCCTACATCTACAATGGGTACTACGGTTGGTTCGGTTCCTGGTTCTGGACCAGGGCTCTCTTCCATCAACAGAGTCAACCCCCGAAACGGCCTGGCTCCATGCTAGGCCCTCACAGGAATGAGTCACTCGGCGCCAGAACGCATCAAGGAAAGCTAGGAGAAAAAGGATGGGCGAAGCTAATATCCTCTGACAAGTAGCTTGGGCTAGCTCTTGGCCTGGTCGATAACACGAGATGCCGTTCTCGAACCATGTTGGCTTGTCCTGCAATTCAGGGATCGATCTTGAACCCAGCTTGGCGTGCGCCCTACGACCTCGGTCATAGGTAACATTGAATCGAGTAATAATCTCCAACCAAGGTCGAGACATGTGGAATTGAACGAGGGAACAGAAAGTCTGCCGCCAACCCGAGCGGAAAGGATCTCAGCTCGCCGGATTGTCAAGAATGCAATCCTTCGTGTCCCTTCCCGCCGTTCTCGCCAACTCCTTTCCGCACCCGGAACTGATGTTCTCAAACATGACACCCCAAAAGAAAAAAAAACCTGGTCCGTCAATGGTGTCTAATTGGCGGGCGCCCTTTTCGGCTCCCCAGCGAAATGCCGGCGCTCCACTCTCCGCCCTATGGTGGGTGCAACGGTGACATGTCAACCCTGGGAGAGAGTGCCCAAGCTGCTAAAGAAAGCGCAGAGTGGCATCATGGGCGGGTTTGGCACGAAAACTAGACCGTCCCCACACTGCTGAGGCTGTGCTCCTAGTTGTCTGTAGGCCTCCACCTCCCAAAAACCGGCTCCGAGTTGGATCTGGGTGTTTGCTGATTGCCCCTCCGGGAGAGGGGGGTCGAGATGAGATGACCTCAGCCGCAGCCGCAATTCCAATTCCGGCGCGTTCTCGAAGCCTGCGGGTGCATGATTGCTCGATTGAGACTGGGGCGAGAAAAAAGAAAGAGAAAGCGGCGCAGAAAGAAAAAGGGAAGTTCTTTGGGTCTTCTTCTGTCACGCCTCGCCCGTCCGCGTGAAGAGACAGAAAGGCCACAGTCGACAGTGTTCGGACGAAACAAAGAAGAAAAAAGTGGCAGATGAGCAGAGCCAGCCAGCTTCTGCAAGCCAATATCAACGCAGATCCCTACGCGCGGAAAACATCCATGGATGGGTGACGGTCGAACCCTGCAGGTGCAGGTGGGCTCCCAGGGCTGAGACCCCCGAGTAAGATTACAAAGTGCTACAGTCAAAACACCGGGAGAGGACAAGCCACACGATGGCCTCTGCTCGCCAGGGAGGAGATTGGCCAGCCCCAACTCGTTGTATCCCGCACGGGTCTGGGAATTCATCACAAAAACAGTCCGTTCACGGTTCATGGGGGAGAGAGAAGAAGAGTACCCACAAGGTCCCCAGGCAGGTACCTCGCTTCAGTGCAAGGGGCAAACGACAAATCATGATTTTGGAGGTGGTGCTTCTGATTGCGACGGGGAACATTGCGATTTCCCCATTGCCCCTCTCCCCTCTCTCCGCACACCACGAGGACATGCTCATCTCCCTACCAGGCAAAGCCAGCTCCTGGTTTCTCCCATAAAACAGAGCTTGTCTTCGATCGGCTCCACACGCCGCATGGGGCAGAATGCAAAGAGAGCATTCATTGATCAGAGCCAGAAGGGCGATGGTGATTGCAAACAACATTTGAACTGCCTGGACACATCAGCATACGCAATTTAAACCGTAGATTATCTCGGAGCGGACGAGCATTCGAATATCAACTTGAGAAACACCGATTGGGAGATACAATTAGAATGTGCGTATGTGCGTGCGTGCCTCTGTGTACCTCGGGATTGTAGCGACACGAGATAGAACAAAGATCCCCCAAGAAGCCTCTCCACCAGTAGCCTGATTAGGCGTCAACGTCTTGACTCTGATGAGATAAACATCTCGACCAGAGTCAAAGAATGGAGACGTGAATGATGCACCCATGGCAGCCCTGCCTCGCACTGCTTCCCCTTTTGGCGATTTTGGCGAATCTACTGGCCAATGTCATCCAAGGATGTCTTTGCCCCGTCCCCTATTTTTTTGCTTCACCTTGCCGAGTTCCAAAATGCTCGAGATTTTGAACTGCATGCATTTCCATTGCCCAACTACCGAGGTACTTTGTATCTGTAATATCCCTTCGTTCACTTCTTTCTGGCCCGTTTAAACAAAAAGGAAGAAGGGGATAATAGGAAAACATCCAGGAGCCACAGAAACATCCAAGTCTCAGCCAAGGAGTAACAATATCCCTTGCTGTTGTACCAACTTTTCTTTTCCCAGCCCAGCAATCATCTCCCCAAGTACATAGATGCGACCATGCACATAACGCCAAGCAGGGGCTGAAAAGGGTCGATGAGAGGCGCCGGCCCCAGCTGCAAGACCAGACTTTCCCCAGAAGGGAAATTGTGGCTGATGCCTTGCCAAAGCCGACCAATGGCCACAGACGACAAGCAACAACGAGCCAGGACTGACCAGCAGAACCTAGGAAGGGGGGCTTTCAGCAACTGGCTTACCTTTGAGAAAGGAAGGAGAAAAAAAGAAAAGAAACAAAAAAAAAAAGAAGGTACACTTCAAGTTCAGCACTAGGAGATGAATACGGATCGCGCCCCAATCAGAAGTTCACGGGTGACCAGACCTTCCCTCAAACAAGTCTAGCCTTGCCCGCGCAATACGCGCCATCTTGGAGCTGTGCAAGTGGGGGGACGAAAGATGTGCAGATTGCAGAAACCAACTTTCACGCAGTGAAGGCCTCGGCTCCGGGACGACTGATTAGAAGACAAGCGCACAACTCTTTTGTGTGGGCTCAATGTTCCATCGCTCGGCATCACTCAGGGCGGCAAGCAAAACAACGAGAAGCGTGTTTGCATTGTATTACTCGTCCTAGGCCTCGGCCAAGGGTCTCTGGGTGACTGACAACGAGAGAATGTCGAGCCTGCTTATGCTCGGATCAATCAGTCCATCCGTCTGCTGCATGTCTCTTCGCCATTCTCGGCATCCCCCTGTTGCTTCTCCTTTTTTCTGTTCCCCTCCCAAACGCCAACGAAGGGATGAGCATGATGAATGGTGAACGTGAACGTGAACCAGGTACTATTCTTACGTGTTATGTCACCAAGTTACCTCTTCCAAGGTCCGGAATCTGTTGGCCCCCAGTCGATATCAAAATTGATGGCTGCATGGCTTGCGAGCCCCGGCCTCGTGCTCGACAGCCCGGCGTATGCTCATTCGCCAAGCCGAGGCCGCCCGGGCAGGGGACCCTCGTGCACGAGGAGGGAGAAGCGAGAGACATGACTGTGACTTTTTTTTCCCATGTCTCTCTCTCCGTCATCAAACCTTTTTTCTACTTCTCCCCAGCGCACGCTCAGAACAAGTACCCCGTCCAGCGAGGTGGGACGGACCCACCGGCAACGCAAAGAACGGGCCACAAGGTGCGGATCATGCAGACGCACGCCTAGGAAAAAAAAAGAAGAAGAAACCCACGAAAAGAAGGAAAGGAAACGCTCGCTCACTCTGCCACTGGCGCTGGCACTGGGACAAGGATCCAGCAACGAGATTAGCGCGTTCCAGGCGGAGGGTGCGAGATTGGGCTGTGTTCCCCCTTGTGGACATTTTCATGTTCTGGTTCCGAGGCTTGCCGTTATCCGTCGCGGGCGCGTTGCTAGGCAGGTAGGCAGGCAGGCGTGAGGGTGGAAACGAGGGTGAGATGGGAGGGAGGGAGGGGGATGGGTGCAAGGCGTGTGTGTGTGGGCATGGACATGGACATGGACGTGGACAAGAGACAGCCATCAGGTCGTGTTTTTGACGTGGTCCTTGGATCTTGATCGGCGAGAGAATGTTATATTACGGCCAGTCCCAGCTCCCCTCTCCTTGGTGAATGGCCTCCCTTCTCCTCTCCAACCCATCTTCCCATTCATCGACGCTCCTTTTGCTCTTCCCCTCCAAGGAAATTCCATTCTCAAGATATCCGGTCTATTTTTTTACCTTTGACCACCTTCCCCCATTTTTTTATACCCTCTTAAAAAGTTAATACCTTTTTTTAATACCCCCAACAATCATAATGGCTGCTCCCGTTGATCACTCCGTCCAGGCCGGCGCTGCCGCCCCACCCGCCGCTCCCGGTGCCGCTCCCGGCCCCATCGACAACGCCGATGTCGAGGACTGGAAGAACCGCGTAAACGACTTCCTCGCCAAGCCCGCCGAGGTCATCAACTCCAAGTCCCCGAGGGTTCTCAGTCCTGGTTCGCCGGTCTCTTTGACTGCTTCAACCCCATCGACTCGTGCCTCATGACCTGCTGCTTGCCCTGCGTCACCTTTGGCAAGACCCACCACCGCATGAAGAAGAGCGCCAACCTCGATGGCTACGAGCCCGTCAACACTTCCGTAAGTTGTCTTTTCCTCTTCTTTCCAATTATGCCGCGCCAAACCCGGCATTTCCTATCTTTGAATAGAAAATCAATCTTTCATGCAGAGCCAAGACTAACCGCTTTTCCCATCCCACAGTGCCTTCTCCTTGTCGGTTCCGCCTGCGTCGGTCTCTCCATTGTCCCTCTCGCCCTGCAGCGCGCCGAGGTCCGTGCCAAGTACGGCCTCGAGGGCAACTGCATCAGCGATATCCTCCTCTCGTGCTGCTGCGGCTGCTGCTCCTCATCCAGCAGGACAAGGAGGCCGAGCACCGCGAGGCCCTCCTTGCCCAGGGTGGCCACAAGGAACAGTATGCTACCCAGCAGGGTATGAGCTACCCCCAGTAAGCCGCTACGGCTTCACGGGTTGAGTGAAGGGAGACGTATCTTGGAGAAGTACATGAGGGGAAGGGGGTGAGAATGTGAAGTATGATGGGCAAGTCTGCTTGGGGCCCCTTTTGGTAGGGGTAGCCAGCAGGCGAGCTTTCCTTTCTTTTGCGATGGATCACTTAAAAACCACGATATTTCCTTTTTTGTTTATTCTCTCGCTCTGAAGACTCTTTGTCTTTCGCGGAGGGGCTGGCGCCGTTTCTCTTTTTCCTTCGCTCGGAAAGAAAACGGGCCAGGGGCGGGGTTCTCGTCGATACAGGTTGTGTAATGAGTTCGTTCATACCCCGGCGCACTTTCGGGACCAGATATCCACGCTGTACATGCCTGGCAATACCGGCAGTACTAGCATACGCACGCTAAATATAAGCTTTCTTTTTCTCATGTGATTAATCGTGCCCTGACCTGGACGTGAAAAAAGAAGGAGAGTGGATGGATGCGTTTCAAGCATCCCACGTGGAACATGAATGGCTTTACAATTCCATCATCGAACCCAGGAACATGCCGTCAAGGTGAGTAGCCAAAATCCTTTCCGACCTCATGGCGAGTCGCTCGTCAAGACGAGGGATCCAGCTGATCCTTGGGAGAGAACCCAGTTTTGTCGGTGTAAGGGTTCTCCACACGTCCAGACATAGTGGGGGCGGGGATTGACATTGACATCGCCATCATCGCCATCATCGCCGCCCAAGCAGCGGCCGCCATGACCGATCCTAAACCCGATGTCAAAGACGCAACGCATTCGCAAGACGAGAAACACTGATCGTTTGTAAAACCTGCTCAGCGGGCGGGGCTCCCATAATCACCTTGTATCACGACCGGGAAATATTGCGCCAGGCTCGCCTCCCAGCTCCACTTGCACCTCATCACCTCGTTGCCCAGCTGACTCGATGTCGATGGTTGCATATCAGTCACATCCGATGGACCCAGGCCGCGTGTCGCTGCTCCTCTTGGGCAGGAGACCATGGTCATGCCATCCTCCGCCTCTGTTCCGGGAGGGGCAGGACCCCGCGATACCGGGAAACTGCCTTCTCGTTAGACAGTTGACCAAAAAAGAAAGAGGGAATGGTTAGATGGGAGCGGGACAGCAGTGATGGGCGCAAATCTCAAACTTGCACTCTGTTCCACATTCCTTTACAACTGCCCACACACCCACAAGAATATCTGGTTGTACGGCCACCACTTCGAGGAGGAGACTAATGAAAGGAGGGAGGAGAAGGGAGTCAGGTCTTGACGTCAAGGACTTGGATGACCCGGTCCTGGTTCGACATGGGACGGAAAATGAGGCAACGACTGGTGATGGAGGATGGATCGGAGAAAAAAAAATGCAAAACGAAACTGGCATTTTGCCGCTTGAACAGAACCAGAGTCTCGCGCCTTTTGAAACGGAAGGAGGGGAAAAAGAAACTTGAAAAAGATGGGAAAACCGCGGCTACAGGACCCCGGACAGAGTTTCTATTTCCAAGTAACGTGGGATCAAAGACGAAGTGGTGGGAAGTGCAGGAAGCGCAAAGTGATGAGCGAGACACACATTCGGACGCAGGTTTGCCCGTGGAGAGTCTGCGTGCATCCTTGCCACTCTGGCAGATTTTCATTTTCTGGTGATGTTGTTTCGTGGTGCCATCCTGGCGGCGATCCAGGTCCGTCTCATCTCGACTAGAAGCACGAGGTGCCCATGTCTGATGGGCGCATCGCATCAATCCTTTCTAGAACGGCGGGGATTGCCAATTGGGGTCTTTACTCTGCTTCAACAATCGTGAGTCTGAGTAAATTTTTTTCTTTTGGAAATTAAATAAAAATTCTGGAACCGAAAAAGTAGACTGAGAAAGAGATTCGCTATCGCAAAGCAAAGAAGACAAAGAAGAAATCGTAGAGGCGCCGGCTCTCGGCCGTGTTCTGCGACGACTTTCACTTCTCGCACCTCGCACACTTCTCACCACCGAATTATTTGGGTCGCTTCATGCGGAAGAATTCAAGTGGCGATGGAAGAACGCCAGAACACGCGGGAAGGGCAAGAAAACGACCCAAAGACGACGAAAACATGGGACAAGGATGGGGAGCCCAAAAAGAACACACAAAAAAACGAAACCGCGCAAAGTTTGGTTCCACCTCATGTTTGGTGTGCTCTGCTCAGAAGACAGTCCAAGTTCCGGATGTGCTGCGAGTTAGAGTTTGCCCCCTCCCCAGAGAGAGGGCAGTCGAGAACCATCAATGCTACGGGGACGAGGGTGGCAGACTCGACGATCCGGTGGGTGCACTCGAGAAGGGACGAACTGAGATGCTGTCCGCCTGAGAGAAGACGGTCTCATGCGGAGGGCCTTGTTGATCATTGGGGACGCAAGGATCAACCGGGGCCCGAGTCATCGTCCATTGCGTCCATTGCTCTCCACCACTACGAGTCTGCAGTGGACGTTGCCGGCGTTGTCCGGCTGCAGCACAACTTGCGTTGGCGAATATGCCAAGGGCTCAGATCCAGAGAGGACCATTGTTCGTTGATTGTCGGAACCGGAGGGATATTTCAACTACTGTAGATACCATGTATGTAGAGATCATTGACACGCGTACACTCGACTCATGCTGTGGATATCGGATGGATCGTTGCTACGAAGCAGACATGTACAGCACGATTCAGAAATGCCATCCCGGGCCTTCGGATGATTGACGAAAAGGAATCCATCATCGGTAGGAGAATTTTCTTTTATCAAGTGTCTTTTGCCAGGCTTGACAGCGGCTCAACGGCGAATACTGGGGTGTAACAGCCTTTTTTCCTCTTTTTCTGTTTCGATGTCGCCTCTTTGCGTTTAATCCCAAGCTCCTGGTCTCTCGTCGGTTTCTTCACACGGGAGCCAAACGCGAGAAACCTCGTCGCTGAGTGGCCGGCGGAGAAAAAGATGCCGGCTCGGCATAGCGAGAGGAAGAAGGGGAAGGGGAAGGGGAGGGGAGGGTGTAGAAAGAGGCAGCAGAGAATATCTCCCATCTGCAAGGAACATTGGCCTTCCGATGAGGGAAGACGCTTCCATGCACTCCGCTTGAGACCGGGACATCGTAGCGAGAGAGAATCAAATCTTCTTAGGTGCCGGGGCGGCTCGGCCGGATGCGGGTAAGGCCAAAAGCAAAGGGAGGAGGGCCAGCTATTGATAGACTGGATAGAGGCATCATTACATCAATACAGGTTGGGGGAACACACTGTTTTGGGATGGGGGTTTTTCTCTCTGCTTTCAAATTCTTCGCCGTCTTCTTTTCTTCTTTCCTGCTTCCGGTGCATCACATCGGGTAGTACCTCGTGTGAGACTTGCTCACCTGAACTCCGGCGTACCAGATGGAGATTTTCGCGACATGCACCTGACGCAGATTTCAATTTAGCCTTGACGCAGAATGTATGTTGGGGAGTACAGCAAGGAAAGCAATCAACCTTATCCTCTCTCTACATGTAGCGAGTGTGGGCGCACACCCAATTCTCTTGATTAGTGACTTGGTATTATTTTGGCGGGTGGCCCCAAGAACAGAACCCGAGACGCAATCTGTGTCAGAAGCGGCTGCAACAGCACGGACATCGTTGCACCCGACCGGGAGAGGGGAGAGATCCACGATGGATCAATTGGTCAAATCCGACGACAGCCAGTCATTTTCGGTGATGTCAGCCTCCCACGAACGCGGTCGGGACCCCTCCATGGCCCCTCCTCTTGCCAAACTTGCGCAGGGAACCGTTCGATTGTCCTGGACCACGATTCGCCCGCGACTGGGAAGAACTGGGGAAGATCCAATCTCAACTTTTGTGATGTGCCCTTCCATGTTCTTTTTCTTCTTTTTCTGAACTGCTCAATGCTGGGGTCGCTTCTCGAATTGGCTTTGGCGCCCTGTGCGTTTGAGTGTGTGCGTGTGCGTGCGTCCATCAGTTTCCCATCAACGCAACACTTTGAACCCTTGCACAAGCAAACGCCCTGCCTACGATGTAATCTTAAATTGTGCATGCCCAAAACGCTCTTGACGCTTGCACGGCCGAGTTCTGGCTGGACAACCCGCATGTTTGCTCGACGCTTCAATGTTGACGGGGGCCGTAGAGGTTTGATCAATTGTATTGTCTTTCCCAATCATCTTCCCTTCGCACTCTCTCAAGTGAATCAAAGGGCTCGGCGGATGGATAAATCCATACCCAAAGTGCCCTTAAACTTCAAACCATGACCAATTTGCAAATCCCCGACATGCCACGAGTACACACAATGTTTTCTCTCGTTGCCCCCTGGAAAAAGAGATCAACCAGCGATCCCCGGGGGCTTTGATCGACCTTCTTCATCCCAACGGCTTCCCCCTCGTCACAAGGACACACACACACATAGAGCGAGAGAGAGAGAGAGACAAGGCCGGCTCAATACGCTCTTCGAGACCCGTCGCAGAAAGCTCATCCCAGAGAGAAGATCTTCCCCCGGCCCAGCCAATGTCGTGCTGCGCTCGTCGTGACACCTCGTCCTCTGGCATAATTCGAAGAAATCAGCCTCGTTCGTCTGGTGCGGCTCTATTGAGCATGTCACTCCCAAGTTTCAGCTTTCTCCCAAATTTCTTTCCATGTCGTCCGGACAAGGGCGACGTGCAGCTGCACCGCGAGCATCGCCCTGCTTTGCTGCTCTCCCTCTCCCTCTCCCTCTCTCTTCTTTCGCTGTCTAATGCTGTCGTTTTGTCTTCTTCCTCTTCTTGCAAGCCGCGCATCTTTGCTGTACCAAAGCATGCACACACGTCCCTTTTCGTGCTCCAATGTATGTGCGCGCGTGCATCCACAGTGGCGACCCTCCTCACGGCCTTGACACATGAAACACCCTCCTACCCACCCTCTCCCCCAATAAGTCCAACTCTTTCTAAATGTAGCACCATTGCTCTCCACAAATCTTATGAAGGGGGCCCGGGGGAGAGAGGGGGAGAGAAGTGGAGAGATTTATCCCTTGACTATAGAACCATCTCGTCGTCGGTCAAGGTACTTTTCCTCGACAAAATCTATAGACGATACGAAGCCAACGTTAAAGGCTTCAAGTCCTAAAGAGCACAATAATCAAACATCGGAGGCATCGGGTCAGGAGGGGGAGAGGGGGTGGTGAATGACAAAAATTAGAACCAAAAAAGGTAGTACAAGGTGCACACCCTCGGGATGCGCCTTTTGACGTTGCCCATCCACCGTTGAGGATGCATGTTCCCGCCGAGCGTCCAGCTGTTTTTGCCTCCTCCCCTCGGCCCCGGCTTCTCGGACGCCCGTGATGTAGAATGCACACACCCCCGTCCCAGTCCCAGTCTCAAACCCACTCCTTCAACCCTCCCTCTTTCTCTGCCTGACCTTGTAACCCTTCCGGCAGTGAGTAATGTTTCCTTTTCTCTGCCTTCCCGTCATCGGATTACTCGATATATCCTCGACCCACCCCGTCCCATCTCCGACACTCGACCGGGTTTTGAACTCTTCCTCGCTTCCTTTTTCCCTTGATCAAGCCTCTTACCCACTCTTACTCTCGCTCTCGCTCTCTTTCTTTCTCTCTTTTCTTCTCTTCCTTCGTTTCTCCTTTCTTACTTTCTCGTCGCTTACTATTTTCACCTTCTCTTTCCTTCTTTTGCGGATTTTTTCGTTCAGCGTGTCCTTCTCTCGTATTTCGTCTACAACAATTCCTGCTGGCCAGATATCCATAAACCAACTTTTTCTTTTCCCCCTTGCGACTTTTTTGCATCTCTCTTCACTTCGACAGTCCGACTCGTCCTTTCGCTTGGTAAGTCTCAACTTGGAAGTGGTTCGGGCAGAGGAGATGCGCGCACACACAACTGCTCAACTGGACCTGGACTAACACCACAGCGCAAACAGTCAACGCAGAGAGAGAACAACTTCAACTCTTCAGCGGAGGAGGAGTGGAAAAGAGCAACATTCTTCGACAACAACAGTGATCGAAAGAATAACACACATAAACCAACAATAACCAAAAACCCCTCCAGAATCTCCACCACGATGTCCTCCCTCGAGTCAAAGAAGAGACCCCGCCAATTCCCCGGCGGGTTCAACGGTTTCCCCTTCGGCCCCGGCAACTTCCCCGGCAACTTCAGAGGCAACGCCGGCCCCCAGATCGTCGCCACCGACCCCGCCGCCCGCGCCGGCGAATTCACCTCGGGCTTCTTCCAGCCCCCGGTGCCACACCCACCCCGCCGCCGCCGTCCCGGAGCTCACCCCCGCCGCCGCCGGTCCCCAGCTCACGCTCATCGCCTCCGGAACGCCAGCAGCCCCGACAGACGCCCCCGCTGCCCCGTTGTCTTCCCCGAGGCTCCCATTTCTCCCGCGCCCGAGAGCGGGTTTGTCGACGGAGACTTTTCCATATCTGTGCCGCCCGAGAACTCGTCGGTCGAGCTGGTTTCCGAAATGGTTGACGCTTCCGCCGCCGGCGAGGCGGCTGGCCTCCCGCTGCGAGCGGCGCGAGCGGTGTCCCCACCCAGACGGCGAGCACCAACAGCGGAGGTGTAGCGTTCGGCGCCATTGGTGAGTTGATTCCCTTTTTCCGTCACGAAAATCCCGAAATCCCAGTTTTCTTTCTTTTTCCTCTTTTCCTCCTTCCGCGTCGTCAAGCGCAATCCCCACTAACATCAGCTTCAGCCGGCGTCGCCTTCCTCGTCAGCCTCCTCTTCATCTTCTACAAGTGGCGCAGGGGCACTCTCCCCAGCAGCGTGAACCGCCTAGCCCTCAAGCTCCGCCCCGCCTCCCCGACGCCGACAACATGGAAAAGGGCCTCGCCACCTCCGACACCGTCTCCATCCGCTCCTCCGCCACCACCACGTCCTACTCCAAGGCCTTCAACTCCATCAAGGCCTTCGTCCGCCCCTCCACCGCTGACCAGCAGACCAGCTACGTGCCCAGCATATCCGCACCGACGGCCTACAGCGGGCCGCAGGCCGACAAACTCGCCGTGCCCCTCCCCTCCACCTGGCGAAGCTCCAGGCTGCGGGTTTGTGGACGGCGGAAGGAAGCGACACCGTCAACGCGGCCATGGCGGCTGCGGCGGTGACGACGAGCCCCATGGATCCCAAGCCCGTCGTAGCCGAGCCCCTCGTCCACCCGCTAAGAGCCCACACAATCAAGACAGAACAAGGGGAGGCGCCGAGGCCAAGCCCGCGTCCTGGCCTCTGTGAGACCCGAGACCGCCACTTGCTACTCGAGCGCGTTCCTTGTTATTTCATCTTCCTTCCTTTTTTCGTAGCTACCAAAGCATTCACGACGTATGAGCATATACATGACGGATAACTTTGGGTTGGTCGTTGGTCCGGTTCGGCGAGCGGGTTTCGGCTGGTAATATTTGCGTTGCTTCTTCTTTCTGGTTTTCCGTTTTCCTCTATCCCCGGCCTTTTGACGAGCGGTCCTTTTCCCCTTGCCACTCTCTCGCTCTTTCTGCTTCTCGCCCATTTATTTCAATTACTCTGCTGCAAGGCACTTTCGATTACTCAATATCGCTTTTAATTCTTGGGACGATCGTGGAAACAGGGTCACGATTGGTAAAAGGGGTCCAGGTGTGGCCGGTAAGGGGACGGCAGGGTGCTGTTCGCAGGCGACTCTTGGAGCTTCTCACTCCCTCCCTCCTTTTTTTTCTTCTTCTTCTTTCCCTCTGCTCTCCTTGTTACGAGCTTGCTCTTGTTTTGTTAGGCTGCGATACCACCTCTTGTTTGATTGTTTCTGTTTCCCCTCCTCTCGTCCTCCCTCCATTCGCCCTGTCTATATTCCCCAGCCTGTATCTGACGAGATTCCCTTATCATGTGTGCGAACCAAGTTCGGTCCGTCAAGTGCGATTGTGTGTAAATTTGAAATAAAAAATAAATTGTATATATAACCCCAAAGCTGCTGGAACAGTACTACTTCTGCCTATCAATTCATAGTTCTCATCTAGTCCATCCTCGTCTATGTTTCCATCGTGCTTTGCCGAACGGTGCGATACATGAACGAATCGAGAGCTTCGCCGCGGCCCCATCAGACGTGAACTAAATCTATGGCTCGGCGCGTGATCTCCGTGATAAACGCGACGGTTAGGATCATTCATCCGTCGTGCTTCTAGGCTTTCCAATGTGTCTAGGTTAGAATTTGAACCTCTGACTCCTTGACATGCATGAACCCTTTGGGTGGTTTGGTCCTGTGAGCCTTCACTCGCTTGGAGTCGTGGAAAATCTCGGGATGAAATTTCCATCCTGCTCGTAGCGCACTCTTCAGGATTGAAGTCTCATTGAATCTTTCTTTCCCAAAGGGGCATTCACTTCAAGCAATTTCACTAATCTTGTTGAGTATTGCATCGTTAACCAGCTCGCCGGCTTCCCGCTAAATTTTCGTTGCACAATGCCGAAGTAGTGCAGATGTCTACCGACTCCGGGATCGTGCAAGGACGGGAGTGAGAGCGCATTGCGGTCCTAGCCCCCGGCGCGATGCCGTCTGGGACCTGGCGAGACTGTGAGGGCGTATTATGTCTTTGTCTTGTGCGTGTGCCAACTGCAGGCGTAGCTTGTTCTTCTCTCGCCTTCCTTTCCTACATGTACCCGTCGCAGCACTAGTTTAGATGTAGCAAGGGGGCGGCGCGCCTCCGCCATCGCCGTTTAACTCTAATCGAATGCGGTATCCTCTACGGCCCTTGGAGACGGACCGTGAGGGTCTGCCAAATTCTTGCACCTCATCAGTTCAACCACGTCCAGGTTGCCAAAACGCGGCCATCCACCTCCCTAGCAAGCTTCTTGAACGCCGTGATGGACATGTCGAGGTCCGTCGGCTCGCACCCCGTGCAGCGGTCGACCACGGTCAAATCGACCGACTGGGGCCCTTTGCCCTCCTCGACAAAATCCCGGCGCACGCGCACCTTTTGCCGCAGAGCGAGTTGGTATTCGGATTGGTCCCTTCCTGCTGCGCGTCCCAGAGCTTGTGCGACACCGCGACAATCATCTCGTTGCTCTTGCTCACCTTGCCGCAGGCGCCGATGCCCGGCTCGTAGTAGGTGATGTCGCCCTCCCACGGCCCTTCGTCGCTCGAGGGGAAGGGGAGGTTCTGGCCGCGGTCGGATAGCCCGACGCCGAGCCCGACGGCTAGGGCGATGAGGATGACGAGAAGGGCGGGCGTGAGGACGAAGAGGAGGAAGTAGTTGCGGCTCAGGCCGAGATACCGCTTGTCCGGGGGAAGTAGGTGTCGATAAAGGACGATTTGCCGGTCGCGGGCGCGACGCCGGCCTCGACGTTGGTGGAGGTGCCGAGATCGATGGACGGCTCGCGACTCGACTCCTTGATGGGGGTTCCTTGGATGCGCCGCCGGCTGCGCCCAGAGGCTTGCTACTGCGGAGCCAGTCCGTGAGGGAGCTCCGTTTACGACTGGATTCCCATTCGGGCGATTGATAAGCCTGTTGCGAGGCGGGCCGCAGAGCTTCTTCGTCGGCCATGACGCAATAATGTTATGTCGGGGACCAGAGGATCGCGCTAACTGTCGGATTTGTGGGACGAGGCTTGATTGACTCGAGAAGCCCAATGTAAAACGGAAGCGCGTTTCTTCGTCGACTGGTCAATTGGAGATCAATGGATTCTTTTGCAAGTGATTTTTGGGCTGATTTTTGTAGGGAGTAGTATATGGATTGAGTCGTGCAGCGCCGTTGTGAATTCTTAAAGGAGGAAGAAGGAGGTGCTGGCCTCAGAGGCATTCAAACTTGGAAGAGTTTGAGCGTCATCGTGGTGGCGGCACGGGAAACCAGGGAAACCTGGTTGATCTACGACTCTGCGACTCCTAACAAGGGACAAGCGCCAGAGAAACACCAACTGAGGGCTTTCACGTGGCAGTGAGAACCATGAAGGAGGCGAGGGGGAGGGGGATCGGGCATCCGGATTGGGAGGTGTTTAATTTCGTATAGCGCGCGATCGAACATAAAAATTGAATGAGTTCAATGTCGAATTAATTTGTTCGATTGACCCAGATCCATCGTCACTGCTACCGTCGCTGTCGCCGTCACCATGACCAACACTAACTCGGCCTGCTAATAACAAAGGGAAAGAGGCACTTACACCAATGAGGCATCCGTGGATCAATTGGATGAATTGAGCCGTGGATTGGCTGTGTCAGGCATTTTGGGTAGCTTGTGCTTTCACCGCCTACCGAAAACAGGACCACACCGCCTTGTCCTATTTTGGATGGTCAATTGTATTCTGCCGATCGCGGGGTTTTATTCCAGTGATTTTTTTCTTAGCGCTCGCGGGGAGCGACATTAAAGATGTGTCATATGGAATTCCCATGACAATCTGCGCTTCACCGTCGGACGGATCCGTGCTATCGCATTCGAGGTAGAGATCAATTCTCTCTCGCACATCAAGCTTCAAGACTTTGCTTGCCCCCTTATATGACCTAATTGGTGTCTCTCAAAGACCTCGACTCCAACCAACGACGCCCTTCGCCGCCCCCGCGATCCCTCCCCATTTCACGAAACCCCTCCCCTTTCCGCCGCCCCACCACCACCACCATGGCCCCCAAGCCCGTCATCGGCCTCCTAGGCGGCGGCCAGCTCGGCCGCATGCTATGCGAGGCCGCCGGACCCTCGGCATCGAAGTCGCCATTCTCGACGCCGCCGATTCCCCGCGAAGCAGATCAACACCTCCTCCCGCCACGTCACCGGCTCCTTCAAAGACGCCAACAAGATCAAGGAGCTCGCCCGCCACGTCGACTACCTCTCCGTCGAGATCGAGCACGTGGACGCCCTCACCCTCGCCGAGATCGACATGACGGGCGTCTCCGTCACCGACGACGCGGGCAAGACGTCGACGAAAAAGGTCCCCGTCCACCCGGCGCCCATGTCCCTCGAGACCATCCGGGACAAGTTCGAGCAAAGGCCCACTTCGAGAAGGCCGGGATCCCCGTTGCCCAGCAGATCAAGCTCGACGCGGGCGATATCCAAAAGGCGTTGGCGCAGGCTGGAAAGCGCTTCGGCTATCCCTTCATCGTCAAGTCGAGGAACAATAGCTACGACGGGCGAGGAAATGTCGTGGTGGACAGCGAAGAGGACTTTGACGACGCCATCGACGCCCTTGGAAAGGACGGGCTCTACGCCGAGAAGATGGTCAAATTCGTCAAGGAGCTCGCCGTCATGGTCATCAGGACCGAGGACAAGGGTGCCTCCAGGACCTACCCTTACCCCGCCGTCGAGACCGTCCACCAGGACAGCATCTGCTCGACGGTATACATGCCCCCGCGAGGTGTCCCGCAAAAGATCTGCCACCAGGCACAGGAGCTGGCCTCCAAGGTTATCGGCACTCTCTGGGGACGGGGTGTCTTCGCCGTCGAGATGTTCCTGACCGCGGATGGTATGTGGTGCCTTGTTTAACTTGCGTCTCTTTTGTTTCCCCTCCCCACGGCCCCGGAGCTCGACAAAGCCAAGTAAGTGCTCTTCGCTAACCAATGACTTCATCTTTTTTGAACAGGCACCCTTCTCGTGAACGAAGTCGCCCCCAGACCGCATAACTCGGGCCACTACACCATCGAGGCCGTCCCCCAAATGTCCCAATACAAGGCTCAGCTCTACGCCATCCTCGACATCATCCCCCAAGACCTGAAGCTCACCCCCGCGCACCCTCCGCCATCATGGTCAATATCCTCGGCGGCGCCCAGCCCCAGGATTACCAACGCCTCGTCGACCTCTGCGAATCCACCTACGACGACGACATGGACGTCCACCTCCACCTCTACGGCAAGGACTCCAAGCCCAGTCGCAAGATTGGCCACATCACGCTGACCGGCACGGGATCGATCGAGGAGCTGGAGAAGAAGGCCGCCGCGTTCGTGGCCCTCGCGAACACGATCCGCGATGAGCGCATCGCCGCTGCTAGCGAGCAGCTCCGCCCTCAACAGGGTGGTGCGGCCACCCCGGCGCCTCCTGCCGTCGTGGTCTCCAAGACGGCCCAGGTGCTCGTCACCATGGGCTCCGACTCGGATCTGCCCGTCCTCAAGGCTGGCCTGGACATTCTCAAGGACTTTGGCGTTCCCAGCGAAGTGCGCATCACGTCTGCGCACCGCACGCCCAATCTCATGACGGATGTCGCTGAGGCGGCTGCTGCGAGGGGCATCAAGGTGATCATCGCCGCGGCCGGAGGCGCCGCTCATCTTCCCGGCATGGCAGCCTCCCACACTCCTCCCTGTGATTGGCGTCCCGGTCAAGGCCACCCATCTCGATGGCCAGGACAGCCTCTACAGCATCGTTCAAATGCCCGTAAGTTCCAACCACAATAAATCCCCCTCCCACCTGCTATTTGATATCTACTTTTACGGTGTGCGTGGAATCCAAGCATTGCAATTTTGCTAACGCATCCTCTTAGCGTGGCATTCCCGTCGCAACCGTCGGCATCAACAACTCTACAAACGCCGCACTGCTCGCCATCCGCATACTCGGCGCCCACTACCCTGAATACCAGGAGAAGATGAGCGCATACATGAAGAAGATGGAAACCGAGGTCCACGGCAAGGCTGCGCGTCTCCTCGACATTGGCTACGAAGCGTACCTCGCCGGTATGCCCAAGAAATGAGCCTACGGGCCCTGAGCGGCGAATAGAAGAGGATACATTATGGACACTAGGTATTGGCGTGCTTTCTTTTTTTTTTTTTTCGAGGGCGGGGCATTCCCCTCTCCTGTTTGGCTTTCATTCTAGGCTACAATAAAATAGACTTTTTGTTGAATGATACGGAGGGTTAGTTTCAGACCTTTTGCTGATACCTTCGCCATCACATGCCTTGACCTCATAGAGCACCTCAGGCTGGAAATGTCCATGGAGTACGAGCCCGGTGAGCGGTTGGACAATCCTGGTGTCGCTATCGGACCAGCCCTTTGGGTAGATGCTTCGTTTCCCGAGGGATGGGTGTCTCTGATGGCCTTTTCCTCCACGGCCTCTCCTCGGGTCAAGTGCTCACCTCGACAACAGCTCCGTGGCTGGAGATCAAGGACGTATACGAGACACTCGCGCCCCTGGGGCACATCACTTGGTCGACCCTTCACGTTTGCGCCCCCTCTTCGTATCCAGGGTTCCAATGCTCCTCTGGCCTCTTCCACCTCAAGGGGGGACAGTCAGCGCTCCATTCCGGACTCAGAAGCTCTCAGAGGGTGGGACAGCAAAGGGTACATATCGGGATCTCGTTCTGGCACTGTATTCCGAGTACACCTACGCAATCCCAGAGACATGAGTCTCGGAATACCCACTCTGATGAAAAGCAAAGGGTACGAGATAGCGTAACCCCGATACGTCAGCCCGTCCACCCGCCGACCAAGGTTAGGGTGGGTTTCGGTCCCTGCTCCCCCATTCGGCAGTGCCTCGAGAATCCCAGCGAAAGCTCCGGTGTCCCGAGGGCGATGGCGTGTGTGCCTGCCGTCCCGGAGAAAGGGGGATTACCGATTCCACCACCAATGGATGCCATTGCCGCACAACGATAGCCATCCCCGCGAGGCAAGGAGAAAAATCGGCACGTCCGCATCCTCCTCCGAACGAGGACCGCTCTCCCGCCCAATCGTCTGGAAGAAAGAGGACGTGACCGATGAAAAGACTGGGTCGCGTATCCTCTGCCCCATCCAGAGTGGCGGTGTTTTCTCCACCCGCAGGGCCTGGCTAGCATTTCCGAGGGTCGACATCTCGGGCTGCCCCACTATCGACCGCTCAACATCAACACCCAGCATGTTTAGCGCCGGTATGTCCTCTCCTCGCCGCGGCGCCGGGAGGGGACGAGGGGACGACACTTGGTTTAGGACACACTACGACAAGGCCACGTCAAGAAGAGGGAGGATTTGCGCTGCTTGAGCACTAGACCCTACATGTTGGGAGTGACGGCGGTTGGGCGAGTGACGGAGAAAAACCCTGTCTCATCCCCTCTTTTGGCGTCTGCGAAAAGGTTCCAGCCCACCTTTTTCCTCCGAACACAGCACAAAACATGGCTCAGATCTAAGAGTTGCGGATCGTTCAAGTCGTGCAAGTGGCCCTCCTTTCGCCCTTGGGGAAAAAAACCCCCGAGGTCTAGACCATGGTGTCAGACCCGAGGTCGGAAAAGAGGGTAATGGCACTTTGGGATGAAGCACACTGACGCATTTTTTTCAAGCCCGCACGACTCTGGGGGCAGGCCTCGTGCGAGCAGGACAAAATCCCGAAGGCGTCAAGATTACCACTACTGGATGGGCATGCGCTCTGAATCAAAATGCAAGTCGCCTGCCAGTTAGGTGTGTTTGAAGAGGATTCCCCACATGGGCGCGCTGCAAGCCTCTGCATGTCGTGAGAGCCGATCCATCATCGGCTTCACTAGCTCGCGAAGGGATCCACGCGCTGCCCTCGGGAAGAGTTTTCTTCTTTTTTTTTTTCCCACCCTCCGCCAAGAAGTCAACTTGAGGGGCACGTAGTCTCGACCTATTTTCAAAAAGAGAGTGCAAAGAAGCAATTGGAGCGAATGGTCAGGATCTTCACGGAAGCACGGAGAGGACGCGCGTGGGGGTCCAAAAGCGGTAGTTGCACCTCCCTTCCCGCCCTGGGGAGAGATGTGGATCTTCACGATGGCACGTCAGGAATGCTCGAATTCCAAAACGAAGACTCAAGAGAGGAATTATTCTGGGGATGGATTGTGCGAAACTGCGCTTCGGCCAATCAGTTCATCAATCAGGGATTGTCGAAAAGCGTGGATCACTACGAGACCCAGGATCAATCGCCGGTTTAAGGCACAAAATCCACCCTGGCAGCGAGGACCCTCTGTCAAAGTGGTTGATGAGGCGGCAAGCATGGGCGCTATGGTCTCACCATCGCCTAGCTCAAGTAATAGAGCGGTTAGCGTAGGAGAGCCCACAAGAAAACCGATAGTTCGCCGGGCAGAGAACCCAAGAAAGGAGAAAGAACACAGGAAGAAAAAAAAAAGGCACTGAAGGGTTACGCTAGTGCTGTCCGATTAGGACAAGGCCCGAAGTGGGAATTCGTGCGACCACAGAGGGCACGACTCTCATTTTGACACTCCAACTAAAAGATCACTGGCGATGTGTGGAACAGTATGGTCTATGATTATCATGATCATCATCATCAGGAGCGAGCCCAAAATTAGAATGCTCTGCATAGAACAGACAATATGATCGCAGTCAGACTTGAAGGATCTACCTGTATTATCCAAGCCACAATCCATCGATCCATTCCATTCATAGGCACACTGCGGGCATCAGTCATAAGGACTGCACTCAACTTGGACCGGGCACGGCCTTTTCGTGTGTATCACGTGACAAAAACTCGGCCGGGCCTGCCAGCGCTAATGGTTACTGGAGAGGGCAAGTTTGAAGGCCATTTTAGCTCATTGCTTATTGTACATGAGCCAATCAAATTAGCGCTCGATAACAATCGCCTCTTTGTTCTGCCTAGGACGCCAACAAGGAATGTCACCCAAGAAAGGATATTGCCTCCCTCTGGAAATAACTCGCAATCAAGGAGTGGGAATCAATCCAGGAACAGCCGTGAGATTGACGAGTGAGAAAACACTTTGAGCGCCCCCTCTCCCACCGCCGGCTAATCTGACAGTTGATCAGCAGGGACTGCGTACAGAGCAAAAGCCACTGTGGATAAATTGCATCCACACTCGACTGCATCACACAAAACCCATCGGTTGCGTCCCTTGGGTCGTCTTGATTGGATTTCTGCCGACTTATCTTTAGAGCTGCAGACATTACCGAGCTCCTGAGAGCAAGGAACTTAAACCTCCTCCGTGTATGAATGGGCTTTTGTGCGTGCTCGCCTATCCTGTTCATTTTGCACCCGTCCTTTTTTGCCCACCACTTTCGTCGGCAGAGCCGCTCTCTCAGTGGCCTCATCGAGGTCTGATTCAATAAGCACATCCTTTTCCCCTCTTCTCCCCTGCTCCACAGCTAGTAGTGAGTAGTCTTGATTTCGTGGAGACTCGGAAAGAATCGGCTGAGCAGGTTTCGTTTTACTGGGGGTCCACCAAAGAGAGGATGCAGGCGAGGAAACACCGAAAGGTTGACGCGAAGCAATATTGAGGGCAAGAAACGAAACCTCGACTGAAAAAACCGTAGGAGTGGAGGCTGGGGCCACTGCCGAGAAAATGGGTTCCCCCTCTTTTCTCAACCACTTTAGAACATGTTACTGGGGCATTTTTCACTGCTGAGAACGAATTGATTACGAGTCTCCTCGCCGAGCCTCCAGAGCCAGCGCAATCAATCCAGATGGCGCTGACGAACGACATGCGGTGTGGATAGCGCTAAAAACCTCGATTCGCTGAGGGCATGTCTGAAAATCCGCGCAACAACTCACTTCCTTGCTGGCGCTTCACCTCTTTTTTCTTCCCTCTTTTTCTTTTTTTCTTTCTTCTTTTTTCTCTCCTCCCCTGTCGCAGTAACAAGGATGGTGTGGTGTGAGTCGTGGCCTGCGTCGCCCAGCCATCAACCATCGAAACAGATGATGGAAGTATGTGGCCAGGAATCCCTCATTTCGTTTGTTAATTACCCTCCTCATCGCCAGTCACGGCTGGCCGGTGGAGGTATCTGGAAGTGAGACTAGGTACATCCCCCTCTTGTTTTGCGCAGAGACATCCACCTCGGGACCTTTCCCTGGGCGCGATACTTCCTGGTGCCCAGTGTCCCGGTTCCTTTCCCAACATGGCTTAGCCCGTCCAAGGCAGAAGGGGGTCCGCTCAGGTACCAGGTTGCAAAGCGTTAATTACCTTGCATACTGTGCCTGCTTTGTACCTTTGTTTGGTGATTGCCCGTGCCCGAGTCTATCTCCCGCCCACCCCCTGCTTGCCTGTGAAGTGAACTGGCCCGAGCCAGAAGTCACTCTGCGCCCTCAAATCTTATCAAAGGTACCTCAAATCTTGGGTCAAATTTCCTTTGGTGGTGGTCGCCCCCTTGGCCTTCATGCTTGCCTTATTTACCTCCTAGGGAGCCCGCCCTCATTCTCCCCCTTGACCTTTCCTCCCTCACCGGCCTCACGAAAAGCACAACTGCGTTGTCATTCATCCGCGAGAAGCACTCATTTCTTCCTCGCTGTCATTCTTTTTGCAACAACTACGCACGTCAGCTCTTCAGCAAACACCAGCCTACACTCCTTATCTTTTACAGAATAGTGACGTTGACGATCACTCGCTCGGAAGGAAACGAAACAGAACACTCGACTGTCAGCACACGATCCTTTTGCAAGCCGCTTCATGCCCATCGCAGACAACGAGCTCTCGTCCACGAACCTCCTAGTCCCTCGACGCTCTTTCTATATATAAACGCTTATCACAAAAGTTGTTCAACAACAACCGCCAAACAAGCTACAAAATGCAGTTCGCTTCGGCTCTCCTTTTGGCCGCTGCCGCCATCGGCAGCGTCGCCGCCCACCCTTCGCCCGCGGCCCACCGCCACGCCCGCTTCCACGAGAAGAGCATCGAGGCCCGCGGTAACAAGTTTGTCATCAACGTCAAGCCTGTCTCCAGCGCTGCCGAGCCCACCCCCGAGCCCAGCACCGCCCCTGCTGCCGCCTCTACCCCCGCCGCTCCCGCTCCCGCTGCCCCCAGCGCCAGCTCCGGCTCCAGCTCCGGCTCGGTCGGCAAGAAGGCCTTCTGCTCCGGAAGCGCCAGCTCCAAGCGCGCCACCGCTTACGATATCGCCTATGCCGGAAACACTGGCACCGCCGACAACTGGGGCTGCAACATCATGCAGGTTGACTGCGGTACTATCGACCTCTACGACTACACCGCCAAGTTCACCGGTCTCGGGCGTGAAACCAACTACGCCTGCTCCGCCTTCAACAAGATCGGCCCCAAGGGTGATATCGACGGCTTCTGGTTCTCCGCCCTCGACTTCAACGTCGCCTCTGGCCAGTCCCTCTGCCTCGCCTTCGACACCAACTCCCAGGGCGGCGTTGCCTGTGGTGTCAACTCCGTCCCCAGGACCTCCATCGGCCAGCTCGCTGGCACCTGGCTCGAGTTCGACGCGGGTAGCGCCAAGAACGACAACCAGAGCGGTTCCGACGTCAGCATCATCGTTGCCGAGAACTTCGGCATGACCGACTACATCAGCATGAAGATCGACGCCCCGGCAAGGGCACTTGCTCCAACCTCATCAAGTCCAACCTCGCCAGCAGCGTCGAAGTCTACAGGGCCGGTATGGAGGACCTCGATGGTGTTGGTTGCACTGGTTACTCCAAGGGTACCATTTATGTCACCCTTGGCGAGTAAGGGAAGGCGAGGCAAAGATTTAGGTTTCTGTTCTAATGACTTCTTCTTCTCCTGAATGGGGCAAGGTGCGGGATCTACAGTGCACCGGTCCCCCAAGGACCACTCTTGTCAACCAAAATTTCGCCCTCCCCTCCTCCCTCTTCTCGAATAGTAACAATTCTTCTATTTCTTCTTCTGGAACTTGGGAAAGGGTCCCCCTCACCCCTTTTGCAAGCGGGGCGGGGGTGGTCTTTTCCTATCTTTGGATGTCTTGTTCTTCTGCCCAATGGCTGGTAATTTTGGCACCCACCCGCGATATCCTTGTTCAAAAATGACGTTAGGCGCGGACCAGGCTCTTTGTTTACTTCGTTTTCTCATCATTGATGTGTGTCTTCTTCCCTTCACACTTTTGGTCTCTGTTTTTCTTTCTCCATCCTGGCGTTGAGAGGTTATTCCCCAAGCAGCGTGCGCAAACTGCGATGGCAAAAGGAGGATTCGGACCTTTTCATGCGTACCCCGGAGGAGGTCTTAGAATTCGAATGTACATAGCATATGTAGGAGCATCTGGATGCTATGACGAAATGGCTGATTTTCTCCCTTAAAACACCCTCTGCAGTGAACAAATGCATTCCAACCCCACCACGTTTCCTCCGCTCAATTCTCCGGTCTGCCACGCTAGTTTCACCTCTGCCGTGTCCCGGACAGTCTCTTATACCGAGCAGCACGGCATCCTTCCGTTGAAAGAGCTCTCCAGCCAGTCCTTTCTCAACATCAAGCCACACCCAGTTCCGCATTTGAAGCCCGAGGCGAGTCCCGGCAATCGAAGCGCATCAACGGCGTACCATGGCTAGGACGGGGATTCCACATCATACATGTAGACATCAAACGTATCTGCCGACAAGTCAAGGGAGAATGAAGGTAGAAATAATTTTTTGATTTGTTATTAAGGTATCTCAATGGGAAACAAAGAACTCGTCCCTGAACTTCTTCAATATCTCTGATATTATCAGGCCAACCTCCCCCAGGCACCACGAACGTCCCTGATTATTGTTTTCTAATTCATGCCTCTCGGTCTTGTGCCGCACCTGAGGCAACGGCATCCTTCAAAGTCGCATCTGTATTCTTGAGATCGTCCTCAATCGGTACCGTGTCCTTGATTCGGAGCCAGATGACTGGGAAGGCAAACACGAGAGCGCCGGCCAAGGTTCCCCACTATTTGATGATTTAAGCTGTTAGTTCTCATGCCAATATGCAGAAGCCGCTTCCGCGGTAGAATAACTCAAGGCCTCTTACAGTAGCAGCGAAGATGGTGTTGTACGCAGTTCCGCGGTTATCCATGTCCCACCAGATAGCAGCGGCGGCACTCTGCAGTCCCTTGTAAAGGCCAGCGTAGTTTGCGGACCTGCGGCCCGAGTTCGAAAGAGATCCCATGTACCTATAAAATGTAAGATTTTCGAGTTGTCATTGGGGGAGTGGGTGCAAAGGGCAGACATACCAGTAGATGGTTGTTTGGTAAACGGCATCATACAGTCCGTAGAAGAAGTAGAGAAACATAGGTGCGAGGAATTTGCTACCATCTTCCCAGTCGATTTCGGTCCCTTCGGTCTCTCCGCGGGCGGGCCTATCCTTCTGCCAGGCCCAGCCGCCTCCCCAAATGCCAAAAGTCAAAGCAACGGTAACGGCAAAGGCAATCCTGGCGCGAGTGGATCGACGGACCTTGCTAAAGTCAAGCAGAAACCCCACACAAGGGCGCCGACAATTTGGGCAGTCCAGTAAAGCACGTTATTCAGCGCGCGAGTTCGGGTGGTGAAGTATGCGCCATTCATGATGTTGAGTTGATACGTGTAAAAGGTGTTGGAGCTGAAGAAGAGAGGGAAAAGGAGAATGACCCAAGGGTCGCTCACGACAGTCTCCCAGAGCCCAAGGAACTCGCTCGTCCATGACGGGTTCTTCATGACAATCACCTTTGATCCGTCGCGGCGAACAATGTTGCCAGCGTTGGTCAATCCCATCGAGAGGATAGCGCCGAGGAAGGTCAAGACGATAAAACCGGCGTATGTGCCATCTGTGACATTATCATCCTTGTTCCCAACGTTCTGTGCAAGAGGAATCTATTTAAGTTGTCAGCGAGGCGTGCCTAGCGTCAGGTGTGCTCATTCGCCCATCAAAGCAAATTCGCTACTGGATTGTGCACTCACCAGAGAACCGATCACGGCACCAAAGTTGAAAATCATCCAAAACGCCGAGATGTAACGACCCTTGCGATCTTCCGATGGGTAAGCCATCATGATGGCGCCTTGGGCAGTCCAGAGCATTCCGGCGCAAACACCAAGAAGGGCACCAGAAAAGATCACAAAGCCATTGTTGCTTGTATGGGCATAGCAGAGAAACGACGAGATGTAAACACAGTAACCGATTCCTCCAATGGTCAGGGTAAGGCGAAGACCCAGGCGGTTAGCAATCGTGCCTGCAAAGAACGCAACGACTGCGAATGTGCTGTAAAGAGCGGTGCTAGCCTTGGCGCTAGCTCGCAAGTCCTTCAAGCCCATACCACCCATGCCGCTCAGGGCGTTGAACATGCCAGGGCAGAGGAAGCAAACCATGGAAACCAAGAAGAGCTGGACGCTCGGCGATGCATACCAATGCTCCTTGCCGAGAACCCTGAAGCCCTTGTATTTCCATCCTGGAGGTCGCTCGATAGGTCCATCCTCCTGATGAGAAGGAGACGGTGATCGTTTTTCGTCAGCCATTATGGATGGCGTGTAAGAATCGTTCGAGTGTTAATTGTTCGCTGCGACCAAGACTCCGAGACCTCTTTTTTTGGCCGTTGCTACTATTCACGTCAGTATGAGTCAGGGCTAAGGGGGTTTGACCCTTCTTGTAGTAAATCTACGTGTTGGGGTCGCGGAATGAAACCAGAAGCACAAGGCGTACCGAGGAGGGAATTGATGAGGCACCGAAGCCTTGATAAGGTTCGAGATAGTGTTGGAGCGCAACCTTCGCTCGTTAAAGACAAGGGACGTCGGCTAAAAGGGGGTGGGGAGTGCAGGGAGGGAGGATATTAAAATAGAAAAGATTGGAGACCATAAAGAAGGGCCTTGGAATACAAGCCAAAGGTAGAGGAGAAGAAGTGGAGGCTTCCAAAGATACCAGGGAAGGCACTTTTGACAAGAAGAGGAAGAAGTAGGAGCTCTTCGTGGGAAGCTACCGCTTACTTGTACAAATGGAGGATGATAAAAAACCCACAGGACGGAGCTCTTTCGACACCATGTTAAACGAGCGGCCGAAAGAGTAAGAATGATGGTGGCACATGAGGTCGCAACTACCCGTCGCCCAAATGCGCCTGCAGATGTCGGAAGGTAACAGTGAGACAAATGCCTGGGTACGAAGTACATTCAAGAGCGGCGATCACAACTCATTACCCCAATTGATACAGTATACGGTGCCGACATCCCGCGGTGAAATACGCAGAGGCTTGGGCCCGGCCATCAATCCTCTTGTCGTGTTCTTGAATGGGATGGCATGGACACGCCATGATGGATGCTCCCTTTACGATATCCAGCTCTAGCGTGCAGTTTTCCTCTATCTCTAAAGATAGCGACTGAAGCTGGTCGCGTTACGGGTACATCACACATCACCCACCACACACGCGATGCGACTTTACCATGGTCGCGGCGAAGGGTAGGTGGGACGTTGCTTGGGGCTCGATAAGGGGGAGTTGGAGGGTGGGGGAGGGGGTAGATCGCAGGGCCCCATCAGAGTCAGCTTGGGCTTTGGTAATTGAGCGTTGAATGGAGACCAGCTTGCTCAATCGGGTATTATAGACATCAATTGGAGTAGAATTGATAATCTTTCGTTACGTAGAGTTCGAGGAGGCCAGGAGGCCGGTAGCTCCTCCTGCATTGCGACTTCTGCTACCATAGGATGCCATGGATCTTGCAAAAGGAGAAAGAGCCCACGTGAAGATTCAAGATCCGGCACCTGGAAGGGAGAAGGTGCGAAGCTCAAGGCCTGGGCGGAAACGCACTGTAGCACAATCAAATTATTGAGCGAGGAGCAATTGAAGGCTCTAGGGAAGGCCCCAAGTGAACGAGGTACCTCTTGAGAGAAGGCTGAGGGGGCAAAACTAGTTGAAAACTACGAGCAGCACAACATCAACAAATGATGAGAAGTCATAGGGGATTCCCATTCAAGCCGTGTTCTTGATGTATCTCTCGCCCAGCGGTCTCGCCTCGACGACCTTTGCGTATCCCTGGGTCTCGCGTTGAAGGTTCAAATGAGAGCGCATGGGAAAATAGAAAGGGCTGCAGATGCATGCTCGAGGATACATGTCCATGGCAGAAAGCAATCTCGACCGGCAATCAGCATTGGCGCAGCACCCGGAGTATATTGTGGCGGGAACGTAGTGATCCTGAGGAGGATGTAACGGACCGAATGCGACCTGTTCTGGTTGGCCAGACACATGCGAGGAAGACGAGTGCCGGCCCACCACAATACCACGACCGAGGAGAAATTGCCCGATCCGGAGCAAGAGCTTTAATTGCCATACATTCATGTTATTCCCTGTCATACAGAAGACTGCCGCGAGGGATGCCAAAATTTCAATCTTGAAACAGCGGCGGCCATGAAATCAACACCGGACCAGCTCATTTTTTTTTTTTTTTTTTCCTTCGTCGTCTTGCCATATCTTTTGACGCGTCAAAGGGATGAACAAGACGAAGCCCCTTGGTGTGAAGGGATAGCAGGTGTCGTGAGATAGATTCAAAAGGCCCTACCCCCTCGAATAATCGGCGCCGTGACTTGCGTCCTCTTCGCCAATAGAACGGTCGGATGAGGTACCGCCACTTGGTTGTTTATCGCATGTAACGTTTCTCCTCGCGCATCTCCAATCCCTTTTTCAGTCCGCACGTGCTTTCTCCGCACCTGCAATGGCGGACCTATTGGCCTCCCCTCCCCCACACGCCGCCAATTGATGGTGCTGCTCTCTGCTCCACCCGGAATGAGCCGATGCCACCCTCTCCAAACCATGAGGGGCAGCCACAACCCAATTGAGTTTGAAGCTCACGACCCTCCATCATCTCTCGAGACGGTCGTGACCTGGATGCTTTGGAGGCAAGCCTGGACCTCGCGCATTGCCCGGTCGCCTTTTGAGGGTTCCAATCCCTCGTTTGTAAAGCAACATGGGCACGTAAAGCGTGCCGAGTGGGCAGATATCTCTACATTCCAGCGTCGGGAGGAACGCAAAGAGAAAAGCGGGATGGGGAATGAGATAGATATGGGAAACAGCGCGTCAGGGGAATCATCTTTAGGTATAACTCCTGGGTAATGGGTATTCATTACACTTTCATACTCAATGGCCCACTCAAAATATTCTGTCATCTTATCTGAAATAAGGGTCAGGACGCGCTCTCGATAAAAAAGCAAAATCTGTGAGACGCGACGGGAACTAACATTGTGAACCCTCGCTGAATGAAACAAAATCAAGCAATCTTCTCACGCAAGGTTCCGGAACCGCACGAGATATCCATAGTGTAGAGGTCTTCAACTCCCGACGGAACTTGGGGTTGCGTGCCCACGCCTAGAAACTAGCTTCTCTCTCGAGGCCCAAGAAACTTCACATTCCTCAATGTTCTCATGACGAAGAATGTTTCCCAGGATCCAGCTGCCTGGGACTGGGCCGAGCCTACCCTCCCTTTCCAAGAAAAAGATGAGAGAAAAAAACACATACCTCCCCTTGTCCATCGCGCCGACATTGGGGTAATATCGTGTAACTTGCCAAGAGTATTTGATGGTCCCCGTGGGGATACAGCATCTCTGCACATGGCGGACGCGAAGGCACAGGACCCTGAAGCCGAGCCTGCTCGTAGACGAATACCTGACCACCGGTTCGGCCGCTCCTCACGCTAACCCCTCTCGCTCTCCACTCTTATATCCATTGCATGTAGCGTACCCTTGCTCTTTCGCGCCTTGATTTGGTCATGCTCCATTAAGGCTACGTCCCAGCGCTTGCTGCAGGGCGCTAGCTGGATTCAACGTCACAGATGGGCAAGCTGAGCGACAAGACCCCACGATTGTCGAGTTATCACCTTTTGATGGGCCGTGGGCAGTCTGCTCGCTTTCTCATGTCTTCCTTTCCCTAGGGATGCAGTACTATTGTTACATCGTATCTTGCTCGTTGCACAAGGTTGCTCTTAGGCGGGTGCATGGGTTTGATGAGGGGAAGGGGGATACATATGCTGCCCGGGGCCATGCGCCATCGTCAAGCTCACGACAGGAGCAATCTTGATAAACTGGAAAGTCAGGCACCGTCACAGAATCTCACCTCACTTTATCCTCCCTATGGCCTTCGCACCTCAATTCTGAGAAGTTGGGCGTTTCAATACGGGCGTCACGCCCCATTCTTTCACATGCTTATCTGATTTCTAGAGCGAGAACTCGGTTTGGCGCCCACATTCACACAAGACATGACAAGGTGCGAGTACGATGGATATAACGTTAAAAATGATCTCGTGAGAGATGTCATCATTGATATTCTCCTCTGCCGGAGGATGTGCATTTTGAAGCCCCTAGAACGACCCGAAAGAAAAACCGTCCAGCATCGTCTTCATCGCGACGAGCGGCATTGTATGTAAGAAGGTATGAAGGGTATAAGGTATATATATACGGTATGGGAGGTATAAAAATGGGTAGAAGATCAAGATGAACAAGATAGGGTATCAAGGGTCAAATGGAAGATGCGGACATGGGAAGTTAAACCTGTAGCGTAGTTACATAGTGAATCGAAGGTTATAGAGGTAAAGGTGGAAGGAGATTGGATAAAGGGAGCGTAAGAATGTGTGTGTGTCTCTTCGTGTGCGTCCGTGTGCGGACATGGCCTGGCAAGTGAAGATTTAAAGTTGAGTAGGAGCCGATGATGCGTTGGTCTGGCGGTCGCCTCTTGACATCCAGCCAAAGAGGTCAGCACCCCGCTGCGTGGCTGACGTGCTGCCCAGGGTAGAAGCCGCGTCCGAATTGGCGCGGGAAGCGAGCTCGCGCGGCTCCAGGAGGAGGCTCTTTCGGTAATAGGTGACCTGGACGTTGCTTGGGTCACTCTGTCGGACCCTGGTAATTTGAGTCGTCATCCAGTCCTGGATCTCGGGCACCTCGGAGAGACGGTAGGGGATCTGGAATCGCTGCAGCTCGCCAATGATCTTGGCAGTGCGGGTGTGCTTATCGAAGTTGATCACCGTGGTACCACCCGCTTCTTCGTCGCCCTCGTGACCCAGGGCGTGCAGTTGCTTGGTGGCCGCGTTGCCGATGTCAACAAAGGTCAGGTCTGTGAGATACATGCCGAGGAACGGCAGGCACGGCGGCACATGATCGTGAAGGCGGCCGCGGAGGAGCTTGTGGTTTTGGGCCGGCTCGACGAGGGTCTGTAGGGTATGGAGCATTTCACGGCGCTTCTGAGAGACGGCGTCCCACGTCTTTTGAAGACGGCTAATGATGCTGCTGTTAAGACTGCAGATGATGGCCATCAAGCCATCATAGTTGTGCAGCTCGTAACACTGGTGGGCGATCTTGATCCACTGCTTAATTATGGCCGCTCGCTTCTTCACCTCCGAGTATTGGAGGATGGTTTCGGCGACGAGGTTGGAAACATCGGTGGAAAACGACGACATGGACTTGACATTGGGCGCGTCAACACCGCCATTCTTCATCCACTGCGAGGCAAGTAGCTCTTCTGGCATAATGTTGCAGAAGATGCTCATTTGCTTGATCGTCAGCTGACGCGCCAGCTCGATAGGGTCGAAGTCGAGTATCGAAGGGCTGGCACCGCCGCTGCGCCAGCTCGAGAGGGCATTGAGCTGACTGCGCGAGATGATGGGTGCCGGCTGGGTGCTGTCGGTGGGGATGTACTGGGTAACCGAAGTGCTAGCCTTGCCCATCGAGGACACGAGGCGAGGGACCAGGGAGCCCTCGCTCGATACTCGGTCCGCCAGCTCAGCGAGGCGCCTGCCGGCAGAAGGAATGATGGAACCAAGATTTTGGTCCGCAAATGGGACGATGAGGGCGAGAGCATCGCGGTCGGTCTCGTCCCTCCAGTGCGACTCAAGCCAGCCCTTGAAGACGTTGTAAACCCGGAGGCGGACAGGGCCGGCCACGTGGGGGTCTCGCCAACGTAGTCGAAGCGGTCGATCAGGGACTGGGCCAGCTCCTGCGGTGTGCAGAAGAGGCGGAAGGTAAGGTAAAAGGTTGAAACGAACAGAGCGTCAGGGGTCGACTCGTGGGTTGTCAGGCGCTCAACCAGAGCAGGGAGCGATCCACCAGTCACCTGGCCCTCCTTGTTGAACATGAGCTCATGAGCAAAGGTCTTTTCCATGAGCCTCGACTCAACCTCGTCCACCTCCTCGACAGGCTGGGAGCCATCGCCACCACCAACCTCCAGCGTGGAGGTGTGGCTAGACGGCCGGATAGAGTGGTCAGGCGTGGTGGCACGGGTCGAGGTACGGGAAACGGCGCTCGACTCGGAATCGCGGCTCATGTAGGTACTGGTGCTTCCCGCGCTCGAGGCGGTCATGCTCTCGTATCGAGGCAAGGGCTGGAACTCGATCTCGACGGGTTGTTCGTCCGAAGCGTAGTTATTGTTGGTATGTGTGGGAGGAAGGCTGGTTTCCAGCTTAGGAAGGGGAAGGCTCTGTCGAAGAGAAGAGACGGACGAGACGAGGCTAGACACATTATCATCGTCGGCAGTGGAGGGGCGGGATGCATCCGGGGAGAAATCTGGCCGTGTCAAGAACTCTTGGTCAATCGGCGATGTTACCGTTGGCACTTCGGGAAGAGGCTTGTCAAGAGGCAGGAAGTTGAGGCGCGGAAGAGCCTTGTCTGTCGATTCTGGGCGCGCCACTTCAGAGACGGTGGTGGAATCTTCGATCGTCTCGGCGTCCGAAGTGGTAGCATCAACGAGGGAGGGTGCTGAAGAATCGGCGACGGAGGCGGCATGCTCCGAGGGTGCACGCTCACGTTCCTCGGGAATGCGATCAAGTACACTGACATCGATACTTGCGCTAGTTTGGCCGTCGAGCAACTGGTACTCGAAATCGCCAACACGGGCAATCATCGAACTAGTTCGCTCCACGCACTCGCCTGCAGCCTTGACACACCCGGTGGCGGCGGTGGAAAGCAGCAATGTCTGGTCGGGCATGACAATATCGGTATCTTCAGCCATTGCCTGTTGAATGAGGTCTTGGCCAGCTTGGATGAGATCTTGGATACGGACAAAAAGGTTGTTGCGCGCGACGCCGAGCATTTCCCGACCGATGCTATCATGCGCACATATTATGTCAACAACTGCGAGAAGCTCCCCGCCAGAAGACGCGGTGGCCTTGATCGCGCGGACGAGCTCTGTCTTGGATTCGGATTGAAGGTGCAGTCGCCCTATAAACGATCCCAACTGCGAAAGAAGGGTGTCGTGGGTCCTGCTGAGGCGCTCCGAGACGAGATTGGGGGACCGAGAGAGGGGTGAAAATCCGGAGAGAGAGAGGCGGTGCGACAACGTCGCAGAGTGGCGGTTTGTAGAATGGAAGCTACCTTGCGATAGTCTGTGGGATGAAGTAGAGGTGCTAGAGGGGGAAAGGAGAGAGGACAGGCGCCTGGTGACCACCGCTTGCGAGGTGTCAAGAAACAGGCTTGGTTGTGTTATTTCGGACTGGACATCGGTGCTCGTGCTCACCGAGAAGGAATCATCTCCAGGCGCAGCATCGCTTCCGTTCTCGAACCTAAGCTGATCGGCCGGCGGTGTCGGTGGTATTATGAGTGATTCTTCAAAGACGGTCGTCATGATAGAGGTTGTGGGGAGCCTCATCCGTCGATCCTCGTCAAATATATCTAGAAACTTAACGCCCTTGGTGACGATTCGGAAAGCTTTCAGAATCATCTCGTCTACCAAGTTATTCACATCATCGGGAGTGGCGTGGACGCTTCCTTGACATTCCTGTAACCGCTTTGCCGTCTTTACAAGAGAAGACAACTCGGCGAGCAGGGATTTGCGGCCTCTCCTTAGGCCGTCGTGGCGTAGAATAATGGCAGCTTCACGGGTTAGAGAATGAGTGCGTTCCTATTTCAGTCAGTTAGCATACGAGGCCCACAGGTTTCGCGCCAGGTGGCGAGCAGCCAAGACGTCAACATACAAGAAGATAGCGCACACCGGCGATGATGCCTTTCATAAACTCTTGGTTTCCAAAGATCTCGTTATCGCTGACATCGGTGCTGCGAAGGAGGTCCCAGAAGTTCAGCAAAGCCTTGAGAAGGTTCCTCATTTCTTCCGGGTCGTAAGACTCGCAGTAGTTCGTGGGTAGCCATCCTCTCGCGCCGCTGACAAGCAATGTGCCGTCCGCCCAACCGTTGGTGTGTATGGAGTGCACAAGAATGACATCGCCTTCATTCAGAGGGAGTGTGACGCTCGAATCACTTATGGCGTAGCTGGGGGAGAAAGGGTAGAAGGCGCGGAGAAAGTTATGAAAGATCGGGGGACGGGACACGTCGGTTCGGTCGTCAGGTCCTCTTGCGACGAGTTTGGTGTCGTTGGTGGCGTCATCCGGGACTGTGAATAGAGAGTATTGGAGGATGTCGCAAGGCCCTGTTCATCTCCGACAACTGTGTCCGTCGAGCCTGTCTTTTGGATGCTCAGGGGAGCAACCTGGAGGCTTGCCCTCTGAGGTTGGTGGTCGCTCAACAGGTCCATTGCCTTTGACGAGGCTCGTTCCACGTCATGAGTGACAAATCTCCGCGTAGGGCGGATGGTACTGGGGCGTCTAGACCAAGCGGATTCTCTCGCCGCAATGCTGAGTCGATAAACCTAATGTCGGGTAGAATTTGCCGCTGGGAAACGAGCAGGAGCAGGCCTGGCACAGGATCAAGACGAGGTTGGTGATATACAGGCGCTCGACAAAAGAAAGCTAGATTGAAGTCGTTGAATCAAGTTTCCGAAATAGTTGCAGCAAACGTCGCTCATTTACTGTCATGTCGTGGTGTGTTGGGCATAGAGTTGGCTTGGAGAAGAAGAAAAAGTTCAGGAGACGAAGGGGGTGGGATGTCATAGCACTCTTGTACACCATTGAAGTGACAAACCGGCCACACCACCTGCCATGTGTACTTCGTATCTCCCAGTCTGCGCATGGCGCAAGAACCAAGCTGGTCGAGCGAACAAGGGGAAGCGAGTGGAGCCAGGTGCCGTTGTCGTAGCAGTCTGGTCGTGCAGAAGGGGTGCTCGGGCCCGGGATTTGGAAGGGTGGGGGGCGGGGGAACTCGGGACACCACACACAACGCGACTAGGCCAGACCTGGAGTCGTCCTGGGAACATGGAAAAGTGACTGATGTTTCGTGGGGTGGGGCAAGAATCGAGGGGTGTGTGCCCAACTGAAGGATCCATGTCTATCCTCATGTACCGTGCCAAGACTCCCTGTCTTTGTCGAAGAGGCAAGGGAACAAAGTATTACCCTGCGATTTTGACCCACAACATTGTTTCCTTCCACGCTGTGCTCAATCGCCCTGAGACGAGCGAGAGGATGGAGTCAACACGTCCAATAGCCAGCCAGCCGAGGCTCATTGTCCTTCACTCGACTCTAGGCCAAGGTCATCTGGGCTTTTCTAGATTCCTTGCGGCTCGGCGTGAACCAAACACCCATTCTGTCTAATCAATAGGTGAACTATAGGGGAGAAGACAAGCTCTGTCTTGAGCTCAAGCTCCCTTCATCTGCAGAGCATAACCACTAGCTCATCGAATAGGAATATCAACCTCTAAAATCGCTTCGCCGCCACAACCCCACTGAAGCGCTTTCCAATGAGGTCAAGCTAGAGCCGGCCCAGTGGCCTTCATGACAGACTCCAACAATCTGGCCTCCTACAAGTAAGCTCACTGCCATTCTCAATCACCGCCCGATCCACCACTGGCCCACAGTAGAACGGGTGGCAACGCACTCCGCCTCTGCCATCGTTGGGCGTGGGACCTTCGTTCAAGCTGGTGGCGTTCCTCTACCACCGCGCCCTGTGAGGGTGACTTACCACAGCTAGCACCGAACCGCGTTGCTGTCCTTGTCCAAGACAGCGTGATTCAGAGACAATGGCGTGCAAGTCTCATCTGTCATCACGGTAATTGAAAAGAGGAGGCATGACTCGGGAGAAGCCGTACACAGCAGTTAGGCTGGAGCCTGACTGGTGCAGCCTATCCCTTACCATGCTTCTTTCAAGAAGCAAAGAAAGGAAAGAATGATAATAATAAAAAATAAACCGCCAACTGAGAGGAATCAATCGTGGATTCCGTACCTTTTCAAAGAGGACGCGACCAAGACGTATCAAGCCATGCCTGTGGCCCGTACTGCACGAAAGAGAATCTGCTCTGCTTGTCTTGCTTTTGGGGCTTCTCTTTTCTCGTTTCGGTTGTTCCTGCCCGTCATACAAGTACACCCGGTGGTCAAGAGGAAGCCTCAACGCCATGCCGTTGACTGGAGGGGTAAAGAGGGCGCCAGGTACGCTAGTCCAGACCCGATTTACTCCAAATAAACGCTAGAAAAACAACAAGTTGTCGTTATTTAGCAAGGAAAATGGGCTCTTCTACTTTGAATTCTGCTGTGAGTACGTGTCCGGGGATTCTGCGGTTGGGCGGGTTTGGAGTCGATCCTGGCGTCTGGCGTCTGGCGTCAGGAAAGAGAGTCGAGAAGATTCAGGACGGGGGCGAAAGTGACTCCAATGTCGCATGAGGTCTGACAGCCTGCAGGACGTCCAAAACCCATCCGTCTGTTCCTGAATGACTTGAAGGCCTGAGTCCTGAGTGGCCCCAGTGTCTATGTACATGTACCCAATTTTAACCGCAACACGGGCAATCTTGGAAGGTCCTCCTGTACCCCTACCTAAGCCAATCTCCACAACATCTTCGGGACGGTACATGTCCAGATAAGCAGCAACCATCTCGGTCGCAGATGGGCGAGCTTTCCTGGAGGGACGGACACAACGCCCACACAAAAGACCCAGCATCCGCGTCATTGATCGTAGTCTGGAGTCGGAAGGGGCGAGCTGTTGTATTAGCTTCTCCGCCCCTGAAGCCCCATTTCCTTGTTTCTCTCTATTTTAAGATGCGAAAAACAAAAATCAGTTTCCTTTTTCCTTCTCTCTCTTTTAATTTCCTCTTTCTCCTTTACCCTTTACTCGTTTGCAAGAAGCCCTCTCGACATTTCGCGTCATCTATCCCCTAGGCAACATCACTATCCGTCCGGGAAGAAATGGGTGGTTGTGGCTAACCTCGAGGACATGAAAGGGGTTGTCAAAGAGCACATCAAGAAGGTGGGACACTACAACAGAGCGTACCGCTCCCTCGCTTGACAGCATCCGTGCCATGGTCTCTTGATCCTTCCAAAATCGAAGCACACTGATAATAAGAAGGCCCATGCCCTCCCCATGTCCGCCTCCCACCCGAAAAAGAAGGACATCGTCCAAGTACAGGTGCACCGTGCATTGGGGTAACGATCAATAGATGGAGTGATCCAGTATTTGACAGAAGGGAGGGTGGGATTGAATGGGATCGCTTCAATGTGGTGTGGCCGTCAACCAATGGACATTCAGAAGATGTGCTCTCGGTTACTTCTTTCCTCCTCTTTTGCTTTCCTCCCATTTTTAACTACCTTTCACCTTCCTTTAATTCATTAATGCACCTAGTAATATTTCTCGGTTGGAACAAGTCCTAATAATTCCTTCGCCGCTTGTCGAACCCTCAGGCCAACATCAATGCCCATCCAGTGCTGTCTTTGCCCCATTCGTTTCCAATGGAAAGACGAGAATAGAACAAAATTGCCCATCAGTTGAGACGATGAAACCACTGCTTTGAAACAAAACGAGCATTGATCTTTCGCATTCTCTACCCAATTCCCCTCCTCTACCGAGGCTGGCTTCCCCTTTTCCATCAGTCCATTCGAGACTTGACAACTCGGTAAATACATGACTGGCATGCCTCGGTATGCAGAGCGTTGACGAAGGATAAAACCCAACGGGTCAGCTGCATGGAGAGGTGCGCCCAGCGCGCCGAGATCGCCAAAAATAGACGCGGGCGGTCACACCGTGGCCGGAGGGGCACGGGTGATGAAAGGGAAAATTGAAGTGCGATCTTGTTTTACTTGTGATTTCGCCCATCCGGTAGAACCGATTCCTTGAAAAGGGTGCCAAGGGTAAAAGAAAAAGAAAAAGAAAAAGGAGAACATCTCGAGAAACCCCAAAAACACTGTGTTGCTGCTTTGCAGGCTCTCCACAACTATCTAGATCTGCGACGTGTTTCGCCCAAACGGCTACATTTTCCACACAAGAAGGATGAGGGTAGGGAAAGGACTGAGTACGCACATATATGGCGAAAGAAGTGAAGCACTGGCTCAGCCCGTATCACACGTGCGATGGCCTATGATGTCGAGAGCCGCATCCGACGGTACTAGCTCAAGTTTCGTGGGAATTCTTATTTTAAATCTCGAGGTTCATAATCTCACCATTATCTCCCACGACGTGCATGTGGGATCAATGTAGTCACATATGCCGCCCACAACGTATTGGTCTTCTCCGACACTGAATTTTACGCATCCCGACAAGCCATCATGCGCAACATTTCGATTCCATCCGTGGGCACTCGGGAATTCCAAAACTGATAGAATTGGGATCCAGCGGACAGAATATTCTACCAGCCCTGGGTAATCCGCACCCGAACAATCTTCTTTTTCGTCGACAGGGGGCGATGGGACGCCACGGGCCAGGGCGAAGATGGCAAGGTGACCTTCGCGAAGAGCAAACTGGCCGAGCCATCTCGCCAGCTTTCTTGGTTCCGACTAATGTGATATTTCCACCACGCTCCTACCTTCGCGGTCGGCGGATGAACCACCCAAGTTATGATGCGAGGAGACCCACTGATTCTTGGGAAGGGGCGGTGGAAGCGGCACATCGGACTGACACCCTGCATGTACTTTTCCCAGACCCATGACCAGACGAGAAACTTTCCGATGGCACACCGGACTCGTCGATAATTATGAGAATGGCTGGGTTCTTTCTTCTTTGCTCACACAATCAGCAAGGGTCGTTGTCAGGGGCGGCCAGATCGTGAGAACAGGAAACACGCAGCGCTTTGAGGGCGCGTCCACTCTCGGGCGGGATTTTGATCTGTGGATGTATTATGACAATCAATTTGATTATTATTACTGTCTACCCAGAGCCACTGATCGGATTGCCTGGTTGTTGCCAGGAACGCCAGGAACCAGGCACCAGGACATTCCCGCCCCGTAAAAAGAGTTGTGCACTGGGTACCTTGGTACATTGATTCTTGATTTGGTCGTCAAAATGTCCCTTTTGAGGAAACGGGGTATGGAATTGAACCAAAGAGATACTAGGAAATCCAAAATAGCCGAATACCAAGCTCTTTCAGATACTAATTGGACATTATATTCCTCAAGTGGCACGGGTGCCTTCCCGACATTCCAGACGATCTATCACAGCGGCAGACAAAAACCCTGGGGTATTCGAGCGGGATCATCTACCTCATCGGGAATCACCCACGACATTGAGGATTTCGTGCAAAAATGATAGCGCATTAACCCAAACCATGCAAAACCAACCTACGTTTGAACCTGCCCC
This sequence comes from Parascedosporium putredinis, assembly GCA_949357655.1. Classification (NCBI taxonomy): domain Eukaryota; kingdom Fungi; phylum Ascomycota; class Sordariomycetes; order Microascales; family Microascaceae; genus Parascedosporium; species Parascedosporium putredinis. The sequence goes on from CASHTG010000018.1 coordinate 2,071,717, forward strand.
GAGGGGTCCAGAGATTCAAGCCCGGGGTGGTATAGGCAGGGCCAGGATAAAGTACGAAGTATAACAACTTGAAGGACCGACCTTGGGCCCAACCCCAGAACACAAACAGCGAGCATTGCAATGGGATGTGGCTTCCTCCATCGTATCCGAACTAATAATCCCCAGACCATAAGGCGGAGAAATAGCCCCAAGGTACTGAGGTACATACAGTCGGCCAATTGAAGCTCCAAAGGCATATTATTCGCCAGCCCAGGGTCACCCATCTCGCCCGTGCCGTCCCGTTCTTCTTCGGAAACCGGAGAGTGAGAGGATTGGAAGTACCCGGCTCCAAACTAGTCACACCCTGTCCAGCCACTCAATCAACAACAGCAAATTTTTTCGTCTTCCATAATGATACCATTGAGGACACAATCCCTCCCAGGTGGAGGTACCCCAGCAATATCACCCGTGCTGGCCTCAATCTCCAATGCCACCGTTGCCTTTCAAATCTCTTCTGCTCGCCCATGTTGCAAGTCGAGTCGGCGACAGCTCAGTTTGGCGTCCTGTACTTTACTATGCACGGTGAGGGGCAGAGTTTCGTCTCCCCAACATGACCTTCCTCGCCGTATCCACCTGCGGCTTCTGGGCAGATCTATCCTGCATAAATTGGGTGCAGGATATTCCGGCAGTTGAAGAGAGCTGAGATAGAGAGCAACTCACAACGTTGTTTCGTCAAGGGAGCTGAACATGAGTCCAGGCTTATGTTGGCTCACTTGGTTGGAGCTTGCTCCGACGTTCGCCTCTTCGCCTCTTCCCCGAACAGTGAAGTATCAACAACTCTATGCCCCACAATAAACCCCAATACGCAGAAACACACCCCCGAGACAGGTGGCCGGCGGAACGGCCATGATTTGTTGTGCAATGCGATCGGGTATAACCCCCAGATACGGAAAGTGGAGCAGGAAGACGTGACGGTCTTCGAGGTTGACGCACACCGGCCAGTGTGACTTTGAAGCTCAGCGGATAGCTTGAGGACATACTGGAAGCCAGCTCCAACCCTGTTTGAGGCTTGCGACTACCTCTAGACTTCGAATCTCTGGCCTCGCAATTTCCGATCTCCCAATGGCCCCCGTCAAGCAGCTACGTTTTAGCCTCCCCTTCATTCCTCGACCACCCCCATGCTTATGGTGGGGATTGTGCTCTGCTCTCCTTATGCCTTATCTGTACAATGCCGCGTAGACCCTATGTTTCCGACGATTAATACCTCCAGAGCCAATTCAAGGTTGGACAGCATGGCTCCCCACTTTTTCCTGCGGTTTTTCCACAGATGGAAGAAGCAATGCGGCTACATCCGACAAGCCCGGGACGGATCTGGGGGCGTCGCGGGTAATTTCCCCACCACACACTCCAATGTGTGGCAAGGCACACGAAAATCATCAGCAGCAGCCCCGGATCGGTTTCCCACTTGGCGTTGAAAGCGCACGTTTCGCGGAGCTCTTTGAACAAAAAAGGCTGGCTCGTCGTGTGGGCGTCAAGTGGGTGCAGAGGGGATCGGCGAGTTCCACTCGGACTCCGCCAGGCAACTACATGTGGTCGAGGGGATGTGGATGGGCCACAAATTACTTCGCAGTTTGTTGACCTCTGGACCCCGACAACAACCTTCACTTCATATCAAGACGAGCCGGGGAGTGGGCTGACACTCTCATTCGGACCCCTGCCCAGAGTGCCCCTTGGCGTGTGCCAGGAGGCTGCGTGTCAGCACGATGTGAAGAGTTCAACGCCCATCTTCTATTAAAGCAAAAGTCATCACACCTCTGACCCCCGACAACCCGACCATCACAAAGTGCATGTGGACTAGCTCACCCCCACGCGTCAACTTTTGTCCCCCAAAGAACTTGCCCCCGTGGCGCACTCGGGTTCTGCCCTGACAACACAAGCGAATTGTACATTTATTCGTGACACAAAGCTCTTGTCCGAAGCCGGCCTCGTAGGAATACATCATCAATTGATCCATTCTTGGACTATTTGGGAAATCTTAGCCGGTGCACCTTCTCGCTGTAGAGAGAGTTGGTCTCTTCAAAGAAGATCGCGAACGTTAATGAGCGAGGAATCCTAGACCAGGGGTCTGGTGATAGCAATCGAGGAAATCTATCTCTTTTCCCACCAGCACATCGAGGGGGTCAAAGGTCTCGCACGATTGCGACTTCGGAATTGACCTGTCCGCAATTGCATCACAGAGAGGCTCATGCAGCTCGTGGGGCAAGTTGCAGAATAAGCTTGGAAGATCGTTTCATTGTTTCATGCGCAGAGGACTTACTTCCATTGTCCACTAGATAAACCAGATCTAGCTCGCACGAGGATGGAACGAGGGCTTCAAGGATTTAGCAGATCATGCACCCACGAGAAGCATAACCTGCTCGTTGACGATCGACGGAGTTTCCCCCATGGCGCCAAAGAGCTAATTTTCCACTTCCTCGCCTTTCTCCCTTCCTGAGTTCCCTCGCCACCGTCGGATGCTCGCCGAGGGTGCCTTCCTCTCCCACACTTCTAATACAAGGAGGCTTCTGGGAGCGGCCATCCTTCCTGGCCGGCTGAGAACAAGCCCTCTACTTCGTCCCATTCACACCCCGGTTTTTGTGCAGGGGAGAGACGGCGGCGGCTTGCTGCGCCCTGCCTTCGGAAATTCCCCTTCTTCTTTGTGCGCCATGGCCCATTTTGGCTCAGCGCTATTCGCATTTTATCATCCCACCCTCCGCCTTTTACTTGCCTGCTCCAAGATCGGAGGAGAGGAGGGACAGGTGCAGCCAGTGGCCAGTGCGAATCTGATCCGGTCAGCACCCGCCTTCCTTGCGGCTGCATAGGCCTCCTGCTGCCTCAATACCCTTCCTTCACCATCTACCCGGGTTCATTTGACGTCAAGCACATCCACGGATATGTAATGGCCGATGAGGTGATCGAGACGATTCTATCCGCCGCCGGCCAACCTTGAGATGGACGATACCATGACATCCCATGCGGGACATGGGAGCCCCCGCGCGAAGGCTTTCACCAGGTGAGTGCGCGAAGAGCCCATGGGTTCCTCATGTGAAACCAAAGGCCCTATCTTGTAGAGGGGTTTTCCCTTTCTTTCTTCAACCAAAAGGGTGCATATGGAGTTCACAATCCGTCGCGTGGTTCACTCAAGCGTGGGTTGAGGAGCATATAAGCAGCGCTTGTCTTCGCATTCGCATATCTACATCTATGGATGCATCAATTGGCATGCATGTATTATCGTTTTGTTCATAAGATATAGGGAACAATATTGAGGATCAAAGGTCGAAAGACGTCCATTGGATTATCGAGTCTCCACACTACCTCACATTTAGTATTGACCCAGGGATCCAGCCATGGACGTACACATCCCACCGAACACATGGATGAATCGACCCTCCGCTAGTCTCGTGGCTGTCTTGAATCAAGCCTCGCGTCGGTTCCGAGAGGTAAGAAAATTTGAAAAGAAAGGGGAATGGGGAGGGATAGGGGACAGGAGGAAAATTGAATAGATCCATTACCAAGACGAAAATAATGGCAAAGGTGAGCGTGAAGCCAGCCAATACCGGTGTTGGCCCTCATTGTCGTGCGTGCAGACTCGCCTCCTCAATAATCCGCCTTGCTGGCGTCGAAGTTGCTCCGGGCCCAGGCCCCGGGGTTGGGCTGTCGACTGCATTGTTTGGTGGGACTGTTCCGACGCTTGCATCAATAGCTCTCAATTGCCCGCCCTGATTCCGCCCACATGTCTATTCTTCATTTGAAAAGGCGTAGTTTGACGCATTTCTCGAGATGTGATGAGCCATCAATCTCGAGACGCATTCTGAACAACGCCCTCACGAGACGCATATCGTCACAAAGATCTTACTCGGCGGGGGTACCTAAACTCTCCACGGATAACTGATAACCCCAAATCAGAGGGGAAAAAAAGAAAACATGAACGTTTTCCGACTCTTCGTTCTTGACCAGACTCCCATGCAAACTCTTTTTGCAAGGGTATGGCCATGGATGTTTTTTTCACCTCTTTCAATTTGGTATCTATACCTCATAACCTGCATTTATTTCTACCATAATCTCGTACCAGTACGCTGCCATCAGTCTGGGGGAAGCAATCCTTGCTTCCCCCAACTGGTCAAGCCAAACCCTCCCCTCCTTTCCCGTTTCGGATCGAAGATTGAACTTGGCGACGTTGTGAAAAGGGGTAGGGGTGGGGGAGAGCGAGTTTGCCCTGGTGCTCGCCAACGGCGGAGGGGACGACCCCTGGTTCCCCGAAGCCGGGCCCGCCTGCCGATCGTCGTCTACTCTGTCGAGGGATGGACCGGGGCGGCCTTTGCACCTTACCAAAAGTAGGTGGGAGAAGAGCCTCGAGTGGATTATCCACTTGAGAGGGGGTTTTTTTCCCCTTCCCGTTGATGCTCCAACAATCGACTTCACTTTGCCTGCAAAATTTCAGCCCCACAAACCGGCTCCGTCATTTGTGACAGAATCTCGAGAAGGTAGGGTCGAGGCCGTACCATCCATACGGGATGTTGCAACAGGCGACATCGCCATGGGTAGAAAAGGATGATCCATCATTTCCTAAACCACGGGCACAAAAAGTCTTGCACCATGAACACGAACCGCCGAGGCGAACGAGGACTATGATCGACATCAACCCCTGGTTGAGAATAGCACCGAGTGCTCCAGTGAACTCAAATCTCCACACTCACATCGTTGCGCTCGTTGATCTCCGAGGCTCCTCCCAGGGTGCTGGTCCCTTCATTCCAAAGTTTTTCTCTCTCTTCAGGCCAAGCACCATGATACAGATCTCGGCCCAAGTCCGCCGAAGGAGGAGAAGGAAGAAAGAAAGACACGACATTGGTCGTCATGAGCGAGCCACTCACTTTTGGATAATAGAACCAAAAAGCGCCGGGTTGGGCTAAAGATGTGAGCGACTCTTCTAACTTATCGTCTGAACGTCCCCTCTGGAACGCGATATTCTGGACGGGTTTCCTCGTGCACAATCTCATTCCCAATGATATTCGAGTCTTATCATCGGGACTTCAGTTAAAATACGCTAGCGTAGAGATGATGCTACAGGCTTACACTGGCTGGGGCTAAGGCTAACAAGTGGGCTCCTTCAACCATCATGGATCTTGAAGCAAACATTTTCTCCCTAGCCGACCCATGAGAGATCCGAGCCGGAAGGAGCAGGGCGGTGGTAACAGGGACCTTTGACAAGAGGTCGACGACGCGACAAAAGAGCGGATGAGCTAGCGATTCGCCTCTAGACCTCCTCCCAACGCTCACCCTTGACGAACGACCAGCAGAGGTTTAGCTCGTGCAGGGATCATCCAACCTTGAGAGCTTCCGAAGGCAAGTGGGGTAAACCCAAGGGCTGCGAAGTGATCTATCCACCTGGGATTTGGGATTTGGCCTCTGCATTGGCTTCGATAAGGTCCCTCCATTCAACCAAGTTGCCGGGTTGTGAAAACCCATCGAGTTGGGTCTTGAGCCTGTGCGTGCATTCCCAAGTGCGTCGGATCAGATACTCCTCCATTTCTCTCTCTCTCTCTCTTGACTCGGCTCCACTACTCTCCCTCTCTCCCTCTCCCAGCGACCTGCCTCCCTCAATGTCGGTGGAAGTTCCAACGCCTCCCCTTTACCGGTGCCTCGGGAAAGTGGGTCTTGGCTGCGAGGTTCATTCTGATGAAGCGGCCTAATCGTAGGTTGCTGCATCTCATCTCCGTAATCCGCGGGATATTTTGTAAAGATTTGTCGGCCATACACAAACAGGACCGTAAGACTTGTGTAGCAGCCCAGTCTACGCCCAGGGCAAGACGTTCACCTGAGTAACATACATAGAACAGAAAAGAAAGGTGAAAGAGAAAGATCACCGGCTTCAGACACCGCCAGTTAGCCCTCCTCTTCTTTGTCCTCTCCTGACGACGCCTAGCACTGGTCGTACAAGAAAAGTTCCGCCACCTCGGGACGAGGTCGGAGACTTTGCCCCTTTTCCCAGTCGTTTGGTGCGGTGGGCCTCCTGCAGAGATGGGTGGATAAATCTGAACAGGCTGGGAGGTGGCCAACGTCGACCCAACTGCTTTGAGCGAGGTTATTCGAGGCCCGAGCCATACTTGGTCCAAGACGCTATCCTCAACGGCTATTCCGATCCCCACCACGGCGCATGTAGGAATCCCGGGATGAGAAGCCGGAACGCCTTCCCACGAGTTCCCCGATGTCTGATGGGGGCCATTAGCTAAAAATTACAAATGTCCGCCTCTCTTCCTAGCTTTCGTAGCTATCCGAGTGAGCACTAAATATCCGCAAGTTAAGGGATCTTCACTCCTCTTTCTCGAGTAGGCTGTTGCCACATGCTCCTGTTTATTGTGGTTCGGATCAACCCCCTCCCCCAGCATCCACACCCGACATTCGCCATTTGGACAGGGTAATGATGGTCATCTCCAAGAGGACACAAAAGAGCCGCCCCTCTTCCCCCACCGGATGTTTTCAAAAGGCAGATACCAAAACCACCTTCCCTCCCGTGATTCTCAATGACCGTGATGATAAAAATGCCGAGAGCTATCCTTGGCGGGCGGGCAGGGTGTGGCACCGAGAGGGTCTGATGGGAGGGGTGGAGAGCAATGATCCCAGATTATTCCGGCGATCCATGTCTTCGCTTCGCTAACGTCACGGTGAGTGATCACTGCCCTCCTGGCAATGTCAACAGATCGATGGAACCGAGATAGGCCATGAAGAATCGCCCGTGGCTTTGCCCTGCTTGGGTGCCTTTCGTCATTCTTCAAGATTGCAATTGGGCCGACTGAGTCCGATCTCAGCCTCGGACAAGATCGAGTAGGATCAACCACCCTTTCCCCGCAATCCATTTCGCCATTTTAGCTGATTCGCAATATCATCAATAGAGGGAGACGCGGGATCTGCGAACTCTCGTCATTCTCGGAAGAGCCTGGCCGAATCTAGGCCTCACTTACGACGAGGTGACTGGGATCTGCCAGTGAGATGTATCCGTGGTAGGCTCGGCGTCTATTATACAGGGACCTTCTTCCCTTTTTTGAGACCAGCCAAATTCCCACTACCCACGGAAGCCGTCCTACTCCTGCGAAAGTACGGCACATTCCCAGACGACACTTGAGGGCCAGGACACCAAGAAGTCAGAGCAAACTGCCGTGGCGATCAAAGCAGGGTTCAACCCTTCCCGGACAGCGCAGCACAGCCAAGATATGATACTGATCAATTATGAATAGATGAAAACCGCGCAATCAACAGAGAAATATTTCACAGTGAGGTGCCATTTCTAAGCAGGGGCCATTCGGGCTGATGGATGGCGACCAACGGAACGTCGATCAAGGCACGGATCTCCGTCTTGCGACCCGGTTTCCAACACCTATGGCACGAAGGAAGGAGGGTAGACCTTGGTATTGTCACTTGTGGTTTCTACACTTCCAGGATTACCCCTTTTGCAAAATATTCAAAAGGTTAGGATTGTTAGGAGGGCTCGCACTCCTGACATTGCGAGCGAGGATGCTCTGCGAACCACAACCCACCACGAAGTAAACCTCATGAATGACGACACCAGCCCGAGTGAGAAATCGCGTCCCTTGCAGGAGAATGCGCTGGCTGATGGTCGCACAACACCAAACGTTTGAAGGGTGAGCTAGGCCCCAGGAAGTGCATACGCTGAATCGAGCGTGATGATCTAGCAAACAACGTTCACTGCACAATCAAGTGTGATAAGACAGGGCGGTGCATCAAGACCCCCTCTTCCCACGGGATGAGCCATCTCGCCGTGACCTTCAATACCTCAACCACGGCTAGTCAATTGGCCATGCACGAAGTATGTGATCTGATCCTGGCCGATCTTCACAACGAGACAGTGAACAGGCAGGCACATGACATGGGTGGAATCCAAGGCTCAGCAAGCGAAGAAAAACTGTTTGCTATTATTGTTCGGGTGGATTTGAGCATAAGCTTCTCATGATCACCCTCCCGAAGAGGAGGGGCTGAGCTTTCAGATGCCAGGCCCAGGCCGGAAAGTAAAGCAAAAGGAAAAAAAGAAGAAAAGCCCCAAAAAGGGCGAGTCGCAGGGTCGGAAACATGACAGCTCGGGGTACTAATGCTGTGACCTCCTTATCCATCCGATCCGATGGCACCCTGTCTGCCCACCTTGTCGTCACGCAGTGTCCCATCGTGCGCCCGGGCGCACACTAAGAGAGAGATGGGACTGTGGGGTCTGTCAAACCCCTCAAGATGCCAAAAGCCTAGATCCAAAAGGGAAAAAAGGGGTTGAGGTGGGGGAAGGGCCCTGTTGGTCTTGGAGATGATCGGGATTATTCGCCGTCGTGGAACACCGATGGTGGATGGTTGGTTGAGACATTGTTTAGGTTCTGAGCAACCGATGCCAGGCTATTTTTGTTGGTGGTGTTCGAGAGTTCAGACGTTGACTTCAAATCATCCTCAAGCACCGAGTAATACTTTCCTGGCCAGAGGGGAAGCGCATTTGGTGAATAACATTGAAGGAAAGAGCGCACGAAAGAATGATACCTGTTGGGAAGGAAAGAGTGGAAACAAAATGCAAGGAAGGCGCACGCATTGTTGCGAATCCATGGGCAGCACGGCCAGTCTAGTCATTGATGACAACCTGCCTTGGGGAGACTTGACGGATCAAAGCGGAGCGCTTGTCTTGGAGTGGCCCTTGACAGCAATGTCATTATTTTGCAACAGGCCGCGATAGGGATCCCATTGTCATTCAAGGCGTCTACATTCACCAATTCCCCAGATGATGATACATCAACGACGATCCATGACTTTGATCGAACTTTGAGGGCGCCAACGTCGAAGACTTCCCAAGTTGAGGTGGCGTCAAAGGCTCAGTCTTAAACCAGCTTGCCAGGTTGGCGGATCCCCATCGACTGCTGTCATTTTACTTAGCGTTGTTCGATCATTCCTTCTTGGGCTGCCCCACCTCGATCAATTGATCATTGCGTCAATTGACACCTGAAGGGGAAAGAGGGGCTTGTTATCGGGCCACTAAACCAACGAAGCTTCCAACCTTCGATACATTGATGAGCGGATCAGCCGGTTCGAAAGTTGAATGGAAGGTATTCTTCCTCCTCGCAAAACATTAGATGCCTAGCACGCCTGTAGCTGGCGTGTGCTGTTTTCTGGACATGGGCCGAATGGCAATTCATAATTTCGAAGCCTTTGAATCCTCCGAGTAGTCCCAACCTAGCCAACATTGAACGCCATGACGCTTCCTCCAACTAGTTTCACAGCCAGCGACGTGAAACCCGACCTGACATCGGATCGAGGGCCTCCATTCTGTCCGTGCATGGTTTTCTTCCCTCCGCCCCCTCTCTCACAAATCGACCTGAAATATCACGCCAATCGATACATCTGTCAGTGTCTTTTGAGCCTGGTCGATGATCAACGTGTCATTCTCGTGGGGCCAGGCAGGTCTCATCCCCTGCTCGACTATTTTTGCCAGGCAAGGATCACGGACTTCCCGAGACTGTCAGAACCCAGAAACGCTCGAGCACTCTATATCATCGAATACGGACTGCCTCCCTCTCCAAAGGTAGGTTCTAAGCCCACACTGGACTAGCTTTAATAGTTCTTCATGCCTCTAGGCTAGAACCGGATTTCAGTCCTTCGAGGCATACCATACACACCCCAACGAGGTGCTCTAGCCGAGATCGATTAAAATGGGTTGGGCCCTCACGACATCCCTCAATAGGGTACATCCATGCCTGGGGAATGGTCGGGATGTATAGGGAAGTGGGAAAATAAAAATGGAAGAAAATTTGAAGGAAGACCAAAAACCGGTCGGCAGGTCTCTGATCAAAAAATTACTGCTATGAGCAACTGATATGAGGCAGAGTCGAACGGCACAGGTAAAGAATTCAAAAAGTCGCTGGGGGAGGGTTTGGCCAGCTTGGCAGGGCTTTTGTCATTTATGCTTTCGCATGCATTCGAAACGCCTCGTGCTAGGGTGCTCTGTGTCCTCCCTTGGAAGGAAGCGAAATTCACGAATCAGCGTTGACGACGCGGCTATCGTCTCATATCTTGGACGAGGATAATCCTGGCACGTCAACGAGGCCCAAGTTGGCCTTGTGGGGGAGGGTGGAGTGATGAAGCACTCAGTGTTGGCGCCATTTTCCTTGCCGACATTGACGTGGTCAGCCATCTGCTCCCAATACTGTCATGTACGAGGTAAAATGCTTCGCTTGTCTCCACTCGAGCTTTGCAACTGCATGGAAGGAATGCTTGATAACTGTTGGATTCCTTGGCGGTCAACTCCCCTTGATCATCGCTCGCTCGAGCCTTCTTTTGCGCTGCACACAATCCTGCCTGGAATGGATTGAATCGCGCAAGGAACAAAGGCGATATTTTCTTCTCAGCCAATCCATGCCTGGGCTGTTTTTCCTTGGAAACCGGGGCGGCCCATACGAACCGGGTTCTTGCAGGAACATGAACACACTGCCGGGACCAGAGGATCTCTTGTTTTTGATTGTGATCGTCGGCCAGAGGCCATGTAACTGTACACTTACGAGGTGATGCACCAGAACACGGGGTTTCTACGGCTTTTTCCAGCCTGACTCCAATCCATCATGGGCCGCCACCACCTCGAAGGTGCCGTTCCTTCGGGGTGTCTGTCATGGAAAGTCCACGATGCCTTCTTCAACTAAGTGTGTTCCTGCATGACCGATCATATCTCTCTCCACATCTTAACAAGGGCCTTTTGTCTGGGCCAAACCTTGCTTAAGCTTCCTTGCGCGCGGTCTATCTCCTCCGATAGGATTCCTGGGCGCGCCTAGAGCCCTTACTATAGGTGGTTCACTGGTCGCCGAGATGCCCTACGAGTTCTACATGATGGAATATCTAAGCGGGGAATCGGGATCATCGTGGAGACTCCATAGGTTCTCTGGGCTGTTGCAATATGGCGGGGTTGCGGGGGTGGGAGCAAAGCAAGGTCATTTCTCACCAGTCGTAGGAATGGATGCATCATCAATCATTGCCGATTTGCTGCTCCGGTGACATGAGCTCTATTCTTCAATGCTTGACGAACAGCCGAGGATCGGCCTTCAAATCTTCTCGATTCATGATCGCCGTATGCTCAGAAGGATGATCGCGCACACGTTGCCTCGCCTGAGCGAAAAAGGGTTCTCTACTCCGCTCGGGGTAAGGATGGCGATCGACGATCCTGAAGCTCCTGTAGAGGAAGGGCCCTCAGTTGGGTGTATCGAGGGTGCTAGTCATATCCTCCATCTTCTGCTTCCTCTGCCTCACTCTTCTTTTGTATTGTCTCTCGACGTCAGCCGCGGGGATATCCTGTGTTTCTCCAACACCGCATTTTCGAGTCAAGAAGACACCCTTCCAAGCATCGGGGGTCTACCGTTATTCGTACACGAACTCCCCACTCCTCATTTCTGTGTCTGCGTGTCGTAACTCTTCGACCTTGGAGCACCACCCAATGGTGGGGGAGTGTGTGCGTCTCCCACGCTGAACCGATGACTGGAGTTTCTAGGAGGGGTTCTAGATTGATGCCAACAGAGGGCCCTTTTATGCCCGTCTGAGAAGGAGACGTGAGATACTTTTTATATAATCTAGGTATACATTTCACTGTGGCGAAGAGGATGCTTCCCATCTTTCCGTGAAGAATTAAGTCAAACCACCAATCACCACGATAAGGTAGATGCATGTAGCGCTGCCTTACCAACCGACTTGCTTGCTGATAGCTCGGCTGCCTGTAAGCAAGAGGTGCGACTTTGTCGTAGCCTCTGTTGGCATAACACCCATACATGTCACGATGGAGCAAGGGAGGTAAGTTGTTGTCTTTTCTATCTAGGGATTTCTATCCTTTTATATCTCCCACAGGCTAGTCGAAGTGGGCAATTGTTGCTAACTGGCTGATAGTGTAAGAGGACAACAACCCCGACAAGCCGCCTATTCCAATCAACCTTGATAGTGAGCTATCCCACTTAGATAGTGATAAAAGGAAACCCTTACTAGCTAGAGACAAGAACAACCCTTTTACTACCTTACATCTGATACCATAGCTTCCATCGTGACTCTTGTTGTTGCATAGAAAAGTCCTAACACCTGTCAACACCGTGAGCATGCAAGCAAGCAAGGGAAGCCAGCCAGCGCAGACAACCAACTGGCGACTCAAGCAGCTAGCATGTGCACCAGCAAGCAGATATAAAAAGACAGTAGATAGATAGATATAGGAGTTAGAGAAGACACGAACTTTACAACCTTAATTATCATACCATAGTGAACACGCTATACGTGATCTGAGGTGAACACCGACTGCTTGTAATCAGCAAGCACTCCTGTTCGTCAACCAACCTAAGGAATTAGTCAATTAGATAGTCTGCAGGTCAATCATCTGGTAGCCACGGGAACCAACGGTGACCGACTACAGCGACTGGGAACCACCGGTAACCAGCCGACGATATTGGCACGCAGACAGGCTGAGAAGCATTCCACCTACAGTGACCCCCGGTTCACTGACGACAGCTGGCGACGCCAGCAAAGTTGTAATAGTGGTATCCTGTAAGTAAGTAATACCTAGCGACACTTGAGGATTGGTAACCCTCGCAGCGACTCAGAGATCACCGCATTTCTCCAATTGCTTGCTGACAGCCAAGCTGTCAGCAAGCTAGTTGGCACGACCTTTGGTCGTAACAATAGTTCTTGTATGTGAGGAAACAAGTCAACAGCGATCACCCCGAAGAGACAGATAGCGCTGTCTCACCTACCGACTTACTTACTGCCAGCTCGGCTGACCGTAAGTAAGCGGCACGACTTTAGTCGTAACAGAGATACCATCATTTTCTGAACGTTTTCTTACAGATATCCTGTAGCAATAACGGTCACATTTGATCAATCCACACCCATTTCGAGCTGTCGGTATTGTAGACGTAGTCTGAAGGGCGTGGATAGAGGAACGCCAGGCGTATTTCCACTCCCCGCATACTGCCTCTGCGTTGGGCTTTAGCCAAACGATCCCTTTGGTTGCGGCGTGATCCGTGATGATGACAGTCGCTAACTTATTCGATCGCACCATCTTCTCTCGTTTCCTTACTGCCCAGACTGCTCCTGCAATCTCCGCTTCGGTCGATCCATATCTTTTCTCCACGTGAGATCTCATTCTCGACAAGAAGCATATTGGTCGAATGTCCTTTGCTGGGATATCTTTGCCATGTATCGACTCGCCATCCCAGTGTTCACTGTGGAGCTGAAATGCGAAAACTCCGAAGGCGATTCCGCTTGCATCCACTTTCAGAAACAATCTTCTGTCTGGATCCATGTGCCAGAGCTTTATTTGTTGGGAAAGGGACGTTTGCATATCCTCGAAGGCTTCTCTATGCGCCGGTCCAATTGAGGATCATTAGTCGTATCTCCGAGAGGGTGGTGATTGTGGATATTTCAACATGATCAAGATTTGCGCTTGCTCCAGATGTCCCTCCACATCTCCTTGAAGCCGTACCCGTCGCCTCGCTTCTCGTAGATCGTAGCGCTTCCGGCTTCCCGCTACCAACGCCGCCCCTTTCGCCAAAGCCCCCGAAAAGGAGGGAGCCGGCTGGGAGACCGCCCGGTTTCGGATCTCCTGGGCCACGAGGGCGCCACCTCGGCGTAGCAGGACTCCAGCTCCCTGGTGAGAGAAAAGTAGGGTTTCTTGGCGAGTTCCGGCGCCATGAGGTTGTACGATCTCGCTAGCGAGTTTAGCTTCTCGACGGAGAGTTCGAGGTAGGACCTCTCTGCCCCCTCCCAGGCCGGATCTCGAAAGACGGGCCCTGCATCGGCAGAGCTCGGTAGCGCGTCGCTAGTTTGTGCTGTTGTCGTGGTCGTGGCCGTGGCCGTCGCGTTCCTTGCCGTCTCCGCGCGCGCATACGCCTCTGCAGCGCGTATTTTCTCCTCAAGAGAACCGCCCCGGCTGCTGATGGCTCGCGCGGCGTGCCTTTTCAATCGCTGCGGATCCTTGCACGGAAGGCTGCCACCGCTTTGGCGAGCTCCTGTTGCTTATCGATCCAAGGCGGGACGAGTTCCTGCCGCTTGATCATTTTGTTCATGAGGTATTCAGTCTATGCACCCCGCGCGTTAGATTGTCACAAGTGCCATTCCCGAGGGGGTGGATGATATCTTCGAGAGAGGAAGGGTTCGGAAAGGAGGGTACTATACAGTATCGATGAAGGGATTGTCGGCTCGTGCATCTCGCTCAATTCCGGGCCCACGGGGAATGTCCTATAGGATAGTTAGACATTTGCGGAAGCGGCGGGATACGATTGTTGGATTAGCGAACGCGTACCTTGAATTGGCCCCTGGCCATCGCCTCTTCAATTCTGATATGTGAAATCGTTAGCACGAGTCGGTATTCGAGCCGAGAACCTTTGTCTAGTGTACCTCTGGTTTGCCAAGGACGTCAGTCCAGAGATGGTATTTGGTAGAGCCCGCGCTCCGGGCTGGAAGCGCTCTCTGAGCTCCTTTAAGAAATCTTCCCTCTCCTCTTCCGTCAACCCTTTCCCCTCCACGCGGTAGGTCTTGGCAAGCTCCTGGCTCCAGCAGCTCGCTTGACGCCGCCGGCCCTAGTCGAAGCACGGCTCAGGGTCGGTGGCGGGATGGCCGGTCGCCCTCGAAGGGTAGGAGGGAGCTTCCTCTTGGAATCATCTAGCATGCGCAACGCCGCGTCCTCGTGCGACTCCTCGCCCGTCCACGGTGCAGCTTCGGCGTGTGCTCGCGTTCCGGCACCAGCTCCCGGCCCGACACGGCCTCCGACGAGGTCCTCGGCCGAACCAATCGTTGCCGTTGCCACCTTTTCGTATAATTTCGCCTTGAGCTCTTCCGAGAACCCCGCCTCTTCGATGGCACGCCAGCCCGACCTCCCGCCGCTTGTGAGTGCGTCTTCCGTCGCCTGCTCAAGCCGTCGGGAAAGCGCGCCCTGTTCCTTTTCGGGAGCCGAAGCCTCGTCGCGTGTTGCTTGTGTAGTCGGGTGGCCTCGTTCGCTAATATGTTCGTTATCGGGTTTGATAGCGCGAGGTACGCTCGAGGAGCTGAACGGTAGAAAGCCGACGATCGCGTGGTTTCGCCATGGACTCGACCAAGCGGAGGTCCGCACTAACAGTAATCGCGACGCCATTCTTTGACCAGAGCGTTCAATGGCGAACAAAAAAACCTGCAGACATCGGCCCAGTCAGACACGACCAGGCCGAGCGAGAATGGCGGGTGGGGGTGGCTTTCGATGAGGTTGTCGGGGATGGAGATTGGAGAGGTTCAATGGACGGGATCGGATTGGCCAATGAAGTCATTAATCAATTGATGCCCGAGGCAATCAATCAAAACCGAGCACATCCCACCACACACTGAATCATTGATGAATTTGACTGGATCATTGGAGCCACTAGCCATCTGCGCGAGGCAACAAACGCCGAGATCCCGCCTGTTATGTACAATTAATCCATTCATTCCATTGTATGCATAATGTAGTCTAGTTGCCCAGTACCCGATTCGAGACCCCCAATATCAAAACATGAGCTGCCGGAGCTCCTTTAAATCAACCAAGCCGCACCGCACCCACTCCACCCGAAGCTGCATCGGCTGCCGTTTGCGATCTGCTTCATTGCCTATGTCGCTCACGAAAACACAAGGATTGAAAATTTTATATCCGTCCGCCTTCCAAAACCTCTCGCTCTAGAATCTCGACTTCTCCGCTCTCATCGAGTCTTCTCCGCTCCATGATCCACCTCGTTTCTCCGCTCTCCTCTTCTTTTATATATGAAATGCTACCTGCCGAGCCCTTGTGACGATGACCGTTGTGACTGGAAATTCTATTCGAGGCTGGAGGAGCGGGTTCGGACTCTTGTAGCTCGTCAGATGGTAGCTGATCGCGTATCGCGGCTTGCGCATTGTCGTCGCACATTGACGAGGGCTGCCCCGGCATGAGAGGGGCTGCCCCGGGCGCGGAGAAAAGGCAGGTCCTGGAGAGGGGAAAGAGCGTAGCCAGGACTGGGGATAAACATCGCGGTCTGCGTTGATTGCATCGCTGAAGGCCGGGGTGACAAAACGGCCGGCAGGGACATCGTTAGGGTAGGGCTGCCTGGAGAGCTGTAGTTTTCCGACTCCCTACTGAGTACCGAGAACGACGAGTTCTTTCTTCCGTGGAAGCCTCCAATCCCGAGATGGGGTCCGACCATGGGTGAGCTTGTGCCATCGCCACGTTCGGAACGAGGAGATCCGTCGCGGCTCGACACCAAACTCGCTTGGGATCCTCCCCACGCCCTTGACCGAAGCTTCAAGAGTGCTGATAGCGTCATATTGCTATCGTCGGCGGCATCCGCCATCATGGCGAGCTGGGCGAGCCCGGGGCTCTGAAGGCTAGTGGATACACCGGAACCGATGGGGGGACCCCGAGGCTCATTATCGAGTTCCTGTTAGAGTACTCCGAACGTTCTGTAATGGGCGTCAGGTTTGGCTCTCGCGACACCATCCTCCCATTGATGCCGTGCGGACCACCCGAGGGCCCAAAATACCCTCCATTGGCGTACTGAAACCCGGTTGTCGGGTTCTGCTGCGAGGCAGGGGCCGAGTAGAATCCGAATTCCTGTCCATACCAGCCATCGGAATCGTTGGCAAGCGCGCTCGCATTGGCCTCTGCAATAATATCGTCGTCGTCTAAGTTAAAATCATCAAGGTCGTCACGTTCATAATCGTCAAAATCGATGTGCGGCGACTCGTCATAGTCGTCATAGTCGTTAGTGGGGGACGGACCGCCCGCGGAGGCGGAAATGGCGGGCGATGTGGGTGGGGATTCCCGCCGGAATTTGCCTGCTGCGGCGGCCTGGTAAGCAGCGGCGGCCAAGGCCGCTTGGTACGCAACGACGTTTTCCTGCTCGGCAACTGGCAAAGGTTGCGCGAATGTCGTAAAGTTGTGTTGCGGTGAAATCTCCTCGCTTGTCACCTTGGATACGGGATGTTGGAAGCCCCCAGCGCTGGTAGATGTTCGCGTCGTTGACTGGGACAGGGTGGGTTGGGCAATGCGCCCACTCACCACGTCGCTGTCCTCTTGGGTGCGGTGGCGGGCTGCCGCATCATGAGCCTCCTTTGCCATCCGAAATGCGCCTGGTATAGGGCGGCCATACTGATCCGTGTCGTCCAGATCGAAGAGTGCCTCATTGAAAGGCTCATCGTTGCCAGTGCCAAAATTTAACTCGTCCGCAAACTCATTATCGAAGCCCGAGATTCCGTCGTCAAAATATAAATCATCATTAGTCCGCGCTGGAGGCGCAAGGAAGGATTCACGCTGCTTGTCCGGTTCCATAGCCACTGTATGCGGTTGGCGAATCAAGTTGTCGGATTGTTCCACCACGTCGAGACATTGGATACCGAGGCCGGTCCCTTCTTCCGTCGATGAGATTATCGGTCTCTGCACCAGAGACGGTGGAATGGGTGACGGGAAGTTCGGTTCTAAACCCGGGGTGTCCTTGGACATGGCAAAACCGATAACTCGGCCATCAGCGTCCCTTGGCGTTGCGAGCATTCCGGCACTGTGCGGGCTGGCGAGGAAGACTGAGGGTTGGATCGTTGGAAGACGAAGCCCGAGAAATTTTCCTGATCATTGTCGACATCTTCCATGTCGTATCCGTCGTGTTGATCTTCGTCCTCCTCACCGGCGGCTGCCTCAAAATCGTCATCTAAACCCGCCTCGGGTATATATTCTTCATCATAATCGGACTCCATTCCCGGAATGGGCTCTTCGTAATAATCTGTATTCACTCCCGGTATGGCTTCTTCAAGTCCGTCGTCATCCATCATTGCGTCGTAGTCGAAATCGTCCATATCGTCGAACCTAGAGTCCCGATAGCTGTTTGATATGCTTGGGGAGCGCGTCGTCTGCCTCTCGAGTTCTCGTTGGCGATGTCTCTCTTCGAGGAGCTTCTCTTGCTTGGCGGCCCCGATCATATCGAAACTGAAGCGCGACGACGTACTCTTCATATGCTTGGGGATCGAGGAGAGCATCTCGTTGGGAAACCCTTCGGAGGTAGAGAAGTGTCGGGTTGACCGGTTCGTCTTGGTCGATGGATTCGGCCGGGGACGCGAGACACTGCTCATCGAGGTGTGTTTGCTGATTTGAGAAGAGGGACGGGAGGCCACCGTGACAACATCATCTTTGGGAGGCACGAGCGGGGTGACACATGGGGGAGAGGCTTGTCTTTGAGGGAGATTTTAGCCTGCAGGGGCTGGTTGACTTGTACATTGAGGCCATCCGTGGCTCGGGGGCCCTGGCCATCCTGGGGAGCGATGGAGGGGGATTTGTCGAGTTGGCACTACTGCTCGTCTTCCGGTGGGGTTCGGCGCCCATCGTGCTTGGGGATCTGCCGCCTCGCCTCGGGGCCGCCGAAGTCGACTCTTGTCGGGGATGGGCGGGGGTGTTGGTTCATTTAGGCTACCATGTGTCGTTGTAGAGGAGAGGTTGGCTGGACTTGGCTGGGCCGGTTTTCTTGGTCGGGGAGCGCTAAAGTCGTGCACCCGAGTCCCTCGGATTCGGGGATCGTATGTCGGCTCCGCAGAAGTTTGAAGGGGAGCGGTAGTAGATCTGGGACATTTTGATTCGCCTTCCGCCGCATAAGCAGAGTAGACATCGGGTTCTTGAGAAAGGGTAAGCCTTTCTTGCCTTTCGGAGGTCGGAGGGCACCATGGCTGTAGGGTGCAGATGGGCGTCTTGCCCAGTTTTAACGCCCGCCGAAGGCGCTCTGCCTGTAGGGCTTGCCGCAGAATTGCGCAAGTCGGTTGGCGTCACAAAGGAGGGAGAGGTTGCTTGGGGTAGAGGGCTCGGCCTGGGAGGTGCAAGACTACCAGGGGTGCCCGTGGAGAAAGAAGTGGTTTGGAGGGTATCTATGCGGAGGGGAGTGTTGAGGAACTCATCGAGTTCGGTTGGGTGCGGGCGGGGTCGGCGTGAAGAGGCGGCTGGTCCCCTCGACGGTAGTTTTGCAGAGCTACACCACCGATAAAGCCAGAATTTTGGTCGTACGGCGTCCTAAGAGACAAAGGCCGGGGAGGGTCGCGAGAGAGAGGGTGATTGGTGCCATGGCTCTGAGAGGATGGAAGCGATTCCTTTGACTGTTCCCGGGTATAAACACCGGGATGGCTGCTGGAGGAGAAGTCTGGGAGATCGAGGGTGGTGTCGCTCGAGGACACTCGGGCGATTGGAGGAAGGGTTGGTGGCAGTGATGAAGACGGTGGGGAAGGGGGTCGCAGCTCGGGGCTCAGGGTTGACTCATGGGGATGTGTGCTAAGGGGTGAGAACTCGCGAGAGGGCTGTTGTTCCGGTATGGGAGAGGTCGGGTTCGAGGAGCCCCTCCTATGGAAGCGGAGGTGGGACAACATCCTTCTCGGGTCGTACGAGTCGGCTCGAGGCCAGGTTTGTGTCGGAACGGGTCGCAGGCTGCCCTGGCGAGACTACTTGGGGGCGGAGCGTAGGTATTGAGACTCGAAGCGCGCTCCCGTTACGAGCGACTAAGCTGCTATGAAAAGCCCGGGTTGACGCTCCATGGAGAGGGCAGTGAGGGGATAATGGAGGCCGCCAGCTGGTTGTGGAGTGACGACGGGTTCAGCCTCGAGATTTAGTGCAGCCCGGATGGGGCGTCGACGTTTGGCATTGGCCCAAAAAATGAAGGGAAGAGATTTGGTGCATGGGCCGATCGGGTAACCACTGCTGGAGTAATTTATCGGGCCAGGGGAGGGAATTCCGAAGAAATAAGAGTATTAACTTCAAACAGCCACAGAGAGCGCGACAGTGTTCATTCAACAATGTGGATCCGAGCTTGTTTCTTGCTTGGGATCGCGTCCTGGAATCAGTTCAGGGACAGGACGTGGAGCTCATGGTTTGCGCCTCAGGAACCAAAATATCTCGGGAATGTGGCGCTTGCTGACATAATCACGAACGAAATACGCCCGCCCAGAAGTGGCTGGTGGGGATAAGAACGTTTAATAGATGGCCAAATGCCCTCGAATTGTTAGAAACCCCCTCAGTCAACTTCATCTTCTTCCTCCTCTTCTTCATCGCCTAGAAGAGCCTCTGCAAGCTTCAAAAATTGCGGCCGTCTCGTTTTCGGCCTGGGTGATGCCCGATGGCCCGATGAACCCCCAAGAGCCTTGTTGCAGCTGCATCCGGTGCCGCCCGCCATTGCAGTTCCGGCCATTCGCCCTCCAGCTGGATCAGCGTCCATCCTGCAGGCATTATAAAGCTACATGTAGGTCCCGAAACACTACCGCCGCCCAAGTTTCCGGTCGCTTTGCTCGCCGATTTACTGGCCGCCCTACCTCCCATTCTACTGCTGGATGCGGTCGTGGCATTCTTAGCCGTTATGGCCCTCTTTCTGGCCCTCTTTCTCAGTACAGTGGCAGGGTCCGTTACAGACCCAGTGTGTTTACGAGACGAGGAGGCAATTCCCACTTTAGCTATTCGTAAACTCCATTAGAACTGTAATCGCACCATAATTATTGTTGAGAGCACTTACTAGGACGAAATGAGCAGTGTCTTCCCTCGCCATTATAATGGCAGTTGCCACAGCTGCTGTGCGCTACCCCTGCGACGGTCATACATTCTTGGAATGGCCCGGAACGTTTACTGCAACGTGTGCACGCAGAGCTTGCTCTATCGCCCACCGAGTTGATCAAGAGGGCCTCAACGTTCACGGCCCGCTTCAGGTTCAATACCTTTCGCGGGTCTCGCATTTTTACGGTGTTAAGGCTGGCCTGGAAAGATGAGCTGAGTTAGCACTTCCAGCCATCATCATATTGCGCACTGCATGCATTGCTAGTTTCTTACCTGTGAAGGGGCCATCAGGCCTACCGCCTGCGACGGTTTCGGGACATCCTGCACTGCTTTCCAAATAGCTCCCCTTTCCATCGATCTTGGGAGAGGGGCGAGTAATATGGGTGGGCTGCAAATGACCTTGGTCGCGCTTCCATCAGTACATGTAAGATCAACAGGCCCTGGATTGTTTATTTGCGGGTCTCGTGGGGCGGCCACGGTCGATGACGGGCTCGATAGGTTGGTCCAATTTATAGAGTTCGGGGAGGGTGCGTTTGTCGACGGGCTGAGTGGGTTCTGCGGGTTTCCAGACATCGCAAATGCAAGGAGGAATTTCGCGGAAACGTCTTGTTGGATCGTCAATCTACATGTACTTAAGGATTCGGTTGGGTAGATTGTACGATAATTGTCTTTGTTTGCAAGGGGGTGTACTACGATGGGGGTCGACAAAGACCGAACAACCAACGAGATCAATGTTTCGCGAAATCCACCCGCCAGCATCACCAGCGATGCACTGAAATGCTCACACCCATTCATTCTGGATGTTTCCGCCTCCAAAAGCAAACTATGAGCAATAGATGCAACGCCTCGCAGACGGAACCAGACCCACAGTAAATACATGTAAATCCACAGTTCTTGACGGAACGTTTTTTGAAGAATGAGATCCTTCAATATCAAAAACTACACGCCTTACGTAGCTGTCTCATACTACATCAATGTATACATCCATCCATGGATGGATGTATGTGATATCTAACTGCACCTTACAAGAACCCCACATCAATTCTGACTTTCATCACCCTGATCGGATGCGGCGACCCGCGACGCGGGTCGATTTCTGAATCAGCGGGGACACACTTTTAAAGAATTCAAATGTTGAGGGAGGCGTCGCCATCTAAAATCAAAACCATCAAAACGATGGCACCCAATGTGGCTCTCCGATTAGACCTGATGGCCAACAGGAGGGCCCAATACGGTAGGGTATCTTTCGTAAGCTCTCCTTCGGGGTGGGCAAAACTGATGATGCTGATGCGATGCGTAAATATGCTCGTGAGTCCATATTAAGTGCTTCCAGCCTCTAGATATCTGGCGTACCAGTAAATACGGGGATCAAGCGCTTCGTAAACGTAGAGCTGGTACAGAGAGGTAGTTCAGCAGTCGATGTGCAACGACAGGATGCCTCGGTTATCCTTCAATACTTCAATGTTTGACATTCCCCGCCCCAACCCAGCTTTAGAAACCGTGCACATCGAGATGCGTTGTAAGGGAAGAGTCAAGCGATCGCCAGACAGTTGGGATCTTCACCACTGTTGAAGCCATCTTGCCCTCAAATAGCTCTAGATCTCTCCCTGGTTGGTGGAAGGAGAAAGGACAGCGCTTACCACGGAATTTAGGAAGGCCTTGATGAGAGATATCATGCGTAGTTGTGTGAAGTTGGGATGGAGATGGAGAACGCCGTTGAATGGGCGTAATAAAACACCAGACACACTGAGTGGCAACCGGACCTACATAATGATTAATGGGCCGGGACACTATCCTGTTATATTGGGATTGTTCGCCATAGGTCTCCCTGTTCAAACGAGAGCAGCGGGTTCGGGGAAAGCCCATGCCACACCAAACAGGTTCGCGAAGCCTCCCACATTCGTTTATTCATCAACGGCGTCAGTTATCATGGCGCTGGGTACGTAACAGGGGCCTCTCTTCCTATCTCAGGTTGAAGTGGTGGACCAAAGTGGCCGCTTAGTTATATAATGTGTGCAGATTGGCGGGAAGGAGATGATATGGGTAGCTACTGATGTTTCATTACCCCGGCGCGTGAGGAATCAGAAACTACCTAACCGCGCTTGGGTATAAACACCTCGGGTGTCCACATAATATGAATACCTTGAACAGATGGCTTGCGGTCTGCGGCCCCTTTTAACTGTAGAAGCGGAGTGGGTTCTCGAAATAAAGCACGATGCCATGTGGGGATTATTTGACTTTAAACTCCATGCGAAACACGCCTCTGTCTAGATCAAGAGCTTGGCCGCTAAAGAGTTCAATGTGTGCAAATGTTCATCAATACATGTAGCTTCGATCGTCTCTTGGCTAGGGTACGGAGATAGTATCGCATTAGCCGAGCTTATACATCATTGACACCATCCTTATCACTTTTGACCGAACAATAAATTTGATGATGGTAAAATTCATTCCTTGCCGCCCGGTTATACTGGGGGATTGACTGCTGCATGGAGCTGAAACTGCCACCTGCTAGTACCGGGTTCGAAGCTGAGCTGCCTTTGCAGAGCCGCACGATTTGCGACGACTTTCTCTCTGGCACAGAGTTTGCTAGATCTAGAATACGCACGATGCTGGCGCCAGGGGCCGCCCACTTCTAGAGTCGATACATGTAGAATCAAGTGGTGCGTATTCATTCTTAGTTTCGAAGACGACTTGTCCATTCAGTATAAGCCGGCGTGCCCCGCGCCCAGACCAGCTGCTTGGGTAATGAGAGGATTTATTCTTGGCATACTATGCTGGAGAGGTTGCTCGCAGATTATTCCCAAATTTTTCGGTGAGGTGAGTTACCGTTTGCCAAGAGCCAAGTGAGCCCAAGAGTTTTACAATAAATCCTCAGACGTCCGAATCTTACGCTCCAATTCTCACCCGCCTTGGCGACGGACTATTCTGGGTTGCGCCCACGTTGCGTGGCATCCGGCTAAATGACTGTCCCCAAAAATTGGAACCCTCGGCCCGCACTCTGGGGAGAGTCCTTGGTTACGCGTACACTTGTCCAGCTAGGCTATTCATCACATTTAAATATGACTGCCGGCCATCCCTTGACCTAAAACCTGGCCCGACCAGAATGGTAAGGACATGACGCCTTCACGATGACAAGGCTTTTGAATTTTGGCAGTCAATACTATGCGATCTTGTGCTTGATATTATGCCTCCCACCCGTTGCACTAGCAAGGCAATCGGAGCTCGAATCGCGATCGCGATGGTGCCCCTCCAACCCGACAAGCCGCTTAGAGAAACAATCAACGACCCATTATCCTTCATGTCCACACCTCGTTGACGATAAGAGCGATAGCGATATCAATTATCCAGCCCGTGGACCCTCCCTCCGTACTGTGTCTACCCAGCTGTGAAGGACAGTAGCTCGCGCAAGCACTGTGTCTACACATACACGGGCTTGAATGGAGAAAGTGGCGTAAGCCTTATCTCACCTCCGGCGGTGGCGAGCTTCATTGCAGGCTTACTTCTAGCAAGACTGGAGCCTTGGGGTCATGCGCCGTCATACCAATCGAGCCCGGCCGAGCTTGAAAGGCGAGTATCTGTTCAAGAAATTCCGGGAAAGGGAAAAGGGCTGGTTGCCAACAGCCACATCCGGAAAGGAGACGTGATTCTGAAGGAAACCCCGGTCCTGCTTGGGTTTGTGGACGGTGTACAAGGAATACGGCGACAGTTGAATCCTCTTCTTCTCAAGACAGCGGTTCGTGGTCTACCGAAGCGGCAGCAGAATCGAATTGATGACTTGGCTGTCACGACGGGAGGTGAATACTACGAAGACGTTTTGAGGACGAACTCCTTCACCATCGAGATAGACAATACTAAATTTTCGGCTCTGTTCCCGGACATTGCGGTATGTTCCAGATGCCTTGGCCGTGTCTTGGAAGATAGTCCTGACCAACCTCGCACAGCGAATTAACCACGACTGTACACCTAAGTAGGTATCTCAGACTAGTAGCGTCAAGCTTGCGCTAATTTTGAACAGCACCTTCACGAGGTATAGTCAGAGCACACTTCAGATGGAAGTGGTAGCTCATCGGGCCATTCAACAAGGGGAGGAAATCACCATAACATGTAAGCATCTATATCAAGAATTCGATCACCCCCATGTAAAGTCAAAACATCCATGAGACCTAAATCATGCGACCAAGCTCAATACCCTCCAGTCTACTACGAGCCCTTATGCTTACACGATTGTAGATATACCTCAAAGCCTTTCTACTGGAGATCGAAAAGCCCTGATCTCCCAGCGAGGTTTCAACTGCACCTGCCGCCTGTGCTCGTCTGATATTGACGGTCAAACATCAGATCGGAACAGGGCTGATATAAGATCTATACTCGACGAGATTAGAGACCATAGAGACAGTTTGACGCCCAGCTTAATTCGCAAGCTCTCACAACGTCTACTCCAAATATTAAACGATGAATCACTACAAATCCAAGGAGGCGAGTATTACTCACTATTCGCAGACCTGTATTTGTCGGTGGGCGCAGCAGAGGACGCTAGAGATATGGCATGGAAGGCACTGGAGAGCAGAGTATTTTATAACGGCGCGGATAGTGAAAGGGCCAAGAAAGCAAGAGATATGATGAAGCGGGTAGGTGCCTTTTAAGTAGCGAGAAGTGGACTTAATCGTCTGGCGTCCTGGTAACCGCCGCCTTCAGCCCGAGAAAAGAACTCGGACCTTGGCGTCCTGGGTCCAAGGAACATACAATGAATATAACAGTAGCCCTCCACCCCTCCGGGTACAGCCGCATAGATAGATCGGGGTACCCACTCGGGATTGGAGAGAAGGGAGGATTCAGCATCGTACGGTGATTGACTTGTATTATACGCCTAGTTATTTCAATATGTGACCAATCAGGTCTCGCTTCTTTTCCCCATCTTTCATATAGTGTCCGTCTCCGGCCTTTTTCTACCCGTGATCATGGTATCGCCTGGTGATGAGGAGTTACCCATGGGACGTCATCATACGAGCTAGCACGATGATATGAGAGTGTCAAGTGGCCTGTTTCTTGCTGTCCGCTGGCTTATCTGTGGGGCTTCATTTATAATACGTTGTGAAGGCAAGTTGCGACTTCTCATAAAGATCGGTCGGCCAGGCTAAAGAAAGCGTAATAGGTGAGCGGAGTAGAAAGCCGAGCATAGATCGTGAACCATACCGCGTGAAGCGGTCATCTTCGCCGGCTGTCAGTGGCCATGGTAATGTACCGTGGCACATCATCTGTTATGACATCTGATCTTGATACGGCTAGATACCGCCTATCGAGAGTAACTCTCTACAGGTCATACCTTTTGGGGTGTAGTATGGCATCTCGGCCTCGTCATTTTGATCCATACCCCGTTCTAGAAGCCTTTGCTCACTTGGGTCGGTCTCCTTGACTGCCGGGGTTTCGTATCGCCCCGCTTGATTTTCTTTCTGGCGACCATCGAGTCCGTTCTTAGCTGACTTTCCTGGTGTAGGTGCTGATCGAATGTGATTTCCAGTGAGAGATTCGTCGCTGATATTGGGGGACGGGGGCTGCTCCTTGTTCCACCGAGGATCTGCTTTCTTAGCCGATCGGTCCGTCCCGTTATTCAGACGTGGGGAAGTCTCCTCAGCTTTCCTCGTAGATGAAGCTGTGCTCGCTGGTTGCTGGAAGCGATATTGGCTTTAGGCAGTGACCCCTTACCTTGCTTTCGGTTGCCGTTCGATAGCCATCTAGCCTCTAGGTTCTTATCTGCTCTGAAAAAGATATTTTCTCCTTGGTAACTTGTCAATGTGATCTACTCGGGAGAAACCTACCGCGTATGTCGCTGTGTAAATCAAGGTTCGTATCGAAAGAACCGAGAATCTGAGGAAAGCAGTAATGAGGTAATGATGGCTGTATTTTCTTGCCGTGGGTCTAAACATATCCGTCTAGTACGTATGCGCAGGGCTCTTCTTCATGCACCGCGTAAGCCTCTCTCCAGTAGCTTCTTAGGAGGGAAACCAGAGCTTTGCTTAGAGACGGCAGGATATATCACTGTTAAGATCAGCTTTATTAGCTTGTTCGCATCAACTAACGAAGCTGGGATCACTAGCTGGTGTTGAGGTCGCTAGCTAGGTTAGGATCCCTGGCTGGGTTAGAATCACCTCAAGCTTGTCGGGCTTTTTATCTTTAGATACTGTCTGCTAGTTGGTAGTCTCTGTTGGCCGAACAGAGGGGACTTCTACCTTATTCCATACTAGAGTTCCCCTTCTATACTTTATAGTGTGAAGCTGATAGGGGCTGACTCCGGTCTATTTGCTGATATCTGCCCATACCTATGCTGCGGCGGCTGGCTCACCATTTGCTGACGTTATTTGGCCAACTTCTGGGTGGCTAAGATGTCTTGTGGACATGTTCCCTGATAGGTGACGAACGGTGACCCCTTATAGGCTTACAAGCAGGCTAGGTAACGTCGGCTTATAGATACTGCTTGTCGGTTTCTCGCGGCTCTACACACGCCTTGGTAGCAGGTCCCCTACTCATGGGTTGATAGGTGGCCGAACCTTTGTGTATGTGGAGAAATGAGTGGAATGAGAAAGAATGCATGAGTTTATAAATGCATGGATCCATGGAAGATGATGGGGAGACAGGTGTGGGAGAGGAAAATGATGGGAAAAGGATCTGAATGTGGATGGGTTATGGAAGATGGGAAGGAAAAGGTTCCCAGAAGGAGAACCGTTCCGAACTAAATAGGTATGAGAGCGTCGAACTGATCGGGGGCACTACTAACTATGGTACTCTAGTCAACACAATGTAATAAGGAACCCCTCTGACAACCCACCAGGTATCCAATCTCAAGGATCATCCCATTACTGAAGAGATGGAAAGACCAGTTGAGGGAAGGGAAGAAGGAAGGCTGCGTGTATCGGTGCTGACGCCAACCACCTCGACAACACTGATCGGCGTCGGCTCGCTTCTTATACATAGTCCACCTGATACTTTCATCTGACGCCGACTCATGAGGGTTTGCCTGGTCCTCCCCGTTGCTTGATTATGAGGTTCAGTCGCCAGTCGATACCTCGTCCGAGGAATCTCTCCAGTCACCATTTTTAAAAGAGCCCGAGGGGTATAAAATAAGTTTTGAATCCTCGCTAGATGTGACGTTCCAACACTAGGACGTGCTGCTTAGGGTTAGGTTGCGTTAGGGTTAGAACAGTCGGGCCTGTTAGTGGCTTAGTGAGGCAATCAAACAGTACAATAATATCGTTATCCGTAATGTGTATTCAAGTGTAGGGGTCAAGTGTACTTGAATTGACTACTGGAAAGGATATAGAACCTCCTTTCCTCTAAGGTCTACTTGCTTCCTTATATAGTTGGTGACTTGTCTGGGACCGTAGCTTCCTGGTTATGGTCCTTAGGTGGACCGCAACTTCCCGTGGTGTGGTCCTTGTAGGACCGCGCTGTCTGCCCATATAGTCCTTCCGGGACTGCGCTTTCTCTTTATATGGTCCTTTCCTTACTGGTTGGTTACTACCTGAGGTTCTACCTTTACTGCTAGTTTTCACTGCCTTCTCAGGCCTACTTCCAGGCCGCTCGTGACATAATACCTCCCCTCTTCTAGTCTTTATCCCTAAAGACCCTTATAACCTATGGCTCCCTGCTCCTATTAGTTGGTTCTGTTCTTTCCATCCTCATATTCTTGTAGTGATGCTGATGCCATGACAGATCATATTTCCAAACAT
This sequence comes from Parascedosporium putredinis, assembly GCA_949357655.1. NCBI lineage: Eukaryota > Fungi > Ascomycota > Sordariomycetes > Microascales > Microascaceae > Parascedosporium > Parascedosporium putredinis. The sequence continues at coordinate 2,100,001 of CASHTG010000018.1, forward strand.
ACATCTACCACCCTTCGTAAGAAACGAGAGGGCAAAGCCCTTACTCAGTATATTTCTTCTTTTAGTAAAGACCTTGATATGCCTTGTTCCTGGTGTTTTAATATAGGGAGGGCCTATTATATAGCCTCTAGCTCTTCCTAGTGTCTAGCTTATTTGAAGGGGAAGAGGTCCTATGATAGCTTTTTAGTTACCTCCTCTTATAAGCTTCCTCCTAGTTCTTCTATGTACCCTTCCTAGGTACTTTCTAACTAATGGTGACTATTTTCTCCTAGTTTCTTATACTATGATGGAAACCTAAAAGGTAGATAAGGTGCTTAAGAAGTTAGAGGAGTAACTTTTAGAGTTAATAGCTTAGATTACTTATCTCTATTGTTAATAGAAACTGCTTAGGGAGTGTGGGGATATGCTCTTCTATCGTAGCGTAGCTAGCCTAGCTAAGGAGGGGGAAGAGGACTCTCTAGTGGTAGAGACCTAGTAGGTAGTTAGGCAGGTTTAGTCCTTAGGGGCTATTAGGGTGATTAACTAGGATACTACTGGTTTTGACTTTAATATGCCTGTAGATCCTAGGGTTTCTATAGGTGCTTCTAGTAGAACTGAGCTAGAAGGCTCTAGCTCCCTTTAAGGTGTTTAATAAGTTCCTATATATTTTTACTATATTTGAAGTTTTTCTATTTTACTAGGTATTTGATTTTTCTATTATTATTATAGCTAGAGTTAAGGATTTTTCTACTTCCTATTTGTCTTCTACTAGTTTAACTATGATTAACTCTTCTATAGGTATATTGTTATATACTAGTTCTAATAGTGATATATAAAAGATAGGGTATTTAAGTCCTATTATAGTTAGTAACTCTAATTTATAGTTAACTTCTAAAACTTTTTATTTGATAATAAATAGTCCTAGTTTCTTATAATCAAGTTTATTACTTAGTCTTTTTATAGTGATTTAGGGATCCCTTTTTCCTACTTTCTTCTAGAGTAGGTAGACCTTACTCCCCTCCTAGAAGGTTAGTCCCTTAATCCTCTTTTAATTTATATAGCTTATTATCCTTTCTTATATAAACTTAAGTTCTATTATAAGTTATTAGTATAGTTTCTTTATTTATTCTGCTATTATGATTACTTATTTAGCTACTAAATATTATCCTTATAGTTTGAACCCTAGTTCTAGTTTAATTCTATAGTTTATATAGAATAGTGATATTCTTATACTTTTATATTTATTTATGTTATATATATACTATACTAGTAGTAGATACTTTACCTAGTTATCCTAGTCCTAGTTAATATAGTATTATAGGTAGGTTTCTATAGTTTAGTTAACTTATTCTACTATTCTTTATATTTCTAGGTAATATGTTATTGATAACTTATAGTATATCCCTAGTAGGTCTATAAGACTCTGCTAAAACTTAGAGATAAATATACCTCCTCTATCTATATTGATTTCTTTTAGTAGGTTATGGTTAGCTAGTACTATTTATAGGAATAGGTTAGTAAACTTTAGTATGTTTATTATTTCTCTATAAGGTATAAAATATATATACCTTATTAACCTATCTATAACTACTATAATACTATCATACCTTTATCTTATAACTAGATCTTCTAACTTAGGTAACTTAACTATAAAGTCTATAGTTATATTTTACTATAGTATTTTAGGTACTAGTATAGGTTATAGGAGTCTGTATAGTTTATATCTATTTGCTTTATTCTTAGTATATAAGTTATACCTAGTAACTTCCTCTTATACTAGTTTTCTAAGGTTTTTGATAGTATAGTTATTTAGTATCTTATTTATTGTTTTGGTGACGCTAGGGTGTCCTCCTCTTAGAGACTTATATATTACTCTTATGAGGTTTCTTGTGAGGTATTCTAGTATGGGTTGTCCTTGGTGGTTATGGTGGTCTATAATATTTCCTCCTCTATAGTAATTTTCGATATCTTATACTGCAGGGTGGCTATATTATAGCTAGTAGCTTACTATAAGCTGCTATAAGCTTCTATTAGTGTGTTTATAAAACACTGTTTTTATTTTATTAGGTATTTTCTTAAAGTAGTTAGGTCTTCAGCTAAATATATCTACCCTTCTATTTTCTATTCCTTTTATATATATGATCTTAAAGTTATATTCTGATAATATTTCAGCCTATCTGGTTTGTTATTTGTTAAGTTCCTTAGTTATTATAAAGCTAGTGAGGTTTTTATAGTCTAAGAATATACTAATTAGGTGCTTTACTCTGATAAGGTAGTGTTTCTATTCTTTAAAGGCTTCTATAATAGCTATTAGTTCTTTATCAGGGATCCTATATTATACTATAGGTCTATTAAGTTTCTTTGATATAAAGGCTATAGGTCTTAGTTATCCTTTAGGGTCTTATTATCTAAGTTAGGCTCTGATTATATAGTCAGAGGTGTCAGTTTTAACTTTGAATAGTTTATTAGGGTCTATATTATATAGTACTAGTCGTTCGTAGATGCTTTATTTTATATCTTAGAACGCTTCCTACTATTCCTTTCCCTAAATAAACTGGTTTTCATTCTTTATAAGGTCTATTAAGGGTTTTACCCTTTTACTATGGTTATATAAGAATTGTTAGTAGAAGTTGGTGAAGCCTAAGAAGCCTCTTACTTCTATTACTATTTATGGTATAGGCTAGTCTAAGACTACTTATATTTTAGATTCTTATATTCTGATCTTACCTAGCTTGATAGTATAGCTAAGGAAGTCTACTTCCTATATATAGAAGAAGCTCTTCTTAGGTTTAACTAGTAGCTTAGCTTCCTATAGTTTTTATAGTACCTTCTTAATATGCTCCTTATATTCTTCTAATATGTTAGAGAAGATTAGGATATTATCTAGGTATGCTATAATAAACTAGTTAAGGTGCTCCCTAAGTATATAGTTGATTATTATTTAGAATATAGTAGGTATATTAGTTAACCTAAATAGTATAATATAGTACTTATAATATCTATACTTTATCCTAAATGCTATTTTCTATTTATCCCCTTCCTTAATCCTAATAAGGTTATAGGCTCCTTTTAGGTCTAGGGCTATAAACTACTATACCTTCCCTAGTCTATCTTATAACTCTAAGATTAATAGTAGGGGTATCTATTTTTGATAGTGTTAGTATTTAGTTATTAGTAGTTAATATATATTTATAGTTTTCTATTTTTCTTAGGTATAAAGAGTATTAGGTACCCTACTAGGGATACTAAGGGTCTAATAAACCTCTTTTTAATATTTTCCTAGATATATTCCTATAGTTCTTTTAACTGTTCTTAGTTGAGGTTATAGATTAGTATGAACTTAGGTATAGCTCCTGGTTTAAGGTTGATTTTGTAATCCTACTAGCTATATTCTAATAAGCTAGTATTAAGTTCTTTTATAAATACTTTAGTGTATTTATGATATTATAGGGGTAAGCTCTATAGTACTTCCTCCCTTATTCTTATAGTAACTATACTATATATAGCCTTTATCCTTCTATTTTATTAGTGTTTCTTTCCTTTTAGTAATATATTTAAACTTATAGTAGTGAGCTCTTTAATATATATTATTATACTAAAGGCTCTTAGCTTATTTAAGGTGGACTTTCCTAGTTACTGCTACTTAGGGACTGAGTCGTCGACGGAGTCTCCTTGGCCTAGCTAAGTGAGCTGATCAGTACTCTAGTCTATTATAGGGTTTTCCTTCCTTAGCTATAGGATACCTAGGACTACTAGGTAGCTGACTTGTGTGATGTCGAAGTTGATTTGTATTTTACAGCCTAAGATGTCAACGTCGAGGTGTGTGGTCTCTCATTTAATCTGTCTGTTATCGTAACTAACTAATACTCCTTTATAGTTTGCTAATATATATAGGTCTGGTTTGAGGTCCTATAGGAGTTGTAGTTTATTTACTATATCTAGTGAAATGAAGTTTCCTTGTGCGCTACTATCGATCAGGGTATTATACTATTTTCCCTTTATTTGTACTATTACCTTAAGGTGCTTGTCGTTTTACATACTTAGGTTATATTCTTTTCAGTACTATGTTTCTTTAGTGCTTATAGATATTTCTATATGTTTGTTTGTCCTGCTGGCTAGGTTGTATTGTTTTCCTAGCAATGGGACTTGCTCTAGGATCTATAGTGGCTATTTTGCCTTCATCTTTAGTTCTTAGTGTTCCTATTATTTATTAAGGAATATTTAGTCCCTATTATATCTCTACTAGTACTATTAGTTTTTATATTCTATGACCTTGTCCTCGATTTCTTAGTTATCTTCATTAGTTCTTATATTGTTTTTTATAGTATAGTACTATACTTTGATTAGTTATTCTTCTATACCATCAAGTTCTTCTCATAGTATAGCTATTTATTAGTATACTCTAGTGATCTGTTCGCTCTAGTTATTCAGGCAGTCCGCGTTTTCTTCTATAGTTGTTATGTGGTACTCCTACTCTTCCTGCTAAAGAGTATATATGTTTTTTATGAACTTTTTATGTTCCTCCTACTATTTATCTATTCTTCCTATGTGCTTTCATGCTTGCTGGAAGTTATCGTGGGTTGTTTTCTGATAGGTCTGAAGTTCTTGTTATAGGGCTTAGATTTGCTATTCTATTTTATAGAGTCTTCTTAAGATAGTATCTTCTTAGTTTTCTAGCCTGACTTCTATTTTTACTTTGTTCTGTTGGATCTGGCTTCTTATTTCTTCAACTTTTCGGATAGTGTCGTTGAGTAGTATTAGAGGTATATCCTGGTCTCGCTCCTCTAGTTCCTAGAGCCAGCTTCTATGGTACTCTAGGTTACAGATGATGTGGTTATGTTGTTCTATATGTTTCTTTTGTTACTTAAGTATATACTTTTCTAGTTTTTCGAAACTGTTCACTAGGTCTTAGTTCACCCTTTGTTAGTTCTCGAACTGTTGTGTCTTTTTGGGGTGTCTTTGTTCCTTGTTAAGTTATGCTAGTCTTTTGAAGATATACCTGTTTTCTTTGAGACTGGTTTTTGGGTTTTCTAATGTCTTCCAATTATAGTCTTTCTCTCTTAGCTTGGGGTTTCGTTCTCGGAACTTTCGGACCTTGGTTCTGTTGTCTAGTCGGTATTTGAGCTGTCTATTGTGGAATAGTTCTATGACTTTGAGGGAGTATTCTAGTAAGTCTTCTACTATCTTCTATTGAGGATAGCGCATCCTATGGTAACTTATCATTCTGAGTTGCCTTGGCTTCCTGGGGTAGTACCCTGCTCTATTCTTGCTGTCTTAGTGTATGTGGCAGTTGTCGTCGTAGCAAGCTGTCCAGTATATAGTACAGTAGTTGGGTAGTTTGCTAGCGCTTCCTAGTTCTTTGGCTTGTTTATTATGCTAGTTCTATCCTGTTATAGGTATAGGCTTCTATAGTTTCTTTTCGTTTCTGAAGTTACTACTAGTCTTACTTCAGCATTCTTATATATAGTGGCCTGGTTTGCCATAGTTAAAGTAATCTCCATTTTTACTTAGGGGGCCTTGTTGTTTTTCTAGGCCATATCTAGTTCTATAGGTCTAGCATACGTTCCCCAAGAGGTATTACTGTTTCGTCGCCTTCCTTTATTAGTGTGGTTAGTTCATCTAACTAGTAGGTAGCTTTATAGGCCTTGTTATTATCTCTCTATTTATCATATATATAGTTAGTTGTTAATCTTAACTATGAGGTCTATATACTCTCTAAGGTCATCAGGTGCGTCTATGACCTTAGTGATCTTATCCTTCACCTCTTCCTTAAGTCCTTCGTAGAACTGTGCGATTATAGGCTTATTATCCTAGTTAAGGTATACTATGATCTATTAGAATCGGCTAATGTATTCTGATGTAGACGACTTCTAATAGATTTCCTAGAGTTGTCATTATATAGACTTGTCCTTATTAGGGTCTCCGAACGCTCCCTTAATAGCTTCCTCTATTTCTTTATAGTCTTTAAAGATCCTCTTAGTGTTTTTATTTTACTTTAATAGAGTGTTCTTATAATAATCTCTTAGTATAGGCTTAAACTAAGTGGTAGTATCTCCCCTTAGGTTACCTATAGTAGCTAGTACCTTAGCATTATCTACCTAGATACTATAGTAGTTATAGTATACCCTTATATAAGTGAGGAAGCTTTAGAGCTTCCCTTATTCTCCTAAGAACTTCTCTAGTAGTAGGAAGGGTACCTTAGGTTTAGTGATCTTAGTGGCTATTTCCTTCTAAGCTGTGGTTAGGGCTTTAATTAGGCCTTCTACGGTATTAGTATATTCTAAGGTAAGGACTCTGGCTTATACTGCTATGAGTTCTTTAGCCCTGGCTTTGTTGTCGGCGGTGAGTTTTTCTTTTTCTACTTATAGTTTCTGGATTATTTCCGCTATCTGCTCCTTAGTCACTGAGGGTACTTAGGTAGAGGATGATCTATCTCCTACTATAGTTAGTACTATCTGAAAAGGTCGCTTACTAAATAGGAGTAGTCAATATATGATGTTCTAATACTAGGATATGCTGCTTAGGGTTAGGTTATATTAGGGTTAGAATAGTTAGGCCTGTTAGTGGCTTAGTGAGGTAATCAAATAGTATAATAATATTGTTATCTGTAATGCGTATTTAAGTGTAGGGGTTAAGTGTACTTGAATTAACTACTAGAAAGGATATAGAACCTCCTTTCCTCTAAGGTCTACTTGCTTCCTTATATAGTTGGTGACTTGTCTGGGACCGCAGCTTCCCTGGTTGCGGTCCTTAGGTGGACTGCAACTTCCGTGGTGCGGTCCTTGTAGGACCGCGCTGTCTGCCCATGTGGTCCTTCCGGGACCGCGCTTTCTCTTTGTGCGGTCCTTTCCTTACTGGTTGGTTACTACCCGAGGTTCTACCTTTACTGCCGGTTTTCACCGCCTTCTCGGGCCTACTTCCAGGCCGCTCGTGACACTAGAGACCTATATTCTGTATCAGGCTTGAGTTTGAAACGGCCCAAGAAGCCAGAAACACCGAGTGTCCAAATACGAAGCCTAAAGAAAAAGACAGGCAAAGCCCCTCCCTAAAGGAGAAGAGAAGAAAATGAACCCATAGTAGAGATTGGCGAGCAAGCCGCACCCAGCCCCTTATCTCTTAAGCTAACAGAGACTGCTAACCAGCCGGCAGTGCCTAAGAATAACAAACTTGACAAGTAGGTGATCATAACATAGCCAACTGTAAAACTCCTCGCGAAGGGAACAGCAACGGGGAGGCTGCCAGGGGATCCACCGGAGACACACCGCGAGTCAGTGGGGTAGTGATGGACGGAGGAGGACTCTTATGAAAGCAGAGAGCCACGCAGCTGGCCCGAATAACACTCGAGGATCAAAAGGGATCCCGCTGGAAAGAAGAGAAGGAAGTATAAGAGTGATCACCGAGAGAGGGCTATAAAAGGAAGAGGGAAAAGAGGAAAGGAGGAGAAGAGGGATAGCAGATTAGTGAATACCCGAACCCCTACCTAACTTTAAAATATACCGCCGATACCTTACTATGACCTCGCCAACTGCTCACGCCCACGTATATATACTATACCTTATCACTCCACATGACGACATCCTCACACCCTTAACCCTCCGCGCCTAGTCATCTACACGTCCACCACCAGTAGTAGTGGAGGTGAAGTATAATCTGTGGGAGTGTGTGTATATGTGCGTGTGAGTGTGTGTATATGTGCGTGTGAGTGTGTGTGCCTATCTATGTTAGGCGTGGCTAATCTAGGCTAAGACTCCCTGCTATAAAGTCACCACCCTTTCCACATCTTAGCTTCCTTTCCGAACACGAATCTCTGCACATACCCAAAGCTGTCATGTTTCATGCCCTTGAGCTTCCAATTCCTCCGAATTCTATACAGGTATAATCATCTCCTATGTAACCACTACTACAACCTTATACCCATAGCACATTGTCATTATTACAACGTTACTAGCTCCGCCAGCTGTCGCCAGTGAACCAGGGTTCACTATGGGTGGAAACGTTCTCAGTCTGTCTGCGAGTCAACGTCGTTGGCTGGTTACCGTTGGTTCCCAGTCGCTACAGCCGGTCACCGTTGGCTCCCGTGACTACTAAATGATTGACTTATAGACTATCTAATTCACTGATTTCATCTGTTGATTGACGAGCGAGAGTGCTTGCTGATTGCAAGCAGTCATAGTGCTTTCACTATAGTATGATAAGTAAGGTAGTAAAGTTCGTGCCTTTTATAACTCCTGATTCTATCTTGTCTACTGTCTTTTATATCTGCTCGCTAGTGTGCGAGCTAGCTGTTTGAGTCGGCAGTTGATTGTCTGCGTTGGCTGGCTTCCCTACTTGCTTGCATGCTGACACTTGAGTGTTGCCAGGTGCTAGGTCTTTTCCATGTGACAGTCATGAACAATTCCTCATCGCTGGGAGACTTCCCAGACGGGCACGTCTCCCGCGAAGTGTCCACTCTACACAACACTACTTGTATCTATAAGCTTGATTTAACGATAGATATAATAACAAGGATTGGCAAACCTCACAGCGAGATAGAGATCACCATACCTTTCGGATGTAGGCAGGAGGAAGGTGGTGGGAAAAGGATCTAAACGTGGATAGGGGATGGAAAACGGGCAGAAGGAAAGGTTTCAAGAAGGGGAACCATTCCAAACTAGATAGGTGTGAGAGGGTCAAAATGATTAGGGCCCCGCTAAGCGCGTAGCTACAGTCAGCGCGACCACGCGCTAACATCGGCTGTCTGTAAGCCAGTTGTCAAGACCTTTGGTCGGAAATAAGGGTGGCCTTTCGTTTCCATGATATCGCTATAAACTTAATGTTATCACAAATGGCTCACTTGCTATTGCATAGACGTAGACACGGGGCGCGTCACGAAAGCTACAATTGCTAGCCTGGTAGATCATTGTAATAAGGTCAGCGCGCGGGTGGCGGTAGGGGCGAAGAGGAAAAGGGGCGGACACATAAACTTGGGCGGTGGAGGCCGTGGGATTGTTCTCTCAAGCGCGGAAGGGCGGGGACCAGAGAGCCGCGAGAAGCTCAACAGTGGCGGGCAGGGAGAGGCAAGCCGAACGTGAGGCGCGAGGGATACTGAGGAGGCTGCGCTGGCTACGGGCGGTCGACGGAGGGGGGCAAAGGGGCAACGCACACGAACAGTGAGGAATAGCACTTACAACCAGCTAGGAACACATAACGCCAGGGCCAACTCCAACATCGGGCTAGCTCCGAGGGCGAGCGAGGGCAGACCAACCACCATAGAAGTCAGGGCACAGATGGCAGGGGAACATCAGTAGAAGCGCTGCTACCAACAGTGGATCCAACTTCAAACAGCCATGGATGCACAAACCGAACACACCTGGAATATCTGCTGGATGGGGCCCTATGAGTAAGCGTGACAGGAGGAGGGAGCCCCGGGAGCTGATGGGGGGGCGGCGAGGAGAGATTGGAGACAGACTATTAAGGAAGGGGCGGGGGTATTCCGAGAAACCCCACTCTAGAGCCTAAATCATAGAGAATGAGGGCTCTCAACCCTATCCTAGCGCCGCCGTGACCCCCAGTAGCCCTGCGGACTTGGTGTGACGTTCCAACACTGGGATAGGTGGTGGCTGCAAGTGCTGTAGTGTAAGAACGATCGCGCCTGTAAGTGGCGCGGTGAGGCAGTGAAAGAGTACTACGATATCACGAAGTGTAATGCGTAATCAAGTGTAGGTGTCAGGGGTGACTCAAATTGACTACTAGAAAGGAAATCAAACTTGTTTTCGTCTTGGGGCTATCTACCTGCTTATATAGACCTTTGTTCCTAGGCGGTTCCTCTGATCTTCATCGTTGACCATCCTTCGTTTATCCAATCAGCGGGCGCCTTTGGTCCGAGGGGGTTCGTTTGATCTGACATCCAATCGTTCGACGGGTCAGTCGAACGAACATCCATTGACCTTTCTTAGTCATCCTTCCTTCCACTGGCTTGCATTGCCATGGTCCTTCGTTGTCCAATGGCCTATGGCACTCCCATGGCCATATGGCTGGAACA